>CAXHTJ010000001.1:43926598-44526598 GCA_964019445.1 Populus tremula
AAGAATGAGACCATTCTCCATTTTTTTTATCTGGGTAGGTCACCTATAAGAATGAGGCCATTCCTTCCCCTGGGTAGGTCACCCAAAGAATGAGACCACTCTTCCTTTTTCTGGGTAGGTCACCCATCACAATGAGACCATATTTTTCTGGGTAGGTCACCCATAAGAATGAGACCATTCTCCATTTTTTTTACCTGGGTAGGTCACCCATAATAATGAGGCCATTCTCCCCCTGGGTAGGTCACCCAAAGAATGAGACCACTCTTTCTCTTTTCCACTCGGGCAGGTCACCCATCATAATGAGACCACACACACATTTTTGTATTGGTTATGAGTAAAGGAATCGCCGGATGGGATTCCAGGTTAAAGGAGATCACCATATGGGATCTCGGATGGATTTCCATGATTGATCAAACTAAAGTAAGAATTCAGAGGATCGGTGGATAAGGATCTCGAGATAACTAAGTTTTGATCATAGTTTTTGGGCTAAGGAGGTTTGTTGTAAAAGACAAAGTTTCAGATCAATTAAGCTTCGACCACATCAGTTTCGGGAGTTCGTTTTGGGTTTATCTTATAACACTTACTGCGCAAAACCCATGCTCCGTAAGTATTATAAAGAGGGGGCATCTGTTGTAACCCATTTTTGGGTCCCCATAAAAATAAAATAAATAGCCAAAAGAGTTAGAAAAAAATAACAGGAGGCAGAAGCGCTCAGGAAAACAGTCAGAAAATTGGTCAAGGAATTTAAAAATACAAGGATTGATTTTTTACAGTATATTCTTGAAGGATGAAAGCCCTATTGAGAAGGAAAATTTGAATTTTGAGGAAAAAGCCCAAATTTGGATGTTTATGGATTTAATTGGATTTTTATTTGAATTTATAGAAGATTTGATTGCAAGAAAAATTAATTTTTAAGTCAATTTGGGCTTTAATTAGAAGAAATTTAAGTTCTGGGGCCAAAATATATTTTTTAGGAATTTATTGGGTCAAATCAGGGGCTTAATTGCATAAATATTGAAGTTTAATGGCCAATTAGGGACTTAATTGTGAAAATCCGAAACCAGGGACCAATTTGGAGAAGGCGCAAAGATAGAGGGGGCTGTTTGGAATTGTTTCAGGGGCTTAATTGAAGAAATTGGAAGTTTATTGATCAATTAAGGGCTTAATTGTGAAAATCAGAGGCCAAGGACCAAAGTGAAAAACGCGGCCAACTATAGGGGTAGGGACCGAATTTGGCAGGGACGCAATTGAATTTTATTCTTGATTGAAGGACTCGATTGAAGGACTTAATAGAACAAATGACAAATTAGGGACTGATTTAAAAACAAAGTTTCTGGCGCCTTTATTTTAAAATGAAACGGCGCGTTTTGTCCAAAACGACGCCGTTTCATGCATAAATAAATAAAAAAAAAGAGACCGAACGGTGCCGTTTTGAACGGCACTGTTCACTGTCTTCTTCCCCCCGAACATTACAGCGGGGAAGAAGGAAAAGTTTGTTTTTTTTATTTTTTTTTGCAGGTCCCTCTTGCCACCGACCGAGGACCCACGCCGGTGGGCCACCGACAGAAAACAATGGCCGACAACCCGCCTCGTTGCCGAAGCCGAGGGAGGCCCGCCGCTCCCCGACAGCCGCTCCGGGGCTCCACGTTGAAGTCGCGCCATGGTTCTATAAATAGAGAACCGAAAGGCAGAACGGGGGACGAACGAAAAAAAAAAGGAGAGGAACCCCGAAACAAAACGAAAAAAAAAAAATGAAGAGAGAGAAACACTGTAACAGAGGAGAGAGAGCCACTGAAAACCCAAGAAAACCGAGAGCAAAGGGAGGTTTGAAGCCGGGAGGGAATTTAAGAAAACAAAACCAACCCAACGAGCCGAGAGGACGTCGCCGGGCCACTTGGAATTCGCCGTGAGAAGCTACCGTCCGTGAAGCTAGGACACTGCCGCCACCACCGCAGCCCCGCCAGCAAACCACCTCCTCCACCGCACCAGGTATGCCTCCTTTCCTCCCCCTGCATTTTTTTTTAATCTATATCAGTTTTGCCTCCTGCATGCAGAATCGTTCTGCATGCAAGAGGCGGGGGGGAAATAATTCCCCCCCCGTGCTCTTTTTTTATTTCTCTGGGCCAGATTGTGTCTGGCCCAGAGTTATGTGGGACGGGCCAGAGGGATCTGGCCCAGTCCCGGCGGTCTGGGCCGGGTCCGGCCCAGACCGAGGTTAATTAGTTTGTTGGGCTGAGATCGGCCCAGTACCTGTTGGGCCGAGATCGGCCCAACAACTTTTGGGGCTGGGTCCGGCCCAGTTTAGTTGGGCCGGCCCAGCCCCTTTTAAATAATATAAATATATTATAATTATATTATATTATTATTATTATATGTGTGTATTTATATATATATATGTTTTTTTTTTTAAATCTGAAAAATCTAAAAAAAATTGTTGTTATTTTCTTTTCATATAAATATATTTTTGTTTTATACATTTGGTTTGTATTTTTATACTGTAAAGATACAAAACCAATGTTAAAAATACCCGGTTCTCGTCAAAACATCAAAGATTTTTCATAATAAAAAATGTTTTTGCTTTCAAAAAAATTCTAAAAAGTCCCTAAAAATATTGTTGATTTTTATGCATATTTTTATCAAAGCAGATTAATATTGGGTTGTGTTTTTATACCGTAAGGATACAAGCTCAGTATTAAAATACCCGATTTTCGTCAAAGCATAAAAAAATATATATTTTCCAAAAATTGTTTTTTTTTTTTTAAAATACGGCCTAGTCTCTCCAATATATATATATAAATATTATAACATCATATTTTCACACAACAAAGAAAATTTTCAAAACAATATATGTATTAACATGCATTTTGGCTTTAATAACCAGTTTATTCGAGCCATGAGAACTAGGCCAATATTTCAAAAATTCTAAAAAATCTTTTTGTTTTCTTTTTAGTATTTGGGATTATGAATTTATACGTAAAACGTATTCCTAAATATTATTAATAAAGTTTTGGTAAAGATGTTAGAACGGTTAGGATTATACCCGATAAGATAAGGACCTTCTTACCGAGGAGGTTTTTTTTTTTTTTTTTTTTTTTCTTGAACCCTAGACAAACCAACAACTAGGAAAACATGAAAATATCTTAGATTTTATCAGACAATAAAACAATGCAGCTTACCTTAGGTAGGGCGTATTTGGGGTGCTAATACCTTCCATTTACGCAACCAGTCCCCGTACCCGATCTCTGAGACCAGTTAGGGTTCCTAGTGACCAAAATACTAGGTGGCGACTCCAAAGAACCAAACCAAAATAAAAAAAAATTTCGCCAGTCGAACCCGCAATAAAAAAATTTTTGGGGTGCGACAACAATAATGAAGAAATTACCCCACATCATTCCATGAAAAATCTGCAATTGAAGTAGTTTCTTTCCATTGATCTCCTTTATTATTCTTGCCTCCCTGAATGCCATGTACTTGCTATCTGGAGGTATTCTTTTAGTTTTTAGTCTTTTTGAATTATTATATTGTGGTATTCTACTTCTTATGCATGTTTAATTACCAGAAAGTTAATGTATTTTACCTGCCTTTAATTAATTAACTGAAAGCTAGCTACACAAAGCATACAAATGCACTTTGATAAACAGAAATATTTTAGTTCTTGTAAATTGAGACGGCAAAATAGTTTAGGAATAAGAAAGACAAAAACAATATAAAAAAATATATATTTGATTAAAATATAAAACAATATCTTATTGATTTGAATTTGATTTGGGTAAACTGCTCTTTGAATGGAAGTATTCATTATTCTGTTTGCATTTGATTCTATAAACTAACCAAGTAGTTTGCATTTGGTAATTACAGATGGAAAGCCTTCAAAATCAAAATGCTTCATCCACTGATGCTACCCCAACATCATCCACTGCCCCATCTTCAAACACTAACCCAACATCAACTACTGTAGGATCCACTACGGATACTAAAGGTAAACAACTTCAAGTCCTTGTATCTAGGAAAAGAAATGTTGATGATAAAAAAAAGTCACAAATTTGGGATCATTTTACAAAACTTGATGGTGATCCTAAAACCCCTAGAGCTGAATGTAATTATTGTAGAAATGATTATGCATGTCATACTATTATTAATGGGACAAGTAATATATGGAGTCATTTGAAAGTATGCAAAAAGTTTCCTTTGGTGGTTGATAAGAAGCAAAAAATTTTGCTATTAGAACCTAATAAAGTAGGGGGTGAATTAGGAGATCGAAGTGTGGGAACTCTTAAGGAAATAGGTTATGATTATGATGAATGCAGAAAGGCACTAGTGAAATTGGTTATAATTGATGAGTTGCCTTTTAATTTTGTGGAGGGTAAGGGGTTTAAATTATATTCTAGACCATGCAGCCTAGATTTGACATTCCTTCTCGTTTCACTGTTATAGAGATTGTTTGAAACTTTATGTTGAAGAGAAGGAAATTAAAGAAAGCTCTTAAGGGTCAACGATTATGCTTAACAACAGATACATGGACATCAATCCAAAACATTAACTATATGTCCTTAACGGCTCATTGGATTGATAATGAATGGAATTTGCATAAAAGAATTCTGAATTTTTGTCAAGTTTCCAATCATATGGGTGAGACAATTGGTCAAGTTATTGAGAATTGTTTGTTAGATTGGGGGATTGATAAACTTTTAACTGTTACAGTAGACAATGCAAGCTCTAATAGTGTTACTATTTCATATTTGAAGAATGTGATGAAAGATTGGCCAACTAATATATTGTCAAATGAACATTTGCATGTTAGATGTTGTGCACACATTGTCAACCTCATTGTATGTGATGGTTTGAAAGAGATGAATGTTTCGGTTGTTAAGATTCGAAATGCAATTAGGTTTGTGAGATCTTCACCCTCTAGGCTACTTGCATTTAAAAAGTGTGCAGAAAAGTTGCATATAGAGTGTAAGAAATCATTGTGTTTGGATGTTGCAACTCGATGGAATTCAACTTATCTTATGTTAGAAGCTGCGGAAAAGTTTGAAAAGGTCTTTATGAGGTTAAGTCAAAGTGAATCTAGGTATATGAGTTACTTTTTGGAGGTTGATTCAAAGGGGAATAAAAAAAACATAGGGCCGCCTAGTTTGGAGGATTGGGAAAATGCTAGAACTTTGCTGAAGTTTTTAAAGATCTTTTACATGGTTACATTGAAATTTTCTGGCTCATTGCATGTTACATCAAATTCTTTCTTCAATGAATTGATTTACATGCATACAAACTTGTTGCAATTGTGTAAAAGTAGAGATAATCTTTTGAATGGAATGGCGATTAACATGATGAGTAAGTTTGAGAAGTATTGGGGTTGTGGAGCAAATCAGAATTTTTTATTGTATGTGGCTAATGTTTTGGATCCTCGTCTTAAGTTGAAATATGTGAAATTTTGTTTTGGTGAGTTGTATGATTATGACAAAGCACAATTGCTAACAAAAAAGGTGAAAGATAATTTGGTGAGCTTGTATGAGTTTTATTTGAAAGCCAATGAAGTGGTGGATGATAATAGGCATAAACAAGATGATAATGATGCTATTGATGACATGGAGGTAGATGTTAACACTTTAGCTCGGTTCAAAAGGCACTTACAAGAGGAAGATAGTGTGGAAAATAGAAATGAGGTTGAGAGGTATTTGAGTGATGGTTGTGAGGATCCTGATGATGATAAATTAGATATTTTGGGTTGGTGGAAAATTAATGCTTTAAAATATAAGATACTTTCGAAAGTTGCACAACATGTTCTTGCTATTCCTATATCCACAGTGGCTTCCGAATCAGCCTTTAGCACAGGTGGTCGTATACTCGACCAATTTCGAAGTTCTCTATCTCCAGCAACAGTTCAAGCACTTATTTGTTGTCAAAATTGGTTGCATCATGGTCCAATTTCAACTGATAATACAACCTTGATGAATGATTTGGAAACCTACGAAAACCTTGAATCAGGTAACGTTTCTTAAAAACTTACACATTTTATTTTATTATTTATTAATTAACACATTTTTATTCTAACATGTTTAATATTTTATTTTGTAGAATTTGGTGGAAAGTTGCATTTAGCAACGGATGATAATTAGTTCACAAATTGTGAATTTGTGATGCATGTATTGAAAACGTATGGTATAAATATATTATTTTTAATTTTTATATCTTCTGATTTAATTTATCATGTTATAATTCTAGATTATGAATTTCAGGAATCAAAGTGCAATGCTCTTGAAGTGCTTTTTTATTGAGATGATGTGCACATGAAGATTTATTTTTGTGGCTTGGAGTGTTTTATGATAATGTTATTTGTTTGTTTTTTTTGTTAAGCCCTTTGAAGGCAATGGTTTGTATTTTGTAATTTGGATTTTAACTTATTGGTGTGTGATTGTGAGTGTGTGTTATTTATTTAAACTTTTCGGAAGTAGAAAAATATTAGTAAGTTAAAAATATATTGAACAAAATTGACACTAATAATTTCATATAAATGAATATTTAATGGCCAAAAAAATTAATAAACATAAGATTGATAATAATAATTTAATACAATTGAATATTTAAGGGTAAAAAAATTAAATATATTTGGAATCTTCAAAGAAAATGAGATAATAGCAAATTTAATTTTAAGCCCACTAGAAATTCATTAGAAGCCCATTAAAAAGCCTAAAATAAGCCCAAATAATGCATATAGGTTTGTCCGGTTTTTTGGCTAAAAAACAAGACCTAAACCGAACCGGAACCGGCCGGTTTGGGCCGGGTCCGGTTCGGTTCCGGGTGTCTTTTTGTTTTCTCGGTTTGGTTGTTTTTTTGGGGGAAAAACCGAACCGAACCGGAAATGATCACCCCTAATTTATAACATTCATGCTATTATTTGTTTTTTTTTTGTTTCTCAATTTTAAAATACACACACACATATATATCACTATTTTTTATTGATGGTCTATTCTTTTATTTAACTCAAACCTAAAAAAATACAATTTTACTATTTATTATCAATAATCTACTTTTGCTATCTCGACCCCACACGCTTACCACATTTTTTTTCTTTAAAAAAAAATCATACAAAAAAATTATTATGCATTTTATTATTATATAATTAAATGAAAAATAATATCTATGATAAAAAAAAAAAATTCAGATGATGTGCGAGCCTTATTTATTCACTTGAATTCATTTAGATTTTTTAAATTACATACTATTTTTTACTAATTTAATTATTTAATATTAAGTTAATTAAAATTTAAACTTCCTATTTTCAACTCCGGAAAAGCATTCACAAATGAGAGTGAAGATAGTGGCAGGCAGCATCTTATACATCAGGTGTGGGAACAGGAAAATGCTGAATAAACAAAGAAGACAAAGAAACACACTCAAATTTAGATAAGACTACATCGAAGTACGAGAATCCTTATCACCAATCACACGAAGCTCCACGCCCCCAAAGATGGATAATATTACCTATGTCCACCTTGGAAAAACATAACCTTAATGTCTGAAAGTGATCCTATAAATACTACTCGAGACTTTGGTGCTCCCCTCTCCTCGTCTGTGATCATATATCTACTCTTTAAACCAAAAACAAAGGCATAAATTTTAGGCAATTTTATAGGTTTATTTTGTAAGTGTTAGCTTGGAAAGCAGAGGATTAGAAAATGTTGGCAATTTTTCACAAAGCTTTTGCTCACCCACCTGAGGAGCTTAATAGTCCAGCATCTCAAAATGGTACTAAGAAGCCTAAGCTTCCTGAGGAAACACTCAATGATTTCCTTTCTCACCACCCTCAGAAAACTTTCTCCATGAACTTTGGTCAGGCTGCTGTGCTTGCCTATGCTCCCCAAGACAACCCCTTCTCTCCTCAACAAAAGTACTTGCATAGTGATTGAATTTCCTTTTCATTGTTAAATATTAGCTGTTTGATTCATTCAAAAATTGTTAAATTACTGTCTTGTTGATGGTATATGTTCTGCAGGCTGTTCTGTGGTTTCGATGGTATATACTGCCTTTTCTCTGGAAGCTTGAACAACTTATGCACACTCAATAGGCAGTATGGATTGACAAAGGGGACTAAAGAGGCCATGTTT
The DNA here is from genome assembly GCA_964019445.1 of Populus tremula. Lineage (NCBI taxonomy): Eukaryota > Viridiplantae > Streptophyta > Magnoliopsida > Malpighiales > Salicaceae > Populus > Populus tremula. The sequence continues at coordinate 43,934,704 of CAXHTJ010000001.1, forward strand.
GTGATAGAAGCTTATAAAACTCTTCGTGATCGAGGTCCTTATCCAGCTGATCAAGTTGTTAAGGATCTTGATGGGAGCTTTGCTTTCGTTATCTACGATAGCACGGCTGGAAGTGTTTTTGCTGCACTGGTATGTTTAATGCTTCATTTTGACTCCTTTTTGTGGATTGGCTAACACGATCTAATGAGCTATGTTCAAATCATATCCAAAAATGTTTTATTTTCTTGGTCCTGCTTCCAAGTTTACTGTATGGTCACAGGGTTCTGATGGTGGAGTTAAGCTGTACTGGGGTATTGCAGCAGATGGCTCTGTGGTGATATCTGATGATTTGGAAGTCATAAAAGAAAGCTGTGTCAAATCGTTTGCTCCCTTCCCAACAGGTACTTTGTATTGTCATAGCAAGGGCTAATCACAGATGACAAACAACATCGATGTTTTTGGAGCTGCATTAATATCACAATCTGGATTTGCATTATAATCATCTCTCTTTTACATGAGAAAGTGTTGCTGTGGGTCCTATATAATGGTTGATTTACTCATCAAAATGATGATGGTGATGGATGCACAGGATTTATGTTCCATAGTGAAGGAGGTTTGATGAGCTTTGAGCATCCGATGAACAAAGTTAGAGCAATGCCAAGGACCGACAGTGAAGGATTTCTCTGTGGAGCAAATTTCAAGGTTGATGTCTACACAAGGATCAACAGCTTACCCCGTAGAGGAAGTGAAGCTAACTGGACCGAGTGGCAATCACACAGCTAAGAATTTGTTGTGTTTCAATTCATAACCGGATTAAAAAATGTTAACATCAGCTACCATCTTCCAAACTGTTACCTAATTTCTTAACGTTTTCTCTGCTTTGTTTTGTTTTCGTTTTTATTTTTATTTTTTTGTTTATTTTACTGTGTTTTCTTTTCACTCGGTACCGTTTTCAATAAGAGGGCAACGTGTTCAATCGGTGCCCAGAATGTTTTATTTATCTATTCACTTTTATGAAGCCTTTAAACCCTTTCTGCCAGTCACAAAATTAGACTCAATCTGAATTTGCAGTTTTGCACACTTAGAACGTATTTATCCTAAGGAGGAAAAGGCATAGGCAATGCCTCTCAACAAATACTCATTACAGAATCTGCTTTAACAGCAAATACCATAGCTGTGAAAGCATTTAGAGTCTAGTTTTAAGAAGAAAAATTAAGAAAAAATGAAAATAAATTAATTTTTTTTTATGTTTTCAAATATATCAAAAGTAAATTTTAAAAAAAATATAATAATAACTAAACAAAAATAACTTTTAAAAACAACTCCTATCAGAGTTGCATGATAAAAACCACAGCAAAAGTTTTAACATCAGATATTTACTTGTCGCGTGATTATGTATTGAAGAGATCGAAGCTCTGAGATGCGGAAAAGGATGGCGTGCCATAAAATACCAACTTGATTAAAACGCATGATAAGCTAATCCAAGGCAGGGACAAAAAACTTGAAATGCCAACGAAGGCAATAATACCAAAATGGTCATATTTTCCATGTAGGATACAAGGTGATATAATAAAACCAACACCATGAGGAGGAGGAGGAGATCATTCCTTCCACATGTCTGCAAATTCATCGGGCTCCAATGGATTTGATAGCTCGTGCATCTTCCTCCTCGTCTTGGCTTTGACTTTCTTGGCAAACTTCCCAGCCTTCTGCTTTTTCTCCAGTGCTCGAATCTGCAAGATTGAAATGAAAATCATGCCATTGATGCCAAAATACTAGAAGAGAGAAAAATAGATTATATATAATCACAGCAATTAAGGACAAACACCTAATAACCTCTGAACAAAAAGGTCAGTGAATGAACAGACAGTGCATGGTCGCATTGGCTTGAACATTTGTTGAACTCAGTTATTAGGCAAACCCAGTGGGGGGGGGGGGGGCTCGACCATGAATCTAGCCAGAAGATTCTTGACGGTTTCATTTAAACAAGAAACTTATCACTATGGAAAACCATCAAAACGGTTGATATTTTGATACAGCTCATCAAACGAGGAGCTCTTCTCTAACTAAAGAAAAGATCATACTTGTAAAGCCAAAATGAAAATTAACGTGAAGAAAACTCTGACCTGGTTAGGTGATACAAAAAAGGGATTTTCATACAATGTTGGGCCTCCAAAGCTGCCACCAAAAATCTTGATAGGATTCAAGCAAAATCTAGGACCAACCTGCACAAATCATTCTATCAAAATTAAATAACTACCGTAGGTGTTTCACTGTGTGCATAAATTCAAAAGTACATCAGAGCAAAACCTCAACCAGGGTCATCTTATCCAGGCCTCCTCGAGCTATTTTATCAGTTTCGTTATGAGGAACAGATATCTATATCAAACAAGAAAAGGAGACGGTTGAGTTAGTTTTAAAAAAATAATGAAATCAGGGTGAAAAAAGCTTCGTAGCAAATGAACAGACTATTTTGATTGATAGCTGTGCTTAAGGTTCCAAACTAAAAGAAGGATCCAATCTGGCAAACTGAACATCTCGTATATCAAAGGTTAACCTGAGACATGCAACATCTATCTGGAAGGGTACAGTCAATTAAAAGCTGCTTTGATATTTAGTAGAAATCCCAGCCTAGGAAATTTGCAGAAAAGGTGAAGAGGAAAAGGAAATAACTTATGTGGGTTTCTGACTAGGGATTTCCAAGCGAATAATGTAGCACATTTTTTAGAATTCCAAAATACCAGACAACTAAAAGGTCTTCAATGATATGTGCCCAATCTAAAAAATAGCAAAGCCCATACCACTTCATATGTAAATTTCTAGCTTGATCAACTTGCGGAAGGGGGTAGTTCATTAATTTGTTATAATTTCCAAGTTAGAAACATAAAGCTAGGAAAAACATTAAAAACCTCGATGCACAGTAGCATGTTATAGGGCAAAGTGGGAAAATATTTAGTTTTTGAAGGCAGAAATTGTATAAATGCTTCAATAAAATTTGACTTCCAAATACAGTCTAATATACCTGGTAATTCCGAAACCATATATGGTCATCAACAATGGAGAAAACAAAGACATGGTCATAAAAAGGCTTAGATTTCCTGTGATCTTTTGGAGTTCCAAATATCTGAAAAAAAAAAATGAAAAGTCAATGTCTAAGTATCATATAAAAAGACTTTTGAAGTTAACATACAGAGTTCATCATCAACGATTGGTAAAGCATATGAGAAGGAATCAGAAGTTACATTTTGCAACCTTGAAAGAAAAGTTTGAGTGTTGTATCCGTGCAATTAACAGATCAGTAGGTCCTCAAATAATCTTAAAAAGCAAAAATGACTAAATCTTGAGCTAGAAAAGCTGCTTTATGAATGTATCTGATTCTACACAGCACCAGAAACAAAACAGTCCAAAATGGTCATCTCTCTCACCATACTGTTATGAACAAGGCCATAAGATGCGAGAGGAGAAGCACTTGTAATATTGCAAAAATTGTAGATGCTAGAATATCAATCATATTTGTTTTTACCATATTTCCTGGCAGACTTTGCCATTGGAAGATATTTTGGAAAGGTATTTCACGATTGTCTTTTAGAGAATGAAGAATCTGGTGGTAAAGTCATGCATTATAAGATAGACCACAGATAAATGTTGCTAATAAGGTGGGAAACAAAAATCAAAATACCTGCATGATCATCTCCTTCAGGAGTTTCCAGTGGGCATCTTTATCAAAATTAGCTGAGAAAGTCAAGAGGGGTCTTGACCCTTTCAGATGATTTCCTGTAAGCTTCAATTCTTCCATTGTGTGCACTAAAATGAACAAGACAAGTTGCAATGGTTAGGCTACTTAGTCATAATACAAGAAAAGAGCTAACCATGTGAACAAATCAATTTATTAGATTAATCACAACAGCTGCTTCTTTTTTCTTTTCTTCCTGTTTCTGGTTTTTTTTTGGTTAAAGAGATTATACTATCAGAATGGGAACAGAAGAAAATTACAAAAAGGACTGCAGGGTATCCTCCATAGTAGAGTGCAAGAAATTGGATCAAAGAAAATCAGGAAATGGCTCTCCAGTGCCACTGAATACTAATGGAAGGAAAATGTTCAAATGCCCAGCCCAAAACCACAAGAAGTCAGAAGGACTATTCTAGACCATAACAACTGCTTAAAAATTGAGAATTTTAGAGACTTTCAAATTTTACTCCACACAAATACTCAAAGTCATAGCAGACAAGGTACATCTATATGAAGATTTCGCTATCTTCCAACTCCCAACACCATTAAATGCATGTATTAAAATTGCAATGCTGCAAACATTAGCATTTGAATACAATAAGTGCAAGCCTATTAGTGAGCCTATTAGAAAACATGATTATAAAAAATATCACAAAAAAATAAAAAATTAACATACCAGCATTGACTAAGAATTTCACAGACGGACCACTAGGGCACTTGACCATCCATAGATACAAGTCTTTATGTTTCCTGCACTGAAATTGAGAGAGAAAGGAGAACAAAAAATCATCAACAACAAACAATCTAAAATATGGCAGCTTAAGTTCATCCTTTTTTCCTAATCTCAAAGTCGATAGTTATAAAATCACCACACCTCCTCTCAAAGTTACCAAGTTATTTTCCTTCAAATTACCAAACCACGCAAACAAGGGGAACAATTATCAATATCAAAATTCATGTGATGAGTTATCATAGGTATTAAACCTGCAACCACTTGCACAAATGATATGGAATTAACCAGGTCAAATTGTTTCTTTAAGGAAGAAAAAAACTAAATTTGAAGTTCACCTCAAAGAACAAAGCGGAAGAACCATTCTTCAACTCAACAAGCTCATTCAATGTCGCGCCTTTAGTACTTTTAGACTCAACCTTACTATCCTTCTTACAATGCGGCAGAAGTGACACCAAATTCAACATCAAGTGCCTATACCTGCAACACCAACAATTCTTTCAAACACCAACAAAATCCAGCAACCGCCCAAAACCCCAACAAACCCCGAAATCAAATATATATATATATAAGCATTAAGATAAAAGGATTAGATCTTCAAGGAACCTGAAATTGATACGCCTAGAACAAGTAACCACGACTTTCTCTTTGTTTCTAAAACCACCCTGTTGAGGAGGTATAAATTCAGTCTCTTTCACTTCAGGTTTATCTTTCCAACCCAAGAGCGTCCTTTTGGGTCTCTCTGGTGCACCTTCATCTTTCTTTGCAGGTTCAATGACCTGTGTCTCAACGTGCTTTCTCTTCTTTCCCATAGTTTTGTTTGGTTACGTACAGATACCTGAAACACATGAAATCCTTAGTTTAAACACCATGAAAACAATACAAAGTTTGTATTTAGTTGTCAATAGAACTAAGCAGGAGAAGGGTTGGTACCTAAAGAGGGGAAAGCTAGCTGCAGAGAGGAAGATACAGAGAGACAACGAGTTTCTGTCAACGAGGAGCAAAACCGTGATAAAAACCTAAAAGTTTTTTAAAAAAGGTATTGAAAGTGCTCACGGCCCAAACTAGTCGATTGGAATTTTATTACTTAGATGGATTAGGCCCAATAAATGATGAGCTCAAGCCGAGTAATCCCAGATGGGTGGATTTTCAAGGAGAAAAGTGTCCTGTGCTTTTTTGTAGTGTTTCACCTTTTCTTTTGTTAACAACTCGAAACTCTTTCTATTTATAAGGTAAATACAGACAAATTAGGGGAATGTTTTTTTCTTATTTTAATTAAACATGTAAATTGGTTATTATATATATATATAGCTTTACAAAGATAGCTTGACACAACAATAATTTATATCCAGGCACCAAAACTATAATAATTAAACCCCGCCCAATGATTATAAAGAACTGTAAATGAGAAAAATACAAGATTCTATGAAGATTGGTTAATATTTTTATAATTCAATAGAATTTCTTTGAATAACCAAAGTAAGATAAATCTCTTGCAACACATAATAATAATTGTTGAATCAAAATCTAAACAAAAAAAAAACCCTAATTACAAGATAAATGACATATTTATAATGGGTAAAAATGTATTAAATAATGTTGGAGAATAATAAAAGAGTTCTAAATAAAATAAAATCTTAAATTAACTAGGAATTTAATATAATTCTTGTATTGTAGATTATGGACCTTATGCAAGGCCTTATCGATGTCTGATTCATATAAACTTTTAACTCAATATAAAACAAGGCTTCTGAAATCTTCTGATAAAAATTCAGTTTAATCCAACAGTCAGATCAAAAATTATGTATTTTAGATTAAAACTATACATTATGAATTAATTAGCTAATGAAGTAGATGAATTAGGCCCTTCTTGTACATAAACTAAATTGACCCATCACTTGTTGAAGATGTAGTCTCATTGACCCAAATACTCCAATAAGCTCATTAAATGCATCCTTGAGTTTTTTTTGCCATTAATCTTATAATATGCTCATTTAGAACTTCTGATAAATCATTTGATGTAATTTGGAATGCATAATCCTTTTTATCCTTAAAATGATTTGATCTTGAATCTTCATCTACATCAAATAAAAAAATATCAGAAATATTGAAAGTAACACTAACACCATATTCATTTGATAAATTCACTTTACAGACATTATCGTTAATTCTTTCAAGGATTTAGAATGACTCATCTCCTCTCAACATCAATTTAGATCTTTTTTATTTAAGAAATCTCTTTTTTCATATATGCACCTAAACCTAATTATCTAGTTTAAAAATATCTATATTTTATCTTTTTATTAGCTTTGAATGTATATTGCTTGTTTTTTTTCGGGTATTTGTCGCGTCACATTCTCGTGAAAATCCTTTACTACCCGTGATTTTCTATTATCATTAAGACTAGCCATTTCATCAATAGATTAAAAAAAATCAAATCAAATCCAAAGAAGTTAAAGGATTAAAGTCATAAACAATTTCAAAATACAAATATTCAATAGTAGAATAAACACTTATATTATAAGCAAATTCTATAAATGGCAGACAATATTCCTAATTTTTTAAATTCTTTTGAATGATAGTTCTTGATAATATAGTTAAAGTCATATTAACTAACTACTTCAATTGGACAATCTATTTGTGGATAATAAGTAGCAAAAAATAATAATTTTGTTTCTAATTTCCCTTACAAAACCTTTCAAAAATAGCTTAGAAATTTAATATTATAGTCAGACACAATGCTCCTAAATACTCTATCAAGTCAAACTATCTCACTAAAGAATAAGTCCATTATGTTAATTGCATCATCGGTTATTACTACCCAATTTTGTATCCCATTTTTGAAAATTTTTGAAAAAAAACCAAAACTAACAAAAAACAACAAAACCCAAAAAAAATATGTTTTTCATGTCTTTGTGTCACTTACAGCGTCTTTTTTTATGCATTCAGTTATTAACGCATCTCTTTAAGTTGATGTTAATGTTGCTCTTTTAAAAAAATCAAAAATAAAATCAAAAACTCAAAATTTACAAAGGGACTAAATGTTAAAAGAAAGAAGTTGAGGGGTCAAATTGTTTTTAAGTTGCTTGGTCACCAAGTTTACTTAGAGACCAAGCAATTGAAAATAACAAACTTTTTTATTTATAAATAGTTAGTTGTACCACACACAAAGGTGGGGGAAATTAGTTAGAGAAGCCAACAAGAAATCAACAAATAAACATTCTCTCTTTGAAAAATAAAATAAAAATATGACCTCCTCTCACTCTCTCTCCATCTCTCACCGTTGGTGAGGAGCATTTTCCTTTATTCTTATTCTTTATCAAAAACCCTTTCCAGACCATGCAAGCCAACACCATTCACCATTAACATCTTTAACCCATGATCTCCTTCTCCTATCCACAATGATAGACCATCAAACACCAGCAAATCCAACAACAACCCACCGTTAGTAGAGTTTAGAAAAGAAAATAGTAGCAATGCTAGTATAGTGATAGTAGTAGCAATTATCATTTCCTTTCATTTTTTGATTTTTTTAGAGGGGTCTAAAAGGACTTTCGGGTCAGCAACAACACCTATAAGCAGTAGTAAAGGTGATGTAAAGGGTTCAATAACATCAACAACATCAACTTCGCTAATTTCTTTAAAATAAATTTCATAGCAGTCTAACCATACCCATTTGATATTGCAACATCAACAATAATAGTGTTTATCATCAGTTGCTCCCCAAAGTCTCAATAGCTGTGATTTCTCCATTATTTCCTTCAAGAGTAAGAGAAGCAATTTCTCCTCAAAAGCCACGAGCATCTCTATTCCATATAAAAAAAATAACTTTTTATTAAGAATATAGAGTATATATACTAATGAGTTTCAAATCACACATTGAAAAAACATAATTTTTTTCTTGAGAATATAGAGTATATATAATAATGGATTTCAAATCCCAAATTGAAAAAACATAACTTTTTTCTTGGGAACATAGAGTATATATATATATAAAAGAGCTTCAAATCTCATATTAAAAAGATATTATGTTATCCTTTTAAGTTGAAGTATTTAAATCAAAAAAAATTATATCTCACATTGAAAAAACGTAACTTTTTTCTTGGGAACATAGGGTATATATACTAATAGGTTTCAAATCCCAGATTGAAAAAATATAATTTTTTTCTTAGGAACATATTGTATATATACTAATGGATTTCAAATCCCACATTGAAAAAACATAACTTTTTCATGGGAACATAGAGTATATATACAAAAAGGCTTCAAATCTCATATTGAAAAAAAATTATGTTATCATTTTAAGTTGAAGTATTTAAATAAAAAAAAATTATATCCCATATTGAAAAAACATAACTTTTTTCTTGGGAACACAGGGTATATATACTAATAGGTTTCAAATCCCAGATTGAAAAAAAAAATTTCTTAGGAACATAAAGTATATATATTAATGGGTTTCAAATCCTACATTGAAAAAACATAACTTTTTCATAGAAACATAGAGTATATATACGAAAGGACTTCAAATCCCACATTGAAAAGAAATTATGTTATCCATTTAAATTAAAGTATTTAAACCAAAAAGTTTTTTATCCCACATTGAAAAAACATAATTTTTTTCTTGGAAACATAGAGTTTATATACTAATAGGTTTCAAATCCCACATTTGAAGGAAAAAAAAAAACATCTAGTCTTGCCCATGTTCTCCAGGGTCATGGGTTGACCCGCCAGGTTGACTGGGTTTTGCTGGGTTGTTGCCACAACCGGTCTTTTATTAAACTCATATTAGTCTAACCACCGGGTCCTGGGTCGACCCGTCGGGTCTGGTTTAATAACCAGGATCATACGTGTCAATAAATGCAAAAAACAAAGTGTTAACGTGTTTCTTCAACTCGTCTCTCTACAGGTCGAATTTGTTTTTTTTCTAACGTAAAAGAATTAATGTGTAAGTGTTATTAATATGTTTTTGACATCGAGTAACAAATATAACCATGAATAAAAAAAATCAATGTTTACATATAATAAAATATAGTAAATATCACATGTATTAATAAAAACATGTAAGATCTCAAGCTAATTTTTAAAATAGCAGAAGAATAGAACAATGTTATAATTATTACAGTGAAACATCAATTTATTAGTCTTTATATAATAATTTTGTAAGAAAAGTGTATATAAAAAAAAAATAAATAAATAAAGATAAGAACAAAAAGAAGCGTAGGTACGAATAAAGTGGAGTGATAAATATTCAATGTATAAAAAATAATAATTTTCCAAAAAAAAAATGTAAAGAAAAAAACAAAAAATAAAAAAATATTGCAAAAAAATAAAAATAAAAAATAGTGATAAATAAGCCAAATGTAAAATAATAAAAATATTAAGTATAAAGAGAGAGAGAGAGAAATATATATATATATATATATATAAAACTTATTTTAAAAAAAATAAAAATTATAATCTTGTCACTGCTACAACGCCACTACAGTAAGAAAATATGGTAAAATTTATAATTATATCATTTCCACGTGAAAACATCATTTCTTTTTAGTGTAATAATAATAATAATAATAATAATAATGTAGAAATATTTTGACTAGGGACAAAATTGAGTAACCCTAAATAGAACGGAGACTTATTTGTCTACTCGTTTCATTGAAACCATGCAACATGTCGCTTCAAGAACCAACGACATACCCTCCACCAGATATTCGCAACCCAACTCGAAGGTTCTCTCTTCTTTTTCATCGAGTGAGAAGTGAAGAGGAAGTTGAATTTCAGAGACACTGTGGCTGTAAAGAGAGAAATGGGAGACCGCTACTTCCCAAATGAAATGCCAGACTACATACCCGAAACAACGACAACAGCAGTGGAAGAAACAGTCACTGAAAGAAACAACAAAGACTCACTTACAAAGCTCCTGTCTTTGCCGTACAACATTCTCTCTCAAAGACTTAAAGCATCAGCCTTGGACCTCAAAGACACAGTTAAGTTTCCCCTTTCACTCAATTCTATCCTTTTGACTTCTGGCTTCCATTTGTTTCTAACTTTCAGACACACCCCAACATGATACTCTAGTTTTTTTAATGTTAAATATTGAAGGGTTTTCTTTTTTCTTATTGGTTGTGTTTTAACTTCAGGTGGTGAGGGAGACATGGGGAATGAGTGGGAAGAGAGTGAAAGATTATAGTTTGTACACTGGGGCATTAGGGACTGCATACTTGCTTTTTAAAGCGTACCAAGTTACTACTTTTGGATATTTTAATGCGGAGGTTGCTTTAGCTGTATGGGAATTGAGGTTCTAAACAACTATGGATTCAACTCTTGCTTTATCTGAGGTTAAATGGGGATAAATATTGAAGTTCGTCGATGTGTTGTGCTGCGTTTGATTATTCTATTGTTACGGGAATCATGCACTCAGTTATGGTTGTCTCGCCTTCTATTAGCTTTCTCTTGTATTTGGTTAATTGGTTTGTGGAAATTCTCAATTGTGTATTTGATCCTGGCATGGCTTGTCACTGTAAATGTTTAAATTTTTCAATATGTTTGAAGTCGACACTTAATTTTATATGCCAAGTCTAGGTTAAATTTTAGCTGTAACTTCCCAATCCTTGGGGAAAACAGATAAGTCAACTTGATTTAGGTTGCTTATGTGATCCGTTGGGGCTGCAGACGTGTGACATTTATATGTGGACGGGCTGGTGTTTGTGCTCTTGGTGCTGTTGCAGCAAAGCATGCTGGGGATGGAAGGTTATTAGATCATTACTTAGCTCAGTTCAAAGAGGTGCCTGTTGCATTTCTTCCCCTTCTATGCATTTTTTTTCCATCAAAAGCTGGTTGCTTTTATATATCTTAATCAATATTTTTTCATCTTTTTATAAACCTAATTAATATGATTTTATTTTTATTTTTTTTACTCGAGAGCAGATCAGACTTCCTAGTGATTTGCCATATGAGTTATTATATGGGAGAGCTGGGTTCTTATGGGCCTGCTCGTTTCTAAATAAACATATTGGTAAAGACACCATATCTGCAAGCTGCAAAGTAAGGCATTTCTTTTATTTCTTTTCAATCCAGCATTCATTATTGATTAGAATGAAACCTTTGCTAAGTTGGCTTTGAAACTTCTGCAGAGAGCAGTTGTGGATGAAATAATTAAGGCTGGAAGATTGACACGCAACGGAAAATGTCCACTGCTGTATGAATGGCATGGAAAAAGGTACTGGGGTGCTGCCCATGGACTGGCTGGAATCATGCTTGTTTTGATGGACTTGGAACTGACACCAGATGAGGTGGAGGATGTCAAGGGTACTTTACACTACATGATTAAGAACCATTTTCCCAGTGGCAATTATCCTTCAAGTGAAGGAAATAAATCGGATTGTCTTGTGCATTGGTGTCATGGTGCTCCTGGGATTGCTCTTACCCTTGTGAAAGCAGCTGAGGTAATCCTTGTATAGGGATGCAAGCTGCATAAGGTAGCCTAGGTGCTAATGGAATTTGCCTAGGCATGTATGCTTGTGTGGGTTGTCTTTTACTATGTGCATTTTGGCTTGCGTACCTGCCAATAAAAATTGGTGAAAGTACCTCATTAGTTGAAGATTCAATGCTATTTTTTCATGTAAATGGACAAATAAATATTCCATTGTTTGACAACATTTCTGATCTTGTCCATATTAAGAAATGAAGAAAGAATTTCAGTCTCATAGAGGAAGAACCATTCTTCCAAAGTGGAACAATCACCTGTCTTTTTCTAGTGCTAAAAGTTCAAAACATGAGATCGAACAAGTCATCGCTACCACTTTCCAGATGTCTGCCTCCACCTTTTTGTTCTTCAGTTAAAGACCATAATCTGAAGTCTTATTTGTAATATAGAAATGCTACTGGGACCACATTATGAATTTCTTTGCAATGTTTGAATTATTCAGGTTTTTGGAGATAAAGAGTTTCTGCAGGCAGCAATGGAGGCAGGGGAGGTGGTTTGGAACCGGGGTTTGCTAAAGCGAGTTGGCATATGTCATGGAATCAGTGGAAATACCTATGTTTTTCTTTCACTCTACCGATTAACAGGTAATGTGGAGTACTTATACAGGGCCAAAGCTTTTGCTTGCTTTCTACATGATAGAGCACAAAAACTTGTATCAGAAGGGAAGATGCATGGAGGTGATCGCCCCTATTCACTGTTTGAGGGTTTCGGAGGAATGGCTTATCTCGTCCTTGACATCCTTGAACCATCAGAAGCCAGGTTCCCTGCTTATGAGCTTTAGATCGCCATATAATATTTCGACTGTTACTAGATGTATCATATCATGTTTGCTTGTAAACCTTAATACAGTCTGTATATATTTGAAAGGATTTAGCTACTTGATTATATGGCTCTAACTTTTTGAATTACTTTCTTCCCCAGTATAGAATGCTCATTAGGGAACACTACTAAAGATTTTTTTAGCGTCGGGGCATCTTATTAATACTGTGTTTAGCCACATCTAGGGCCACGCCCACCAGGTGCAATTCTCTGGTTTTATCCGAATAACTCGGCTCTTTTTCTTTGGATAAATAGAAAGAATTTTACTAACAAGGATAGGCATTGTAGATGAACTTTTATTTCAGTAATCTCTCCCTCTCTCTCTCTCTCTACATGAATTCATTATTTGGGGAACACATTTGCTGTCTCTTTCCTTCCTTGTGCCTGTGTGTTAATGGCATGATTAGTTGATAAAGACCAGGGTAACTTTTCCAAGTCTGATATGGAAAAGTGAAAACGATGAGAAGCAACAACAGTTTTCAAGCCGCTTATCCTTATTATAGTCAAAAGTTAAGGAGGTAGTTTAAAATTTGGAAAATGGATTGAGAGGGGTAGAAAACTGTATACAAGGCAACAAGAAGTGATTTTGCACAACAACGATTCTGCATTGGCCTCGACAAATGGCCTGATTTAAAAGTGTTGAACCTGCCAACATTAATCAGAGAAATCTGAACTTAGCAGTACGGGTGAGTGATTTTAGTGCCAATTGATTGATACAGAGTCATCTACTCCTACTAAGTGAAAATTGTTTACAGAAGCAAATCATCCAAATCCAAACTCACGAAAGGACGCAGTATTTTTTTTTTTTTTTTTTTTGCACTAACATCATCCTCTCCCATGGCAAATATTAGTACACAAGAAACTCTCTCCAGCCTTTCTCAATTAGGCCAAACCAACGAGTTTCTCGCTAACCTCCCACACTTTACGAGCCTTCTCTGCATCACTAGCTTCTTGAGATAGCTGATTCTCAAAAGAAGCCGAGTCCTTGTTCCAGCTCCAGTATACCCCTGATTTTGTCAAGCTTGGATCACTCACAACCTGAACAAGAAAGAGCAGATTATGTTATTGCATGTTATACAAACCCATAGCAGAGCATTTTTATTTCTATAGTTTCCCCTGTTTTGGTTACCTGAGCAAGTCTTTTTCCAGCATCTTCCTCGGAGACGAAGCCCTTAGTGATGTACTTTTGGAATGGAGGGAATAGAAGCCTGAATAAAGGAATGTGCTCCCTGAACAAGCCTGTTGTGGCAATGCAACCTGGGTAAAGGGAAGCAAATGTAATGCCAGTTTCTTCATGGAAACGCCTGTGGAACTCTTGCATAGTGAGCATGTTGCACACTTTGCTATCCTTGTAGGCTTTGGCACCATCAAATTCACCACCATCGATCATAGCTGAGCTGTTTAGCCCATTCAAGCCCCCTGCAAGTCCCCTCAAGTCACCAAGATTGGCCTTGGGAGGAACATTGCCAGCCAATGTATTTGTGTTCCCTAAAACATTTCACAGAAACAACACCAAATTTAGTGTAAACAATCGAAACATATTCACAAGAAAGTGAACCTTAAATGTATTATAGTGTATATACCTGTAATTGAGCCAACAATTATGAGACGTTTCGATGGGTAATCAGATTTCTTCATGTCCTCAAGCAGCAATCTTGAAAGGAGGAAATGACCCAGATGGTTAGTTCCAACACTAAGTTCAAATCCTTCAGCAGTGAATGTAGGCTCTTTTGCAGTTGGCAGGTAAACAGCAGCATTGCAAACTAGCACATCAAGTGTCCTTCCTGATCGCCTAAAGGTATCCACAAATTGGCGGACACTGTCCAGTGAAGCAAGGTCCAGATGCATAATGGTGCAGTTCTCTTTGGCAATGCCAGCTGATTTAGCAGCCCTTTCTGCCTTGAGGAAGTCTCTGCAGGCCATAATTACATGCCATTTTCCAGTTTCAGCTAGAGCCTTAGCTGCTGCAAGACCTAATCCAGAGGAGGCACCAGTGACAATGCAGCATCCCTGTCTAAGAGTTTTCTTGCCTTCTGAAGAAGCCCTGTTGACTGCTGGAGTAGCAGTGGCCATTGTTTGGGCTCTTACAGTCCCAACTCTTTGGTTGAATTCCCTCTGCGGTGAATAATATTATACAAATGAATTCATTAGAAAAATCCCTTGCAATTTTCAGCCAAAAAAAAAAAAAAAAGAATGAACCGGCATAGTAGCTACCTTCCACTTCAATGCAGAAGAGCTAAAGTCAGCTTTGACATGGTCTGAGAGTGAAACTCCAAGCAGGCTTGACTCCTTCAAAGATGCACTAGATTTTCCCTGCATAGACAAAACCACTGCCAAAATCAACACTAAATTTTCCTTCAATGCAACAAGTAAAAACAAAAACAAAACAAAGCACTACTAGTATCTGACCTCTTTAGGGACAACAAAAGCAGAGGAAACCAAAGAAGCAGCCTGGAGAGCCATTACCGCTTGCAAAGCAAACTCTGTGCCTCGTAAAATGGGCTTTCAAATCCTTTGTTTTAAGGACTTTAGATTTTGTATACAGTGCTGACTGAAGTGAAGAGCTCAGCTTAGAAGTGTGCAAAGGAGCGTGTTTGGAATTATAAATGTGATGTGTGTGTTGGGGGGAGGATATTTTTGGCAGACAGGATAAGATCATTAGCAGCAAATGTATCTTCCATATCACTTCCAAGCACCAATGAGATTTTGAGTTCTGGATTTCCCATGATATTGATGGCCTTGTTTTTTTGTTCCTTTGATAATCGACAAATAGTTACGGATATTTGGGTGCGTTTCCCAAAATGCTCCACTCCTCTTAGCTATGGGCTGGGAGATATGGAGGTGTTGAAAATGACGGTGGGGGCATATTTCTGGATTATGGATTAAGAGGCCGTGCCAGTCGAGCCAAGATTTTGCCAGCCTCTCAATGGTTAGGGGGGGTGGTTGCAGACTTGGAGCCAAGGCGCCATGACAAAGTGGAGGGTCCCCGGTTGCAGTGACGGGGACATAAATGTGTTTTGATCTTGGTAGCCACAATGGGCTTCCACACAATTTTTTTTTTTTTTTTTGTTCAGGTCCATTTCTACTATCACCCGCAAGCTCTCAGCTAACCCATCACTATGAGTTAGGGGATGGTTAAGAGCGGCCCTCTTGGCTGCGGAAATGTGCTTGCCTGCCAAAGTTCACACCAAGGATATAACCTTAATAGCTGTTAAGACCAAGCCTAGGATTAATGGACACAATGACAAGTCAATCTGCTTCATTGTACATGTCTAAATTAGCTCCATGGAAAGAAATTGGCACAATTCATTTAGTTCTGAAACAAAAGAACTGCAGCTGTGAGGTCGCTTCAAGAACGGATAAAAACAGTGCTGCCGAGCGCCAACAATTGAATAGACAACAATGGGTTAAGAGTTAGAACCTACAAGACTAGACATGATCATTAAAGAATATGAAAGAATTTCATTTTAATTGAATAAGGTTTTTCCATGCTCATAACTCTACATTTCCCGACTTGACAAATACATCGGTTTCTAAATTCATAGAGTAGCCCGCCCTCCCGCCCCCCCTTTTTTTTGGGTTTAATAAATCTATATTCTTCTCAATGCTCATCCATCGGCACTCAATATCCAATGAGCTGAAGCACAAGGAAAGAAGAATTGGAACTCGCTAATATTACACATCTCACCAAATACCTCTGTACACGTTTTAACCAGTGGCGAAAATGAACTGCATTGATTTGCCAGATCATTTACCCCCTACTCAGAGACTGCCACTCTCTTTTCAGACCCTTAAATCCGAACTGGCAATCCAAAATTTTGGAAAGTTCTGATTTCCCCTCGAAGGCCAGCAGTTACAATCACCATACCGTAGGCAGACACACCTTCGCTTAACCCATTGGAGATATCCACACTGGCACGAGGACTCCTTGTTCTAGTCGCTAAATTAAGCTTTTCCTCCGGCCATGTTGCTGATATTCTGTCAAAGAAGTAACCATTGGTTGCACTAGAAATAATTCCATTTAGAGGACTATTTGTGCACCCGGATAAAGATTGTGAACCCTCAATACTTGCTTCCTCAACAGGAGTAGGGGGGTGATTGACAATGGAAACCTCATCAAGTTGGTTATCTAGGCCACTCTGTTCTCCAGATAAAGTATCTTGTAGTTCCCAGGTGTCTCCCATGCCAGGCCATGGGATTGCCACCGATGCATCTTGACAATGGAAATGCTCATAGGAGGGTGTGACAGTAACAGCTTTGCTTCTGCTAAGTCGGGAATCAGCTTCATGCTTCCAGACATAAACATATGAATCCTCACTAGCAGAGACCACATATTTTCCATTTGCTGTGAGAGAAGCTGAGATTTGGCTGTTGGTGTTACGAAACCCTATCACAGAATCATCAACTTAATCTTTGAGAATGGTACAATCCTAAAAATGCATGCATAGGAAAGGGGGGGGGGGAGCAAAGACAACAAGCACTGCTAAATATATGATTTTCTATGACAAGCATTAAAATGGAGGTTAATGAAAAACCTTTCAGCTTTTGCTGATTGAAACAACCATTGAAGCAGCTGAAGAGATCAATTCGTTTCTGTTCAAGACCTACACTATCAAATTATTACTCCAGAAGATTTTCACCTTCAAAGTTGAAGAAACAGTATTACAGACCTAGAATTCTAAAACAAGATCGCATCACTTGTCAAAACCTTAAATAGATATAGATAATTTAAAAACTGTTACTAAGTCTAAAATGGAATCACAAGCACCAAATTTCACGCCTTTGATACAAGTTTTATCCTTTGGAACATGGGTTCAAATGCACACAAAAAAAAAGACAAATAAGCTACATGCAATCAATTTCCAAAAAAAATAAATAACAGTAAGATCAAACATCTCCTTTTCTACCTCATATGAAGACTCCTTAATATATGCCATTTCAAGTTGTTTAAAATTAAGGGTGTCCATGATTTGATATTTTGTCATTGTATATCATAAAAAATCCAATAAATGCTTCACTTTATCTTCTTACTGCCTCCTCATACAAAAAACTGACTGATTCCCATCGACTCTTGTGCCTAAGCAACTTGTTCTCGTTATTTCTACCAACAAAATATCTATTATATTAAGGTCCACTATACAAAGCCCATTAGGATTAGCTAGGTTCAGTGAATATTTATATATATCATACACTTGTACATATTGATTATTGGAATAGAATACACGGTAGCAACACAAGATTATAATTCACGGCATGTTAATTCTCTCGAGCTAATTCTTTCCCTTGTTCTATTAATATCAACTTTATTGACTAATACCTGATTACAAGCATTTACTGATACGTGGTGAGGGAGATGGTCAATGAGACCTATCATACAGGGTGCACTTGAAAAATCAAGGCAGGAAATCAGGTTTTTCAAAGATTCCGCTTATGAAGACAAATCTACCATATATTTATTCAAGAAGATTATGTCTAAATGCAATTCATCCTCTTTTCACTAATACAGGATCATCGTGTTTTTTCGACACTGCATTACCAGCCCGTATTCAAGTACTAGGCAAACCAAAATAGTTGAGACATTATGAAAACTTAGCTAGAATAGCATAGTTTAGTTAAAAGATCTATGTACACCAAACACACAACTGTCATACAGAAATTCTCTTCCAACACCCAGAATAACCCAAAATTCAAACTTAATGTTAAAATTCAGAATTGTGAAATCTGGGAAATATATGCTGCTTACAGCATAAGTGATATGATGGGGCAACATAACCTTACTCAGTTTTTTAAGATAAGCCTGGATATCTTCAAATATTTTAACAGCATAAAAAAGCCTGACTCCTATGTCACTAGCTATTGGATAAGCAGGAAACAAAAAGAAAAGGCTGCTATCACGGAGAATTAAATAAACATGATTTACTTCTCGTCCTCTTAATTTTACATCCAATTTCCGTATATCTCACTTCAAAAGGCAGGAGAAATTGTAGGATTCAGTTATTTAGGATAACATTTTAAAAGGCAAGAGTAGAATGAGGTATTTTACCCCTCGCAAGGCATAAGCCTTGTGGATTTCTACACACATTCTAAGCATGTAACTTGGTATATATCAAATAAACAAAATTAAGTATAAATGCAAAAGAATATATTTACACTACCAATATATGTTACTAACGGAACCAAGGAAAATAGTGGCAAATGAAGAAATGCTTAATGACAAATCAATATTCCATAAAAGTAAATATTGTCAATAAAGTTTTTCAAAAAACAAATTGCACAATTGTGCGAAGTTAATCTTTAAGGCAAAGTGAGACCACAGTGCATCAAGGCACGCCCCAAAACAGAGATTGGGAAGTTTGTTAAGGTCTCCATGAGGTTTGGAGCTGGGAGAACTTTTATTTCAACACTGATGTGTGGAAAAGAACTGGGAGCATTGCTTTAAGTCACACTGATAGGCATGATGTGCAAAGTTGTATTCAATGCTAGCTTTTTTTCTAAATCATTGAAACAAAGACCTGATGGACTGGGGTTTACTATTTCACAGAGCCAAATAGTCTTGGCTCAAAGAATTTTTGCTACCTAATTGCTTTGGTATTATTAACTTAATCATCCTAGTCAGGTTACAAAATAATTTTTTTCATGCATGATTTCATTACAACGTGGCCAGAAAAGACCAGAAAAGAAATGATAAGCCAACATTCTTACCTTTGAACTTGTGAACCAGATCAACGCCATCAATAACTCGAATTCGAGAATCAGCTGACGTGACAATCACTTCTGATGAACTTCCAGGAGCAAACTGTTTAATAAAACTGATCAGAGGACTGAAAGCACCATAAAAGGTACTAGTGCAAAAAATGTACAGCAGGAAATGGATTCGAGTATTTTTCAAAGCTAAACCAAACATGTTATCTCTGGAGTTGAACATCATACTAGAGCCACCAAATTACCTGGAATCCAGTGATTTTTTTTAGATGAGCTTTCTTCTTCTTATTTTGCAGATTAATTTGACATTTTTGTTGCAACTTATTCTCTGAGAAGAAAAGACAAATAACAAAAGAATAATTAGTAGTCAGTGAGTGGGTGAAATTTGAGAATGGTGGGTAAGAATCAACTTGTACCACATGTATTGTATAAAAAGCACCTTCCCTTGTACGAACCAACAAGTGCACCCTTCAGAAAACCATAAAAAAAAAAATTAAGCAAAAACCTTGAAACCTTGAATATTATATACAGAAGGCAAAACGTGGCCTACCTGACCATCTGGTGTATAGCAAGCTGCAGTGACCATCTCATGCAGATCATTCCAATCAACAACTTGACGATCAGGAATACTCCAAATGCGAACCTTTGCATCTAAGGACCCACTAATGAAGTATCTATCATCAACAGGATTAAACTGGATGCATGTTACTGCATCATGGAAATCCGTAAAATAATCAAATTAGCAAAGTTCAAGGAAAGGAGGAAAAAGATCTTTGCTAGTTTTGACCATCTCATAAAAGAAAATGTTAAGCCAATCTACAAAAAGTCACATTAAATGTTAAGAAAATCTAGAACGTCATTGAACTAGTGAAATAGGGTTTTGAAAATGCAGTTAAGTGTGAACTCCTGTCTTCCATGCTTATCACAGATGAGATCTTCTATTGAAAAAAGGGGCAACTATAACAGTAGCTTTTTAAGTAGTAGGTTGCAAAGTTATAAGCAACACAAAGAATAAGCATAAAAAGGTATGGCGCAACATACTTACCATAATCACTGTGAGAAAATATTTTCAAACAAGTATTGCTAGACAAGTGCCATAGGCGTACAGTTTTGTCCATGGAAGAGGAAAGCAGGTGCTGGGAAAAGAAAAAAACATGAATTTCGTTAGGATAGGCAACAATTAAACTAGTGGTTCATGATTCTTAACAAAGACATTTGTGCGCACATCTCAGTTCACTGTAGAGCAAAGTAAACTTAAATGGCAACAAGCCTCCCCAGGGCTTCTGAAACACCATCCAGATGAGGTTAAAACCTAGAACTCATCATCTCCCTCCCTCTCTCAAAATCTTCACAGCAAAAAGTTTAATAAACTTAATTCATAGTTGAATATCAACTTTTGTACACTTCCAAAATATGTTTAAGATACTGCTTATGATCAATAAGTCTGTTATAGATCATTAAAATATAAACAGGCAACAAAATATGTGGTAGCATCACTGCTTTAGAGAACAAACTACAGCAATCCTCTTGTAGCCGTGCAGAAGTTCATGAAATCTAGACAACAAAATAGAAAGAAAGAAAAAGGAACATGCCAACAGATAAAAGTTGTCAATATCAGAAAACTAAAACTAAGTTAAAAGAATGAGATGAGATCAGAATAAGCGGAAACTGAAGGCGGCAAGGAATCTTCAGAACTTTTCCAACTTGAAAAGCTGCCCAAAATCCATGAATTTCTACTGTAGAGAAAAAGGTAGAGGTCCTTCTCATAGCCAAAATATCACAAATTCCCACTCAATTGCCATTCATCTAACTTTTAAAATACACCGTGGTG
The DNA here is from genome assembly GCA_964019445.1 of Populus tremula. Classification (NCBI taxonomy): domain Eukaryota; kingdom Viridiplantae; phylum Streptophyta; class Magnoliopsida; order Malpighiales; family Salicaceae; genus Populus; species Populus tremula. Next base: position 43,955,978 of record CAXHTJ010000001.1, read on the forward strand.
ACAGAAACAATACCAAAGGATTTAGGGGTGTTTGAGAGTGTGGTAGTGGGTTGTTTTCAAAGTGCTTTCCACTCGGAAATGCATGAAAAAAATTTTTATTTTTTTTTAACATTTTTTACATCAGCATATCAAAACAATCAAAAAACAATAATAAAAAAAAACTAATTTTAAGCAAAAATAATCAGTTTTTTTAGAAATGTTGTTTGGAACGCAATTCCAAACACCCCCTGGTCATTCCTTGTGAAATTTCATTGCTAGACATTTCAGATCCTATGATTTGAGGGTGGTCATAAGTGGATAGCTATGAGAACTACCTATGGATCCCACTTTTATGTGAGCGGGGAGCGCTCCACTGGAAGAACTTAATAATCTCTCAGATACTAGACAATAGTAGTTTCTTTTGCACTCTAAATTGTCCAATGTAACCAACAATGAAATGCTGAGAAACTGAAATAAGATGTACATAAAGCAAAAGAACTGGCATAAATTCCACACTGGCAAGTGTTAAAACTCTATCTGGTTGAACCTTCTATCAAGACAGGATTCGAAAAACTCTCCTTAAAAGAAGACCTGAAAGTGAAAAAGAAATTGGAAAGAAAAGAACGTCCCATGTAATGGTGCATGAGTAAGGAAATTTTTAAATTGCTCAATGCAATTAAGAGAAGAATTACTTGAACCACATCATAACAAGATAGCGTGAAAATAACTAAATCAGTTTCGCATTTGCACTGCATTCCACATTAAAGAGCAAGAAAAGTTAATAGCCGGATGGTAATGGCTAAAGGGAGAGAATTTCAAAACGTCAATCAACTATAACAGATGCATATCACTGACCTGAGACTTGGACCTTAATTATGATTGATGAATGTGTGTTGCTTTTAGAACAAAATTAATAAATAAGAATAACAGAGTTGTAAATTAACTAACCTGAGACTTGGACCATGAAAGGTCGAGAACGTCATCAAGATGCCCTTCGAATGAACAAATGGGTTTATCCGTGAGAGCAAACACGGTCTCTGGCATGATGATATGGTCCAGGCTCAAAGATTTTCTGCTTATAGATGACCTCCCTCTCCTCTTCTTCTCCTGATGGGAATCCACAAGTGGTGACAAAAAATTAGGTTCTGGAGATCCATTTGCCATCAACAACAAATTCAAGCCCCCATCATATGGTTTCTCCATCAATAATTCTCCTTTCCTCTCCGACTCCACAACCTGCCAAATGTTAATGACACAATCCTCGCCTGCACTTGCTAGATACCTCCCGTCCAAACTGAACTTAATACTCCAAATCGATCCATTATGAGCCTGTATCTCCTGGCTCTTATAAAGTGCACTCAACTCTTTAGACGGCCTCCCATATTGCCTTACCCTCACTCTCTCTGGCCCATGAAATGACACATCCTGGCTATCATCCGTAGCAGAACTTGACCTCCTCCCTCCCCTCTCCGATCCAGTATCCCTCTCATCACTACTTCTCCTCTCCTTACTGCCTGTCACACTATTCGCCACGCTCTTTATACTCCTAAGCCAACTGCCCTTCTTTTTAAACTTCGAAACCCCACCTCCAATCCCTCCATTAGCATCGGCATCGAGATTTTCTCTCGTCCCGTCCTCCACGATTTGCCTCCTCATCAATTCTTGCACGATCGGCGAATGCCCAACAGACATTTCAAACTCCTCCATAGTCAATTGCCTCCCAGTCCCAACTTCCTTCAGCTTATTCCACATCCCATCTTCTCTTATCTCATTAACAACAAACTCTTTCCCGTTATCAAGATTCTTAATAGTACAAACCCGCGAACCTCCATCGTCCACCACTGCCCCATCGGTATCTGCCCCATCACATTCCAACTCCTCCGCAAACTCCACCGAACTCCCAACTGACAAACTGCCATTCAAATCCCCGTTAGAATTCGCAGAATCTGATCGATTCACCTCCATTTTCCCACAATGTTGTTTCCCCGTAGGCGGCTTATTAGGCGAAACAACATCAACACTAACACTACCCTCTTTCGGAGAAGACCCATTTTTGCTTTTGCATTTTTTACCGCAACCAGCAACAAAAGCCCATTATTGCTGTGCCTGTTGTTATTAATATTATTACCACTACAGCTATAATTACTATCATTACTATTTACATTAATTGAATCTTGCAAAAAAATGGAAGAAGGCGAACAATAAACAGAGGAAGAGTAACACGAATTAAATTCATCATCATCATTCTCATGATCTACCGAACCGCCACTTTCTGATTTCGATCGGGCGACAGCAGTGGAATCACTCGGACAAAGACCATGCAGTTTCTCTCCGTTCAAACGATCCGATGACAGGGAGCGGTTAAAATAAAAATCTCCGTTGTGAGCTGTTTCGGGTTTGGAGCGAGAAAGAGATGGGTCGGAGCTGAGACCGAGCTGGAGAAGAAGGCGTTGGCGGCGTTCGGAAATGGATTCGGGTTGAGAGATCCAAACATGATAATTACCGGCAAGAAGACGAGGGGAATTGGAACGGGTCGGGTCAGGATCGGAGTCGGAGTTGGAAGTGGAGCAAGAACAAGAAGAGGAAGCAATGCGATCCAATGACTCGTAGAAATGTTCATCTTCTTCTTTTTCTTCAACTAGTTGTTCTTCACCGTTACTGTTGTCGTTTTTGTCAGTAATGGTGTCGTTTCTGCTCATTTTTTGAGGGGTTGTGGAGGGGTCATTGTTGAGATAGTGTTAAGGGAAAGGGAGGGGGGCATTTCATTTCATTTCATTTCATATTTTCATAGAAATAGAAATACAAATGGAAATGGAAATGCCCCTAGTGAAATGGGTTTCCAACCAGGAAAAACAAAAACGGTTTTCACTGGGTTTGTTTGGGGGCGTTGTGAATGCTGATGTTATCTGGAATGATGACGGATGATAATGTGAGGGAGGATCGGAGGTCCGGTGATAGAGAAAAGAGAGGGAACGAAGCCCTGTGTGGTGTGGTGGGAGGGGATGTGCCAGCGTTGGTGGATACCCTTTTTTGTGCGTGTTTTTGAGTTCGTTTTGTGTTTTTAGACATTAGTGTTCAGGAGCGCGATAAATTCTGTATTTTTATGCGTTTTGTATTTTAATTAAAAGAAAATTAAATTAGTATTTTTGATATATTTATAATATATATTTTAATATATTTTTAAATAAAAAAATTTCAAGAAAACATTTTAGGTTACAGTGCCAAATAAACGCATTGGAAGGGAGATTTGAGTTTGGAATTTCTTTTATTTGGGGATGAGGTTGGAAGCAAAGGGGAGTAAAAAATCAAAAAATTGATTAAATGAAAAAAATTAAAAAAATAAATAATGAAAAAAACTAAATTGTGAAAAAAATTTGATTAAATCGATTAGAATTTTAAAAAAAAACTGACTGGTTCAGTTCGTTTCGGTTTTATAAACCTAAAACTAAAAAAATCAAATTGAACCAAACCGAAACCGAAACCAAACCCATTAAAAATTACAAAAATAACCCTAAAAAATAATATAATTTTAGGTTTTTAATATAAAATAACCGAACCGGAATTGGTTGGTTTAAATTGGTTTTTGTTCTAAAATAACTGAATCAAACTGAAATTAGTTGATTTGAATCGATTTTGATTTAATTTTGATTTTTTTAAAAAAAAATATAATTATATTTTTTTATAAAAACTAAATCAAACCAAAAATAATAAATTTATCCATATCAATATCAATACGCTGCTCGTACTTTTATTGTGTTAATTTAGGCAACAAAGGTGATGGTAGTTACTTTAGTATTAAAGTGCATTTTTATTTAAAAATAAATAAATAAAGCTTTGTCATCGTATTCTTAAATAGAACTGTTCTTTAGTAAAAAAAAGAAATAATATCAATAATAAATAGATAAAACAATAACGGCAAATACAACCACTCACAACCCCAATAGTACAATTAAATTAAAAATAAAACAATTGTTGAATTCCTCTCCTGTCACTGTTTTTTCTGTCCTTAAACTTTTTTTTTTAATATATTAATATTGCATTTATTAAGAATTAAAATTGTATAATTCTGTTATACAAGAACAATTTACCCATCTGCTTTTTTGTTAAATTTTTGCAGGGTGGTTTTGCCAAAGTTCTTTTTATTCCTTTTCTGTTTATTTTTGTGTTTTAAAAATATTTTTAGAAAAATTTAATAATTTTTTATTTATTTCAAATTAATATATTTTTAGTGTTTTCAAATCATTTTGATGTGCTGATGTCAAAAATAATTTTAAAAAAATAAAAAAAAATATCATTGGCATGTATTTTGACGTGAAAAGTTATTTGAAAAGCAATTGTAACCACATTGTCAAATAAACTATTTTGATAAAAAAAAAATTGTTTTTTTATAATCCCTTTATTTTTTTTATTTTTTTAGAGGGGAGAAAGAGAGTTACTGAAAAATACAAAAGTATCATCTGTCCTTTTTTTTCTTTTTCTTTCAAATTTTTATTCAAACCCTACTTTTTTTTTATATATGTATTTTTATTTTATGTCAATTTTTTTTATTTTAAATTTTGATTAAGACTTTCCCTCTTGTTCTTAAGGTTGTTTTGTCTAATTAAAAAAAATAGATTCTGAAAGATAATGTTATTAAACCTGGTAAAGGTTAAGACCTAGGTTATGAGTTGGGCAGGTTTGACCCGGGACTATCTAAAAAACCATTGCCCTAGTCTTTTTTTATAAAAAAAACATTAGACAAAGTTCTTTTATTTTTTAAAAAGCAAATTGGGTTTTTGTCTAATTGACTGAGTCAATTGAGCCACATTTTAATACTCGGGTTCACCTAGAGCATTGTTATGTTAGTATTCATAAAAAAAATAAAACAACAATGTCTATAATTTTTTTAATCAAACCTAGTTTTAATTATATCAATTGAGTCACATTAATTTAATTCTTATACGATTTAATTTTAAAATCATATCAAATAAGAGTCCGGTCATGGAGCTTCATGTTGATCAACATGGTTTAATGAGATAAAAAAAAAAAGTTTAGACTAGACATATACCTTTTTTATTCTTATTTTAAAGGTTCTAAGATTTTTTTTATGTTGATGGTGATTGTTTTTATTTTTATCAAATGAATAATATAAAACAACAAAAAAAACATATTTTTTTAGAGATAATATATATCAATTAGAGAATGATGGGCTGTATTAAAAGATTATTCCGTTTCAATTAAATTTAAATTATTATTATTATTCTTGTATATAAAAGATATCATAATAAAAATAAATAAAACTTTGATAACTCCTTGCAAAACAATTCCACCATATGGGTCCGTTTGTTTAGGTTTAGCTTTTACGTTTACGGTATAAAAAACATAGTTAGGTGTTTGGTAATACATCAAATTGCGTTTTATACCGTGGGATCCACTAAAAATTGAGCTTGAAATATAATTTTTGTGAAGCAATTTTTACATGCTTTTTTAACCGAGTTTCGTAAAACTTTGTTTTTGCGTTTCAAAAGCACTTTTTTCAAAAAAAAAAATTTCTTTACTTCATATTTTTTTTTTTGTATTTCCATATTATTTTGATGCGTTGATATCAAAAATAATGTTTAAAAACTAAAAAAAATTTATTTTGATGCATTTCCAAGTAAAAAACACTTTTGAAAAGCAACAACAACCAACCATTTTATACATGTTTTTTGCCGTACATAAACCTCAACCATAATTTTTACCAAACACGTATCTAAATCCAACTAACCATACTTTTTTAAAACTTATTTTTTAAAAACCACAACCACAAAAGCTACCTAAAAAGCAAACACACTTCATCATAGCTACGTAATAAAGAGCCATGTTTGCTCCTTGGACTACTAAGCATGGAAATTTAATGACAAAAATGATTATAGCAGTAACTAGGGGTGATCATTTTCAGTTCAGTTTAGTTTTTATTAAAAAAATAATCAAGACCGGTTTAAAAAAAACAAACCGAAATCAGTTCAAACCGACCGGTTTCGGTTCAGTTATTTTGGGAAAAAACCGATTCAAACTGACCAGCTCGGGTTTTTTCCTGTTTTTTCCGATTTGGGTTTGGTTCGATTTCAGGTCTATAAAACCAAACCGATCAGTTTTTTAAAAATTCTAATCGGTTTAATCTGTTTTTTTTTCATGGTTTAGTTTTTTAAGTTATTTTTTTTTTTTTCTGATTTTCTTGGTTTAATTAGTTTTTGATTTTTTTATCACCCATGATAATAACATTAACATAGCATGGTTGTCCATTACCACAGCATTGGCAGTACCAATTGTAGCTGTGACCATCCAAAGCCAAACCTCCATGTACCAAAATTGACAGAACTACTACTATTATTGTTATTGTTGGGAAAAGAAACCATAAATATAATTTAAATGATAAAATTAAAAATCATAAATTATTATTATTTCTATTATTATCATTGATATAACTACTATTACTATTGCTTTTACTATTGCAAAAGAAAAAACTATAAACGTGATTTAAATTATGAAATTGAAAATCATAAATTTTTTTGATAAAAGGATTGAGGAAGAAATTAAAAAATCAAAAGAAGAATGATCAAATCTAAAAAACATTATGTATTACAAATTATAATTGAAGGATTAAACTAAAAACAAATAAAAGTTTAACAAAAAAATAAAGGACAAAAGTCAAAACCATAGGAATAAATATGAAAGACCAATAATAATAAGGGCCATAGCTCATTTTTCAGGGTAAAAGAGAGAAATAAAGGGGGGGTGAAAAAAAAGTCAACCAACGATAAACCAATTACTGTAAGGTGGCATGCGTCACCTGAAAAGGAAGAGGAGATGATAACGAATAAAATAAGAAGGAAAATGTATATTTTAAACTACGAAAAGATGTCACATACGTCATCAAAAGTGCACGGCGTCCTTCATATGCCAACAACTTTTCTAATTAAAAAATGTTAAATATTGTTGAATGACAATATTACCCTTGATCAAACCAACAATTAACAACACATTCGAGGCAAAAATATCCTATGGACCTCAATTCCATGTGTTATTTTCTCTGGTTCTAAGAGCATGTGTGTACTTTTAATGTATAGAAAAGGAAAAAATACCCCTATTTTAAAATGTTAGGTTCTTTTTTTTTTTGCTCTAGAAACTTTTTGGTTATTTAACTATTCATTAATACACAAAAGAGTTGATAATACCTCTAAACAAATATATGATGACTAATTCGTGTGTGAAAAGACAAAAAATATCTTTAGTTAAAAGACAAGCCATTTTTTTTTTGTTGGAATGACAAAAAAAATAGTGATGAATAGAAAAAGACGAGTGGGCTATAATGATTTTACTTTTCATTTTAGCTAAAAAGGGTAAAATCTTTAAATCTACTACTTTTCTTCAAAATATATCCTTTTTATGTAAGATTATGCACTCTCTTGAATGATATCTACCAAATCATTTTATTAATGAAATGGTTGGTTGACTATGATTGTGGCTATTTTTTTTAATTTAATAATAATAAATAATTTCATACCATTTTAGCAAACTATATTTTGTTCTCAAACGATTTTAAGAGTATGTTCTTCACATTGATTTTCTGTATTTTAATTTTTTTAATAAATTATATTTTTAAAATATTAATGTTAAGATTTTAACCTAGAAAATCAAGGAAAGGAACATGTTTTATTATCGCCCGGTTAGGTTTGGATTCCTAGATTTAAGAAAGAGGACATTTTTTTTAGCACGGGGTGAATTCCTTTGTATTAGCTACGGCTACACCATGGCAGGAGAAATGCATTGGGATAGGCTCCACATCATGAGATAATGATATAAAAATGATATAATGGTAAAAGCTTCTGATTAAATGGTTTATTCTCCTATAATTTCACGTTCGAGCACTGAAATTGTTAATATTAGTGGCCACTAGAGATTTTGCTAATTGTTAATTTTAAAACCCGTGGAGATTAATCGAGATATACGCAAGCTAGTCTAGACACTCCACGTGAATTAAAAAAATGATATAAATAGTTTTTTAAAATATATATATTAAAAAAATATTTTTTATTTTTTAAAATGTATTTTTAATATTGATATATTAAAAGAATAAAAAAATACAAAATAAAATAATTACTTTTTAAAACTCAAGTTTAACCATGGAACCAAACACCCTCTAAACATCAATGAACAAATGGGATAACCGAGAACTGCTGCACAAATTGAAAGGACATGGATAGTGGGCTTGATAAGATTCAGAGGGTGGGTAAGACGTTGGGCTTGATCTGCTGGTTGGTGGATCGCATGAGGCCCACTGAATAAATCAGGACAGACTAGGAACACGTGATGCTGAGCAAGTCTACTACCTACAGTGCTCTCAGGACACGCGCATGCTGTCAAGCCTCTTACTTTGGTAATTAAGGGAAGGTGACAATGACATCCCAAGCCAAGGCTTAGGCTTGTTACCCCCTACCATCTAGGATGTTGTTCCCTTTTTCTCTGCGGTGTGATTATTTAAAAAAAAAAATTATTATTTTTATTTTAAATTATTTTAATAAAATGATATTAAAATTAAAATTTTAAAAATAAAAAATATATTTAAAACGTCTTAAGAAATTGATAATGGTTACTTTTTAAATTATTTTTTATAAAGAAATATAACAAAATAATATATGTTTTTTAATTTTAAAAAATTAATTTTAATATTAATATATCAAAATACTATAAAAAAATAAAAAATAATATATTTTTTAAATAAATATTTAAAAACCATTATTTATGACACAATTTCAAACAACATATTTTAAAGCAAAGGCTGCCACATCGAATAAGTATTTTTCATTCAGAAATATATCAAAACAATATTTTTTTACTTTTTTAAAATTATTTTTTATATCAGCGCATCAAAATGATCTAAAAATATCCAAAAAATATTAATTTGAAGCAAAGAAAAAAAAATCAAATTCAAATAAAAAAAAATATTTTTGAAATGCAAAAACAAACAGGACCAGAGTATCTTCCATGTAATGCTCTGTGTAGGAGCTTTCATATATTTTCCCGTTTGTTTGCGCGACAGCTTTTGCTTTTAAAGCAAACCGCACAAATAACATGCTTGGTAATGCTAAACCTCACTTTACTGTTTCAGTGAGACCCATATAAAATGTGTTTAAACTACAGGTTTGCTGAAAGCAGTTTGAGAGCTGCTTCCCCGCATTCGGCATCCCAGATAGTGGATAGTTTCACTCTCCATCGTTCACTTAGTTTCACTCTCCATCGTTCACTTAGTTTCACTCTCCATTGTTCACTTAAGTGAACAGTAGAGAGTGAAACTCCAATGTTCCGGCTGGACCAGGTTCAGTTCAAAGTTAAATGCATTGAACCGGGTTTGATCCAATTAAAAAAAATCAATTTTTATTTTTAATTGTGTTTTATTCAAAAAATTAGAAGGAGATCGCTTGATGACGTAGCATTTGCAGAATTTGATCGCAATTTCAATTTTGTTCCTGATGATATTTTACCTGATGTTGTTGCGCGCTTAATAAACCAAGGAAATTGTAGTCTTTGTCAAGTGGATTTTGTAGGTGGTGGAATTGTAGATAGTTTAATGGAACAACAAAAAATATTTTATATAAATATTATTTATTTCATGATGTAATAGCAATAGTTAAATTTACAATATTTAAATTAAAAACCATCAATATATATATTTTAATTATTTTATAACCTTAATTTGAAAAACATTATTTTAACTACACACATTAAACTATATTTTGTTCAATCTCAAATTCAACCACAGTTTTAACCAAACATATATAAATATCAAACATACCTCACCCAAAAATACTTTTTATAAAACAAATATTTTTCAAACCACACCCATAAAAGTTATCATAATACCCTTAATTTTGATCCAAATTTCAAGAAAGATGAAGGGTCAGTATCCAAACTAGCTATCTAATTATAGAGAGCACTAATTAAACAATGTATGATCTTGCTAGGAAAAAGTTCCAATAAAATTGTTTGGTTTCAATTTTTGTATGAGCATTATATATATACAATACTCTAAATGGTGTGGGGGAATCATTGTTCCCCCCCACACAAAGCATTATGGATTACAACAGTAATCCAGAGTGCTTTTTTTTTTTTTTTTCTAACTTTCCCTTTTTTCTTCTTTTTTTCAAATTTGCTTTTTTTTAGCTTTCCTATTTTTTTCTTTTTTTTCATATCTTTTTTCATTTTTTTTTCAAAATTTTTTTTTGTTAATTTTACTTTTTAAATATTGATCTGGTTAAAATTTTTGTTTTGTAATTTTTTTTCTTTAAAATATTATGGATTGCTGCGATGCTTTTCCACATAGTTTTTATATTTTATTTCTTTATTTTTCGAAATTATATTTGTCGATTTTTTTTAATATTGAGCTAATTGAGAGTTTAGTTTTGTAATTTTTTTATATATATACAATACTCTAAATGGTGTGGGGGAATCACTGTTCCCCCACACAAAAAGCATTATGGATTACAACAGTAATCCACAGTGCTTTCTTTTTTTTTTCTTTTTTTTCTAACTTTCCCTTTTTTTTTCCTTCTTTTTTTCAAATTTGCTTTTTTTAAGCTTTCCTATTTTTTTCTTTTTTTATTTTTTTTTCCAAAATTTTTTTTGTTGATTTTACTTTTTAAATATTGACTTGGTTAAAATTTTTGCTTTGTAATTTTTTTCTTTAAAATATTATGGATTGCTGCGATGTTTTTCCACATAGTTTTTATATTTTATTTTTATTTTTCAAAATTATATTTGTCGATTTTTTAATATTGAGCTGATTGAGAGTTTAGTTTTGTAATTTTTTTCTTTAAAACATTGTTGATTGCTACAATGTTTCTCGCATGGTTTTTTTTTTTTTGATTTTCTCTGAAATTATCTTTTTTATTTTATTTTTTAATATGGAGCTGGTTAAAAATTACAGTTACAATATGTGAGGAAAGCACTGTAATTTCCTCGAAAATTACTGTTGATTGCTACATGTTTTTTTCCACATGGTTTTTTCCTGTTTTTGTTATGTTTTTCCTAAAATATATTTGTCAATTTTATTTTTTAATATTAAGCTGGTTAAGAATTGATTACAAGTAAATTACAAGTTTTTCCACAAAACACTATGGATTGATACAATTTTTCCTCACATGGTTTTTTTTCCAGTTTCTTTTGTGTTTTCTTTTTTGTAATATTTTTTTCCAAAATTATCTTCGTCGATTTTTTTTTTAATATTGAGTTGGTTAGAATTTAACTTTGTAATAAAGCTTAATCATGTGGGGAAAGCATTGTAGCTTTGCTCATAAAACATTGTGGATTGCTACAGTGTCTCTCACATGGTTTTTTTTTTTTATATATAATTTTTTTCAAATTATCCTTTTTAATTTTATTTTTTTGAATATTGAGTTGTTTATGAATTACAATTATAAGTCATTACAAATAAGGTTAAATCATGTGGAGAAGCACCGTAGCTTTCATCACAAAACACTGTGAATTGCTACAATGTTTCCAACATGATTGTTTTCTCTTTTTTTGGTGTTTGTTTTGTTATTTTTTTTTTCTAAAATTGTCTCTATCGATTTTTTTTAATAATATTGACCTGATTAAGAATTTAACTTTGTAATTTTTTTTTAAAACACTGTGAATTGTTGCAGTGTTTTCCCATGTGATGTTTTTATGATTTTTTTTTCAAAATTATCTTTGTTGATTTTTTTTAAAATATTGAGTTGGTTAAAAATTATAATTACAATAAAGCTAAATCATATGAGAAAAGCGTTGTAGTTTTTCTCACAAAACACTGTGGATTGCTACAATATTTCTCAAAATGGTTTTTTATTTTATTTTATTGAGAAAAACGCTATAGTTTTCCTCACAGAACACTGTCAATTGCTACAACGTTTTTTCTCATGGGTTTTTATCTTTCCAAAATTGTCTTTGTTGGTTTTTTTTTTAATATTAAGTTGGTAGAGAATTTAGTTTTGTAATTTTTTTTTCTTTTTATTAACTAAAAAGCTAAATCATGTGGCAAAAGCACCGTATCTTTCCTCACAAAACACTATAGATTGCTACAAATCATTTTGTTTAGTTTTTAAGTTTTTGATCACCAATACAATTTTTTTTCCCGTCATGAAATATTTGCTCTATCATACCTTTCATTTCTATTACTTATCTAGTGTTGGTTCACAGTTATAACACTATCAAATGCATTTGTTTTATAAGCTCGCGGCAGCGCGCGGGCATGTCATCTCATAATAATATATTGCATGTAGAGTAAAATTGATAGTATAATAAAATAATTAACTTAGCATGCTCATGAACACATACACATGACTTTTTGAACTTGTAAAAGTTTATTAATTAAGATTTCCTTAAAATAAATTTTTTATTTATATATAAATGGTTTAGAATGTATTAATATTTTATATTAAAATATTCATGGTGATAAAATATTTTTTACAAAGTTGTAACCCGTGTAACACCAGTTTAAATTGTCATTACCCGTCAATCATGTCTCAAAACCAATTTTTTAACGGTTCTCACAAGCTAGCTCTAATCATAAAATTACTGACCCCCGTCAAATTGATTTTGCTTTCTTTTAGTCTAAAAGAGTCAATCATTTGATGACTAAATTTTTTTAAAAAATTGTTAAATAAAAGTGTTAATTGCAATAGGTGTATGACTTTATTAGTAGAGAAAAAGAAAACTAGGAAAATGGTTAAAAACATAAAAACCCTTTTGTGGGATTATTTTTTTTATTAACTCTCTAGAAATTTAATTGCATCAAACAAAATGGTAGTGGGAAGGCATTATTATTTTATTTTTAAAAAAATCATGGATGTTCATGTCAGTTTATATATATCTCGACTAATCTCTCAAGATCCTGAAATTAACAACTACATAAGCTTTCAGTAGCCTTAATATTTATAGTATTCGAACTGATGATATTTGAAAAACAAATTCAAAATATAATTGAGCTACACTACATTATTTATTTATTTATTAATATAAATATCAAATTTAAATTATATTTACCTCAATTAATTTCATAAATCCTAATCTATACTAATCCTAAAAAAATCTAAAATTTATAATTATTAAACAACAAATTTAAAATCTGAGAAGATAATCTCCATGAGTTAGGTACACTGCATTATTAAAACAGCATAACCTTGCTGTAAGCTTACAGAGAAGCTTGGCAGGGCATACATGTTATAGCTAGAACACATTAATTAAAAGGAAGAAGAATGGCGAGTGCAAGTACATAGACAACAGAGTCTAACCCTAAATGCTAGGCTATAGGCTGAAAGATTGTGATTGTGATAAAGATCAACGCGTAGAGAACTGGAAAAGCATGCTCTGGCTTCTGAGAGAGATACAGATCATAAAAAGTCAATGAAGGACATGGTTACTGTGCTCTCACCTCTCCTTCTTCTTTTTTTTTTTTTCTCTAAAAGAAATGATTTTATCTGTGTTTATTGTACTCATACCCTAGTCACGTGCTATTGGGAACTTCCCTTGATGTCCAATCCCACGCCTCCTGTAGATTTGTACTTTTGGTGGTAAAAATTAATTCCTGTCATTTGTAATTTTATCATCCTTTATTTATCTCTAAAACTATACCAATCCAATTCAGAACAATTTTAATTAAATATAACATTTAACTGTGTTGAGGCTAAGAATGAGCAACCAAAAAAATTGAAAAAATGATTAAATTAAAAAAAATTATAAAAAATAACAGAAAAAATCAAATTATATAAAAAAAATCAATTAAAATTTTAAAAAACCCGACTAGTTCGGTTCAGTTTTATAAGTATGAAACCGAAAAAACCAAACAGAACCCAAATCGAAAAAACCGAGTCAAACAAAAAAAGCCAAGCCAAAACCAAGAAATCGAAAAAAACCAAGCTAAACTAATTTTTATCTTAAAAAACCGAACTGAACCAAACCAAAACCTGTCGGTTTGAACTAATTTCTGTTTTTTTTCTTTAAAATTTAGTTTAGTTATTTTTTTTTGATAAAAATCTAATCCAATAAAAAATAATCGATACTAGTTAAGACTACTCGTAAATATTTTCAAAGTCACTTAGCTACTTTTCTACGGGACCATAAAAACTAAAATCATTGGTGTCTTTCAAAAATAATGCGTAGAGAAGTCTGGATTTTATTTTTATTTTTTTAGAATATGCATAATTGAGGATTGTAATAAAGAAATCGTGTTAACATGTGATGTTTCTTCCAAAGTTCCGATATGCATGTGCACTAGTTAATGAGAGTTAATGGAAAGTTTTATAAGATGCATGTGCCCTAGTTAATGAGAGACGAAAAGTTTTACGGTATGCAGGTAGAGTAATTACTGCTATTATATTAGTTATTTTAATTATGAGATTTTTTTTAAAAGACAAAAGAATATAGAATTTATGATATATTGAAATTCATTAAAAGTGATAAAATACTTACATTTAGGATTTTTTAAGGATGTGATAAATAAATTTTAAAAATAAAAAAAATATTATTTTTGTGAATTTCAAAGCAAAAAATATTCTAAAAAATAACTGTTACCACAATTTTAAATACTATTTTAATTGTATTTCTTCATTTTTCTTAAAATAAACCTTAGAAATAACTAATGAGATGTTATTTATTTTTTAAACACTATAAAATTACCCAAGAGAGACTTTGACAATAATAAAAATATAATAATAATAATAATAATAAATTTATTAATTCGGTGTTGTGCATGATTAATCAAGTATCTCGAGAGGTTTTTTTGTCAAACTTGAGCGAATTGAGTATATCAAATTGAATTATTTTTTTTTGTTAATATTATGAATATGTACTAGTTGAGTTTTTGTTACTAATATTAATATTAATAGGTTGATCTTAATTAGACTTAAGATTTGCGCTAAATAAATTCATTCAAAACCTGATATATAAGCTGCAACAAGTAATTTAAATTTAATATTGAACGCATTGATTACAATAAAAGAATAAACTACAAAAACAGGCGAATCATGTAACAACAAATTAAATTTATTTTTATAAGGTATTGGAGTTGGGTTACTTGGGTAGGTTAATAGAATTTTAAAGATACACTTACCCTCGTCAACCCTGTGGACCCACCTTGACGTCTCGCAGCATGCCAGCCACTCCACCTCTAGGATACTCATCTCCACCGCCGTAACTAGGAATCTACCAACCTTATTGACCTTTTTTTCTCCGCCTATGCAATCCTTGCTTGTGCTGCTTGA
This sequence comes from Populus tremula, assembly GCA_964019445.1. Classification (NCBI taxonomy): domain Eukaryota; kingdom Viridiplantae; phylum Streptophyta; class Magnoliopsida; order Malpighiales; family Salicaceae; genus Populus; species Populus tremula. Next base: position 43,971,214 of record CAXHTJ010000001.1, read on the forward strand.
ATTCCTATGTTTTAATAAATTGTATTTTGTTTCTCCTATAAAGCTTGGAATTTTATCTTTGAATTTATATATATATATATTCTCTATTTGTTAAATTGGATGTTAAAAATTATTTCAATATTTAATTATTTTAGAAACTTATTTTATAATTTATTTGAATTTTACTTTAAATAATCCAATCACATAAGTTTAGAGCATCTTCAAGGGGAGATGTTATTTTAAAGAGCTAAATAGATAAAATAATATTTTGAATAGTATATATATAGCCTTTTTTTATTATTATTGTATATACTCCAATGAAAAAAGGCTATTTAAAAAGCTAATTGTATTGGAGTGGAATAAATAAGTGTTTTATTTTTTCTAATGATTTTGATGTTATTTTTTTCCATGTGGCTATATTTAATTGATTAATGTTTTTTTGCTGGTCTCATTTTATTGATTTTAGTTTTTTTGAGAGATATCTAGGAATAACATTAATGAGAAAGAAAAAATATTTTAACATTTTATCTAGCTTTCTCTTTAAGCATTAAAAACAAGAAAAAAAAAGTTGATATATATTGGCTCTCTTAGTATCTACGTTGGAGTTGCTCTTAGTTGCCAGCATGCAGTTCAAAATATTTACAACATATTTTCTTTACAAAAATATATTTAGGAGTATAGTTCTGGTTGCTTTTCAAAATGTTTTTCACTAAGAAATACATTAAAATAATATTTCTTGTTTTTTAAAAATTATTTTTGACACTAGCACATTAAAATGATCTGAAAACATTAAAATAATATTAATTTGAAGCAAATAAAAAAAATAATTTTTTTTTATTTTTTTTCAGAAACACTTTTGAAACACAAAAACAAACAGGTTAACAATTACAAATCCCTTTTTGTCTTTTTTTTTTGGTTGTGACGTTGTGTAAGGTTTTTCTTTTCTTCTTCTTTTTAGTTATAAAGAAAAGACTTGTTTTTTTTTTAAAAAAAGAAGAAGCTGAGAATGTGCTTGTCAATTGAACTATAAGCTCTTAATTTTTTTTATTTGTAGAATCACATAAATTAAAATACCACATTTTTGAATAACAATATCTTCAAACAGTTCTATTTCACTGAAAGAACATTTTCCATCCTATACTATTATAATATGTAATTATTTTTTGAATGCTAATGGCAGAATTTATCCCATATTAATTACCTTCCTCCCATGTATATATATAAAAAAAGATAAAATTATCTAGTAGGTGATTTAGTGATAAGAATTTTAAATTAAAATATATATTTTTTATAATTTTAAATTTAAATTCTAAAATTGTTAATATTGATGTTATTAAAATTTTTTTAACTATTAATTTTATAATATTTTAGAATTAATTAAAATATATATAAACTAGCCCGGAATAAAAAAAAATAAAAAATGAAAGGGATTGGATGCATAATCCAAAGGCAAAGGCTTGGGGTGGGTGGTTAATTGAGGGGTGAGCTTAGATTGCAATTGGACAATACAAAAGTCAACCAAGTCAGTTTGCTGACGTCTTAGGAATTCATTCTTTTTATAACAAACTGTCAGTGTCCAGACAAGACTTTCGTAGAGTAAACAACAGCAGGTGGTATGGTCTTGTCCTTCTTTTCTTTTTCAAAAGAAAGAAAATTGAGGCCAAGAAAAAAATGTGGACTGTACAGGTGGCTTTGGGACAAGCAAGTGGGAGCACAGAAAGGTACTTTGAGACGGCAATTCAAACATCAGCAGAGTTAACACATAGTAGCCACATTGATATATCTTGACATTATAAGAGGTTTTTTTTTTCTTTTTAATATTAATATAATAATAATTAAAAATTTATAAAATTAATTAAAGTATATATAAACTGTTCGCAAATTTATATTAATAATAATAAAAAAACGTCTGCAAAGTTGATTCCTTATGGAGGAGTTTTTTTTTTTTTTAAAAAAAAAAAAATTCAAACCATCATAAATAAATTTCCATCAAATTTTAAAAAAACATTTTGATCATAAATTATTTATGATTACTTAACATGTATTTTCTCTGTTTAGTTTGTGTTTTTAAGTTCTTTGGAACCGTTTTACATATATATATATATATATAACCTTACACTTATGAATCGCGGATAAGATTCTTCTTTGAACAATCATATGCTAGAAAAATGATAAAAGGCTAGCACGACTCTAGATAATATGAAGAGAGAAGAAACAAAAATAATTTTTCTTCAATTTCAAATATAGAAAAACACTGTTTTTTTCCCTCTCATTTTTGCTTCGAAAAAAGGTCACCAACCTTGTATATTTAATTATGATAATGATGGAATCATACACTACTTTCCATGTATAATAATTTGTTACAACGTCATAAATATTGCCCACCATACATTTACAAGTGTCACCTTCATAATTTTTAGACCCGATTACATTTTAGATTTTAACCATAATTGTTTGAATTAATTTTTTTTAAAAATTTAAAACGATATCGTTTTAATAAAAAAAATTAATAAGTTATAACTGAGTTGACTGAGTTTTGCTAGGTTAACCCGTTGAGTTATATCAAGTTTTTTATTTTTTAGTATTTTTTTTAATCTGATCTAATTATAGTCTTAAATTAACCAAATTCCAAATCAATTTATCAAATTAAACTGGATTTCAAAACCTAAGTACCGAGCATAAAAAAACTAGCGATGCGTAATAATATGATTTCGACTACTGGATTTTGCTGTTTGCTCTCAATTTTTATTCTTGGGTTGGAAACGCTTGTTGCCCCACATTAACATCAAATCAAATATAAAAATGGGGTCATGAATATCAATAATTACATATTTTTTCAAAGAAGTAGACAACGTAGCATCTGTTGAAACACATCAAGCCATGCCCTACACACATCAACTCGTGTAATATATTTGCCAATCTTTTCTGATTTGATCACTGTCATGTATAGATACGAAGAAGAGGGGGAAAAAACAAGAAAAATGATATGGTAAAGTAATCCAGTATTTGGCCTAGCAGCCAAGGGCAAAAGGGGCCAAATTCTTCGAGCTTTTGTTTTTTAAATTCCAAGTCGTTCTGGCTTAGAAGACTGAAAATTGTATACTGCGTGACTGCCTTTTGATTTCGTAAATGTTCGTGTGCTTGCCAAGTGCATGAATACAATATCTGCCCTAAAATAATACTAGGGGTGTTCACGTTTCGGTTCGGTTTAGACTAAAAAAACCAACCAAACCGGATTATTATCTGCTTGTAAAAAATTAACCGAACCGGACCGGAAACCAGTTCGAACCGGACTGGACCGGTTCGGTTAAATCCGGTTTTTTTAGGAAAAAACCGGGAAACCTAATCCCATCATATATGAGTTTTTTTGTCTGTTTTTTTTTTAAAAAAAAAAAATTGGCTTGGCCTTTACATTAAATTAAGCTTTAAAATTCAAAGCAAATTGATGTTCAGCTTAATCCTGCGTAGTTTTACTATTTTTCTCTTCTATACATGGACTTTTAATATGAATTGGCTAACTTTTAATATGAAATCTAGACATGAATCTTTTAATATGAAATCTGGACATGAATTAAAATTCCACACATATGCAAATTGACTGACTTTTAATATGCTTTCCAAAGTGCTAAATCAATGCAATATGTAAGATGCATGATTAAATTTAAACACCTCAAATAAAAGTCCGTTCGCACTAGAAAAGTTAATATTAACAAGCAAATACATTAGCAACCAATAATAAATTATCTAAAACATCCGGCATAGTTTGAACTTTGAAGAAAAAAACCCAGCAGGCAGCAACATCAGCATGGCAGCATCCAAAAAATCCAGCAACGAAAGCATCCAAAAATTTCAGCAAGGATAATGGCATAATGCTATAAAAAAACACTAGCAAATTAGCAACATATTAGAGTTCAACTATTAAAAGAATTAAGTATGCAAAATTTTAAAGGGAATTAACAATACAAAGTAAATTAATTACTCAGAACAATTATATTCCAAGATTGCACCAAGCCACCAATAATACTTACAAACAATCAGTTGAGATTTTTAAAATTTCACTAAATTCTACAAAAAACATAAATTAAAATGTTAGATTAAACATGTGTAAATAAACAATATTTTAAAATAATTATATTTAAATTTGTAAGAGAAATTACCTGACTCAATCATCTCAGAATTTTCAATATAATCCATGAAGGTTCTAATGTTGATTGGAATTGGTGCTAAACTCAACCAATTCTGACAACAAACAAGTGTTTGCACTGTCGATGGAGATAAAGAGTTTCGAAATGGATCTAATATACGACCGCCAGTACTGAATGCTGCTTCAGAAACAACTGTAGATACCGGGATGGCTAACACATGTTGTGCCACCTTTGAAAGAATCTTGTATTTTGTAGCATTACACTTCCACCAACCCAAAATATCTAATTTAAAATCATTCGGATCCTCACAATCATCACCCAAATACCTCTCAACCTCATTTTTTTTTGGACACCCCCTTCTTCCTCTAAATGTTTTTTGAATTGAGAAGTAAGTCATCCAACATATCATCATTTACCACCATTAAATCAACATTAACATTTTCATTTATACTAGTTCCAACACTATGCAACCTCAACATTCTCATCAACATTCAATAATGCTCAAACAACCTTAGCAAAGTATCTTTAACCTTAATTGTAAAATTTTCAGCCTCTTCAACATCATACAATCTTCCAAAACAAAATCTCACATACTTCAATTTGAAACGTGGATCTAACACAACACCACATACAACAAAAAGTTTTGTGCATCTTGATCCCCCCAATATTTTTTATACTTTGCCATCATATTCTTCGCCATTTTACTTACATAAACATCTTCACTTCTACAAAGTTGAGATATGCTTGTGTGCATGGAAATCAATTCATGGAAGAAAGAATTAGATGTCACATACAACGAGCCAAAAATTTCAATGTAACCGTGTAAAATATTTCAAGAACTTGACAAAAGATCTAGCCTTTTCCCAATCTTCTAAAGCAGGAGGACCTAAGTTTTTTTGTTTTCCTTTTGAATCAACCTCAAAGTAACTCAAATACCTAGGATCGTTTCTTCTAACCTCATAAAAACCACATCAAATTTACAGCCGCATCTAGCATCATATATGTAGAGTTCCATCTAGTTGCAACATCCAAGCAAACAGATTTTTTATCCCAATTTTCAACCTTCCGCACATTGGTTAAAAACAAGTTGTCTAGAAGGAGAAGATCTAACAAACCTACTGCATTCCTAATTTAACCACTGAATCATCAATATCTTTCAACCCCGCACATATAATAAGATTAACAATATGTGCACAACATCTAACATGCATGAAGTCATTTGACAATATATTAGTTGCCCACCCAATTGTTACTCTTTTCAGATATTTTATTGTCAAATTATTTGAACTTGCATTGTCTACAGTAACTGTTAAAATCTTATCAATTCCCCATTCCAATAAACAACTCTCAATCGCTTGGCCAATGGTTTCACCTTTATGATTAGAAACTTGATAAAAGTTTAGAATTCTTTTATTCAAGTTCCAACCTTCATCAATCCAATGAGCAGTCAAACACATATAATTAATATTTTGGATTGATGTCCAAGTATCAGTTGTTAAACATAAACGTTGATCCTTAAGAGCTTTCTTTAATTTCTCCTTCTCAACTAAATAAATCTTCAAACAATCTCTCCAAATCGTCAAACGAGAAGGAACATAAAATCTAGGCTGCATTACTTTACAAAATGATTTAAATCCTTGGTTTTCTATGAAGTTAAAAGGTAGCTCATCAAGTATAATTATTTTTCCAAGGGCTTTCCTACACTCTTCATAATTATAGCCCACTACCTTAACAGTCACCAAATTTTCCTCTCCATTATCACCCCCTCTATTTTAGGCTTAGGCTCTAAAACTAGAGTTTTTTGTTTTCGATTAATGACAAAAGGAAATTTTTTGCATACACCTATATGACTCCACACGTTACTAGTTCCATTAAGTATAGTATGACATGCATAGTCTTTTCCACAATACTTGTTGTAACTCATTTTTGGGTCCCCATAAAAAAATAATAAATACAAAAAAAAAAAACAGAGAAAGCTCAAAACGGTGCCGTTTTGAACGGCACCATCTTCTTCTTCCCCTGTATGCGCGAGGCAGGGGAAGAAGAAGATTTTCTTCCCCACTTTTCGCCTAATTTCTTTCCCGGCTTTTGCTCAATAAGACGCCCACCATGACACCCACTTGCCTGGCTTTTTATCCTTTGAAGGTAGTGGAGGGGGCGGCCAACAGTGGTTGCCCCAGCACGTCGCCCTCCCCTGTTTTCCTATAAATACAGGGTAGGGCCGAGAGAAAAAAAAAACCCAAGAGAGGGGGAAGAGAAGAGAAGGGAGAGACAGAGAGAGGAAAGCAGAAGAGAAAAGAGAGAGAGAGAGAGAGTGAAATAGAAGAAGAAGAAGAAGAAGAAGAAGAAGAAGAAGAAGCAGACAAGAGAGAAAAAAAGAGAGGAGAGAAAGAGAGGAAAACAGCACCGCCGGCCACCGTGAACCGCCGCCACCCCTGCCGCATCAGCTGCTGCCAGCATCAACACCGCTCCAGGTAACTTTCTCCCTTTCCCTGTCGTTTTTTTGCTTCAGCTTCATCTGCATGCAGAACGTTTACTGGCTAATTAATTCACGGGTTACTGTGTGCATAGTAACCCGGTTAATGTGCACAGGCACACTACTTGCTAATTAATTCTCTGGTTACTGTGTGCACAGTAACCCCGGTTACTATGTGCATAGTAACCAGCCCATGCATTTGGGCCAGGTTCGGCCCAACCTATGTATTTGGGCCTGACTCGGCCCATTTCAAAGAAAAAAAAATCAAAAATATTTGTTTCAGCATTTTATAATTTTTTCACGTAGTTTTTATGTCATTTTGATTAATATCGGGTGGTATTTTATGTTGTTAAAAATACAAAATTTGATATTAAAATACCCGGTTTTCATCAAAAACTTCCAAAAAAACAAAAAAATTGAAAAAAGAGAAAAAAAATGTTTTTGTGCATACGGCCAAGTGTCTCAAAAGCTAAAAAATCATATTGTATTTTTCATACAAAAAAAAAAAAATGTTTTAGCATGCATTTTGACTTTAATAACCAGTTTATTAAAGTCAAGAGAATATTGGCCAAAATTTCAAAAACAACAAAAATTTTATTTTGTTTGTCTCTTAGTATTCGGGGTATGACATCACACGTAATGCATATTCCGGATATTTAATTCTTTTTGCCGGACAATCGAACCTGGGGTATGACATTACATGTAATGCGTATTCCGAACAATTACAAACCACAACAAGACTTTATATTTTATCAGACAAAACAATGCAGCTTACCTTAGGTTGGGCGTAGTTGGGGTGCTAAAACCTTCCCTTTACGCAACCAGTCTCCGTACCCAATTTCTAAAGACCAGTTAGAGTTCCTAGTAACCAGAATACTAGGTGGCGACTCCCATTCAAATTTTTCCACTGATAGGAGACAAGAATTTCCTTGTCTCTCCCTATTTGTCAGGAATAAGGATTCCGATTTTTTCCTTGAGGGTGGATGATTGCCGCGCCACCGCACACGTGCGACAATACTTACATGCAGCCCTAGGAGTTTTAGAATTACCATCAAGTTTTTTAAAGTGATCCCAAATTTCGGATGTTTTTCTTTTATTACATCTAGAAGGTGGATTACCTTCTTCAGTGTTGTTGTTTGTACTGGAGGTAGTGACCGGAACTGGAATATGCAAAGAATTTGGTCCCGAACTTGAAGGATTTGACTCATTTGATGTAGGATTTTCCATATTATCCATCTGAAATTAAGAAAACAACAACATAAATCAACATCTGATTGCAATTGAGAATCAAGCAGAAGTTGAGAATCATGTTAGGTTCATATAATTGCAAAAAAACATCTATCACCTCTCTATTCTAACAAACCTGCATGCTGTAATGGACTAATTTCTATTCTAAAAATGAAGGAAAGAGCAAACAAAACCCTGAAAGTCAGTGGCATTTACATGTGATGATTCAACACATTTTACTCAATCAAGGCCTTGGTTCCATTAACTTATTCGGATTTTCATTGAATTATTTCACTCCGCTATATGGATTCTCACGCAATCTCTCTCTTATATAATTATTAGCACTTAACAGGACTAAACATTTACACAAGTATCAAGTGTGTATGCAACACCTAATTACCAAATTCTAATAGTAGAGTGGAGGGAGTTGTGGAGTTCCCATAAAAAACCAAACATTTACACAAGTATGTATGTTTGGATCATACATGAACCGTATATATCTAAACCAGACCCCTCTACTAATTCCCATTAAAAAAGAATTGACTTGTTGATAATACAAACATCAAATTATTCCAAGCAGGGCAGGATTCAAAGTTTTTGTTGAATGCATGTAGAAATAGAAAGTGATGCAGGTTCATTTAAACTCAAAGAAGACAACCCAGTGGAAAATTTGAATCAAGTATGAGTCATTCAAATCCAAAAATCAGAAAGTGATGCAAGTTTATACTGTATGACATCAAACTGTCGAAAAATCAGTTAACTTCCAATCCAAAATCATTCAACAGCACAAAAATAGAAATCTAATCTAGAATGAATAATTAATACAACAAGTTAATTGCTAAGCATCAAACACATTAACAGTTAACACTACAGAATGAAAGTACTAGGAATATAAGGGAAAAACCTAAAAGCCAAGTTCCTTTTCGTTTTTCTTTTCTAAACCTTATACTGTTCTTTCCACTTTCCAGATAAATAAGGTGGTCATGAAATTCCCCCAGAAAATATTCATAATATGCTAAGATTTTCAAGGAATAACCATAGAAAGTGGTTACGATTTTCAAATATTACTAGAATTTGTGTAAATTAATGTGAAATCTGCACTCTTCTTGTTATGCAGTACTGAGATTGATCGTTGCTAGAAGGCTTAACAAAGCAAAATATCAACAGATTCAAAACAATCAAAGTAAACTGATACATATTAAAGTTAACAATACTTAATAAAGCAATCAAGAACTCAATATCAACAGATTCAACAAAAATCAACAAAAAGAAGAAAAGGGTCGGGGAAAGAGGGGAAAACCTGAAGAAATATGTAAAAACCCTAGCTGCAAAAGGATAGAAAAAGAAGAAGTAGAGGTCAGAGATCTCGAATGGAACAAATGTTACAATACAACTTACAAGCACACAAAGCCCAAAATTAACACATGGATAAACATTAAACTTTACCTCTTTGACTCTTTCTGCTGCAAGTGAAGAGAGATGCCGGGGGTTTTTGTTCGAGTTTTTTTTTGACTTCGAGTATACTAGATGAGTAGATCGATGTGGAGATGAGGGTTATTTACTTGTTGATCGGCTAAAGAAGAGAAATATATAGGGGGCAAGAGGCAGAGAGGAAGAAAATTGAAAGGGAAAGTAGGAAGGAGAGAAGACTTTTGTCTAGTGTGGGCGGCGGCTTAGAAGTTAGAAGTAAATTGTAATGTCATTTAGGTTTAGGTTTACTGTGCTATTTATACCAGGTTGTTTTTAAATGTATTTTATGGGTGACCGGTTCGGTTCACCGATTTCGGTGGTAAAACCGAAACCGAACCGAACCGGAAAGATTTTTGGTTTTAGTAATCGGTTTAATCTGTTTAACATCTCGGTTTGGTTTTCTAGGTTAATTTACCATCGGTTTTCTCAGTTTTTTCGGTTATTCGGTTTTTTTAAACACCCCTATAAAATACTGCTTCTCCATCCTCTCTAAGGGTCTCGGAGACCATATACTATACAATCTCATCTCTCTATGTTAATAGAGTGTTCAGTGCAATTAAAAATATTATTTATTTAAAATTTTTTAAATAATTTTAATGTAAGTATATTAAAAAATATAAAAATAATACAACTTTTATGCATTGTTGCAAGGACTGTCCATAAATATCATAAAAAACTCGATCATGTTAATCATTTTTTATACCTTATAATCCAAATCCTTTTTTAACCCGAGTTTCAAACTAAATTATAAGGGATTGGCCAAATGTGACCTGAATGACCTAACAAGTCTGAATACAACATAGAAGATTGATAAAAAGCATGGCTTAACTAAAAAAATTTCAAAACAATAATGGTTTTTGTGAATACCAATTTAGCGTAAAGAGGATCAATGAGAAAAAGGATTATTATGCAGACTGAATGCAGACTGAAGAGCTTGATTACATATCGTTGACGTGTGTGTGTGTGTATATATATACATATAGTACATAGTCATCACATAATCCATTTCCTATAGGTATGTTTCTCCTATAATTTAGCCAACAATTATAATATCAATTACTACTAACTACAATCCTATAATACAAAGGTAAGCCGTTTATACATAGGATATGTCACATTCCTTTCCTAACACTCCCCCTCAAGTTGGAGAGTGGATGTCCCGCACCCTTAACTTGCGAATAATAGGAATGAAAGCTTTTTTTCCCAAAGCTTTAATCAAGACATCTGCTAGTTGATATGCATAGTTCACGAATCGTGTAACAATGGATCCATCTTGGATTTTATCTCGGATGTAATGGCAGTCTATTTCAATGTGTCTGGTCCTCTCATGAAAGACTGGGTTTACTGCAATGTGTAATGCAACTCTATTATCACAGTGCAACAAGGCAGGCTCTTGAAGTGATACTCCCAAATTCTCAAGAAGATGTTTCAGCCAAGTCAGTTCACAACAAGCACCTGTCATGGCGTAATATTCTGCTTTAGCTGAAGAGAGTGATACTGTTTTTTGATGTTTTGATTTATATGAGATTAAGGAGGAGCCAAGAAAGACACAATAACTTGTGGTTGACCTTCTAGTAATTGGACAACCCGCCTAATCTGAATCACAATAGGCTTTTAACTTGAAATCACTGTTTGAGGATAAGAACAATCCTTGTCCCGGTGTATTTTTGAGATAGCATACAACATGAAGTGCTGCCTCCATGTGAAGCTTACGAGGCTCATGCATAAACCTGCTCAATACATATACAAAATATGTAATATCCGGTCTAGAGACAGTAAGGTATATCAACCTGCCAATCAACCTCCTATATTCCCGGATCCTTTAACAGATCACTTCTGTTAGACAACTTCAATCCTCATTCCATAGGAGTATCAATGGATGCTGCACCCAACAATTCTACATCTTTAATTATCTCTAAGGCATATTTACGTTGGGAGATAAATAAACCATTCTTAGAAGAAGACACCTCAATGCCAAGGAAATATTTCAAGTTGCCAAGATCCTTAAGACGAAATTGACTATGTAGGAATCTTTTAAGTTTATCAATGCTCACATAATCATTTCCAGTAATTAATATATCGTCAACATATATTTGGAGGGTAATGAAGGACTTGCCTTGTGTTCTGGTGAATAATAAGTAGTCAGCTCGAGATTGGACATATCATACAGCTTGAATAACCTCTGAGAACTTTGAGAACCACTATCGGGATGCTTGTTTCAAACCATAAAGTGACTTATGAAGCCGACACACCAAGTTTTTGTCCCGTTGTCTCCGAAGGCCTGGCGGTGAAGACATGTAAATTTCTTCGTGGAGGTCACCGTGAAGAAAAGCATTATTAACATCTAAGTGGTGGAGCGACCATTGACGAGCAACAACAAGAGCAAAGAGACAACGAACAATGATTATTTTTGCAATAGGAGAGAAAGTGTCCTGATAATCAACACCCTCCAATTGTGTGAATCCCTTAGCAACTAATCGTGTCTTGTAGCGTTCAATTGAGCCATCAGATCTGTGTTTAACCTTATAGACCCATCGACAACCTATGGGTTTCTTCCCGGCTAGAAAAAAGGTGAGAGTCCAGGTACCATTGTCCTAGAGAGCCTGTAATTCAGATTGCATTGTTGCCTACCATTTAGGGTGGGCAACAACATCAAAATAATTTATGGGCTCTGCAATTTGGCCAATATGAGCAACAAAGTAACGATGCACATGCTTGAAACAATGATATGAAACATAATTGGTTAAGGGATAACGTGTACCTTTGATTGGATTTGGAAGTAAGGAAGTAGATGGGTTGGAGTAAGCATGTGTGATGTGGGAGCACATATAATCCTGTAATTTTTTGGTCGATTGTGTGGGCGGCTGGAGCGACGAAGTGGCTTTGGGTTGGGTGGTGGCAAGGGTTGCGAGTCTGGTATGGGTAAGTCTGATGGTATGAAATATGGTGTGTGGAGATTGGAGGTTGATGAGTGTGTGGGTAGGTTTGGGGGTATAGAAAAGGAAGGGGTGACATGGGTATAGTCTGATGGGTCGGGTGTGATGGGTTGGGAAGAAGAGGGTTGTTATGTGAGATTGTGATTAAATGATGATGTATCAAGGATTGAAAATGGGATTGGATTGTGTGAATATGCTGGAAAGGGTTCATAATGAGAGATGATTTTGTTAGATGCATATGGAAAAATAGTTTCATTAAAGAAAACATCTCTACTTATGATGACTTTTTTGGTGGAAAGGTTATACAATTTGTATGCCTTTCGGCCAACAAGATGTCCTATGAATATACAAGGCATGGCACGATAATCGAATTTGTGTGAGGTATGAACATTGGTGGCATATGCAAGACGCTCAAATGGGGTTTGGAAGGAAGGGACATGTGTGGGTAATCGATTGATGATATGTACTGTAGTGAGGACGTAGCTCCCCTAAAAATAAGTAGGGAGGTGAGCATGAAATTTTAAAGCGCGGGCCACTTGTAAAATATGACGATGTTTGCGTTTCACAACCCTATTTTATTGAGGCGTGTAAACGCATAAATGCTAAAAAATAACACCAATGTCTTTAAAAAAAGATCGGAGGGAAAGAAATTCACCACCACTATCACTATGAAAAATTTTAATGCGAGATGTGAATTGAGTGATGACATAGAAAACAAATTGTTTTAAAAGTGATTGAGCCTCGTTTTTGTGTCTCATTAAAAAAATCCAAGTGAAGCGTGTATAATCATCAACAATGGTGAGAATATATTAGGCACTAGAAAGCAAAGGATGCTTATAATGTCCCCAAATATCACAATGAATAATATCAAAAGTTTTTACAGAGGAGATCGAACCAGGATTAAAAGGTAAACGACTTTGCTTAGCCAAAGGACAGATAAGGCAAGCATTATTGGATTGGATTGAAATGTTTAGAAAATTTTTGGCAATAAAACATAAATGAGAGGGACATAGATGTCTTGATCGGTTATGCCAAAGATCGGTGAATTTTGTGGTGAGGTTGCAGGTTGGTTGATTGTTTGAAGGTGAATTGTTTGTGGACTTTTTATCGGCCAATGCCACTAAGTGATATAATCCATCACGTTGTTTGCCCAAACCAATCATCTTCTTCGTAGCCAGATCCTGCAAAATACACAAATATGAAAAAAAAGTCATTGAACAGTTCAAGCCTTTTGTCAAACGGGAGATAGATAATAAATTAACTTTGAATGTAGGCACGCATAACACTTCACGTAAGTAATATTTAGAATTCAGAGGTAGTGACCCTTTTGTAATGGTATTAGCCTTCTCTCTGCTGGGTAATAATACTGGAGATAACAAACCATTTTTATTCTTCTATAAGAATAATTTAGAAGATGAAGAGATATGATCTGTTGCCCTGCTATCAATTATCCAATTATGAGAAACGACTTTAGACAAACCTAGCTTTGTTGTCTTGCCATGAGTCTGTGGGCTGTAAGGTGCATCTGGTTGTGTGGTGGCGATATGGGCTTGTGGCTCAGAATTAATGTCGTACTTACTTAATAGGGATAAGAGTTGTTCCTCTGAAATCCCTGTCACCATCGGTTTCTCTACATCCTTATCATATGGGTACTCTTGAAATGATTGTGATTCTTATTTGTGTTCTGCCTTGCCTTTGGGTGGCCTGGTAGGTATCCATGAAGTTGGTAGCAAGTGTCAATGAAATGTCCCATATCTCCATAGTGGAAGCACCGTGGTCTATCTCGAGACGAACCTGGGGGTCACTTGTCTTGATCATGACGTCGATTTTTACATGAGCTATTGTAAGGATGGTCAGATTTCTCCATCCTTCCTGCTATGGAGAATTGATTTGGTCTGTTGTGGCCTCTTATTGCCATGACCATACTCCCACTGTAATTGGTGGTTATTCGTGTAGCGAGAAGTCTTTGTTTTTCTTTTTGGACCTATATGGGCTGAGCTGGGCCCAGCCCCAAAAAAATAAAAAAATAGAAAAAAAAAAGGTAGAAAAAAAAATGTGTATGCATGAATAAAAATAATATAAATTTATTGGTTTATTCACCGACGCCAGAGTCAGGAATATTATACGCAAATTAACATAGCGTAAACTAATAAACATTTAGCAATTTAAGACAAAACCAGCAACACAGCCTGTCTCAGGAAGAACGTTTAAGGGTGATAATATCTTTCTTTTTACGTAACCAGTCCCATATCATAGAATCTCTGTTGACCAGTTAGGGTTCATAGTGACCATAATACTAGATGACGACTCCTTAAATAAGACGTTCCCCATCAAAGATCAGGATGCAAGAAATCCGTTCGTTTCAAGATAATAATATTTAAGACAGCCGCGATGTCGGGTAAACATATCTAATCAAGAAAATTAAACTTAATTTTTTCAAATCAAGAATCAATTTAATGGCAGAACCTTTTTGAAAGACCATGAGAAACCCTTGAAAAGCTCATTGGGATAAATGACCAACCCTAACAATGAACTAACTAAACTTGTAAAAATAAAATTGAAAAAATAATCAAGTAATCGAAAAAATAATGAAAAAGGAAATTGTGTGGGAGTCCACGTTGAAACATCGAGCTATCTTAGTGTTTTCTTAATTATCAATACCATTTTTGCATCGTGGCCTTCATTCCAGCTTTTATTTTTTATTTTTCCAATTCGACTTTTATTTTTCTTAAGGTCAGAATATATTCTTCGCATGATTGAGCAACGGAGTTACATCCCCCTTGGTACACGAGAAGCCACACTGTCCTCTGCTTGTATCCTCACAAATGAGATGCACGCCACTCCTTTAGCTTCATTAATATATATTGTTTTTTTAAGTATTTTTTATTTAAAAATATATTAAAAAATATATTTTTTAAATTTATTCTTGATGTTAATATGTCAAACAATCTATAAATATAAAAAATTAATTTAAAATTTCTAAAAACTCCAGCAAAAATACTATATACTAAATGGACATTTAATACATCGAGGGCCCAATTCTTCCCTCACTGGTTCTTGCTGGCAAGATTTGGTATAGGAAGGAAGCCTCCTGCTGATTACCTAAACGTGCTGTGCTTTGCTTATAGCGTGAATCAGATACAGAATACATGATTAAAAATAAATTATGGAAAATTATACAACTCATGTACATAGAAGCAGATTAGATTTGAGTTTGACAAAGAGGAACACACCACGTGGCTTGATTCCCCACGGCCTGTGCTAAGCTTGGAATGGACTCCTTGTTTATACAGACAGAAAAAGGAAGGAAATGTGCGGTTGTGACAGTGATATAACATGCTTTCCACTCAAGTTTTTAATATTCCCTTTTTCTAAAATAAAAAACAAAAAAAAACCCTTCATCGCATTATAACCTTTCTGTATGTTCTCTTCTGAGAGGGATGGTTTTTTTTTTTTTAATTGTCCGATAAGAAGGATAGACAGGCGTGGTGTTTTTTTTTTTGAAGGGGACAGCATTAAGATGGCTTTTTGTGCCCTACAATTGTAGCCCACTCAGGCTGTGAACTGGGTAGTGGTTCAGTGACTGTAAACCCATGGCTCGGGCTTTAGTTGCTGCACCATGGACCATGACTAACTGGGCTGGCCTTAATTGAATAATCATCGCATATATACATATGATGCTTGCTCGGTGGAAGCTCTTAAGATCTTTTTTGATTGAAATGGAACCTTTCAAAATCAATTGAACGATTGAATTTAACTCGGAATTCTTTTCATTATAAGATGATTATTCATTCCTCTTGTATGGTAGCTTTCCTTCTTTTATGCAAATCCATGCAAACGGAAAGGGAGAAACAAAATCCTAGTGTTCTTAGTAATCGGTGATTAGCCAAGAGATACAACCGTGTGTTCTTTGTAACGAGAAGGCTTTTGTTCAAAACGGGGTTGCCGAATTGAATAAAGCTATGTTTTGGTCTATCAGGATAGCATAAAAGAAATTCCCGATGTTCAGGGATCAAGTATTTAAAGAGGAGAGATATTGGGAGTGAGAGAGAATCTCAAACCGAGAGGAAGCAAAAATGTAAAAGATCACACAGGTTTTTTCTTAACAAGTAGAATCCTTGAATAAAGAGGTTAGATTTATAATGAAGTTGTCTGCATTCTATTATGTATTTATAGTTACAAAACACTACAAAGATCAGAAGGACTATAATTTCCAAGAACAATAATAGTATTGCACAATATCAGGAATCAATGTTGCTAATAGAGTTTCTTATTTGGTGTTCTGCATTCCTCAACAATTTAAACCAGTCAGGGTTTAATCATGTTGATCACCTTGATTAAGTGAAGTGTAGGTTCCCAATTCATAGCTGCTGCTACTGCCTGTCTCAAATCCTCCATCTGAGTTGAAAAAGCAGACATAGCTCATCTTGGAAACCATGCTGGTGATCAATATGAAGGCTGCTCCTGCCTCAAAAACTCCCGCGCTTAGGGTCTGGCAACGAAGCCCATCAGTGCCTGATACGGTCCTGTATTTGGTGCGTTGAGCATTCTTGATTGCACCACCAGTAAGCAAGCCTCAGCAATGAAGAATGTAATCCTGATTTCATATCATGTTGCATAATTTTTTTTTTAAAGTACCGATAGTAGCATGGAAACATTGTTGCACTCATAATTACAATCTATTAACCACTTTAAAGATAGGATTAAAAGATTCTGATAACTTGACTTGTTATGATCACTTACTTACCAGCTTATTATGGATGGGATGACAGCAGATGTCCTACTACCTCCATAGTTCATACCCTTTCGAAAGTAGGAGCTAGCACCCATTGAGAAAACTTGACTTGCCAAAAGTAAAACAAATGCAATAGCTCCCAACTTTGTTGCAATGTCTGAGCTGTAGACGCAGTAGCTATACATTAAGTCACTGTCAGTAGCAGCCTTGGCCTGAAAACAGAAAAAAATAAATTATAATGCAATTAGTATCTTCTGGGTTTTAATTATTAAACATTCAGTTGTTGTTAGAGCAATCATATACAAAAGTATTTCAGAGAAAATCTCAATGAATTCGCTGTTAAATGGGCTCTGAAACAGTTTGGGTTTTGCCCTAGATGTATTAATTATTTCTCAAAAAAAAAAAAAACAATTTATAAAGGATCAAGTTAAATGCTGCCTGATCTCCAATTTGGATCATAATAGATAAGACAACATCATTGCAAGGAGTGGAATGAAGAGGTAAGAAGCAATACTTACAGTACTTCTCATATGTTCAGCTGCAAGGGCAAGGACAAAAGCAATGAAATCAATGGCAAAGATCGCCATGAACACAAGTGTTGATCCCATTGCAATCCACACCCACCTCTCTCAAGCAATGAAATCAATCAAATCAGCTAGGCTTTCTCTTTGGGGTTTGACAAACATCAAAATATTCGAAATGAAATTAGCGGTTTTGAAACACAATTGATTAAACGCAAAAATCGAAGGTTAATTGAGAATATAAAAGGAAAAATCATAAAATTCTTGGGTTTAGGATACAACTAACCAATTTATTTCCTTGTGAATGAGCAATCGATCCGATAGAATCCTTTCAGGGTTTTGATTTTGGTTTAGATACGGTAGGGGAGACACAGCGAAAGGAAGAAAAAAGGAGGGGGGGAGTTCATCGGTTTGATTCTGTGTTTCTGTACCATTGATCTTTTTTTCCGGTGTTTTAAAATGGATTCATAAGCCAACCCAATCCTTACAAGTTTGATGTCATTATTTCTAACCCAATTTGATTTACTTTTATTATTTATCCAAGAATTTAATTTTTATAAATTTATATGGTCATTGGCAACAATTCCAGGAGGAGAGAGAGAGTTTCTATATATATATATAAAAGTTGTTCAAAGAGTTCAATATTGTTGTGCTTGCCGATTTACAAGTTTCTCCTTCCTCATCTCTTATAAATAATTAAAAATAAATTTTATAAAGATTTTATATCATTATGTTATGTATTATTAAATGTTTTAATTTAAAATATATTTTGTAATAACTATTATGATAATATAAAATATATTTAATTTATGATAAATATTAATTTTAATTATAAGTTTATAAAATTGATATATTTTACAATTTAAAGAATTAATTCATGTGTTTAATTATTAAAATTAAAGTTTAATAAAAAGAGATTTGATACTAATGGTTGGTTGGTTTTGCTCTTTGATAAAAGAAATAGGGATTTGTTGTTTTTATTGTGGGTTTTTGAATAGTTCACTCAAATAAAAACATGTACAAACACCAACCTCTCAATTCCCAATTTTTTCTCCAAATTAAAACCCTAATAAATTATTATAATTAGAGAATATAAAGCCGTGATAAAAAAAAATGATTGGATTCGTGAGGATGAACCAAAAATTCGTCGACAAACGAAATTGAATCGTTTCATATTGAACTTCTATTTTCTGCAAGGGGATCCTTCAGTAAAAAGAAATTTTCAACTGCAAGGCTTCAAGTTTCTTCTAATAACTCTTCATACCCTCCCGTCAGATGTTGAGTTGAATCTACTAATACAAACGTGAATCTTCATGGATGAGAAATTTTCCTGCATGGCGGCCGTCCTTTCTTGATCTGGTTTTTTAATTATGTATTTGTGTGATTGTGTTTAATTTTTAAATAATTTTTTATATTAAAATATATATTAATAATTTTTTTAAAAAATTATTTTTAATATCAACAAATTAAAATGATGAAAAGTATATCAATTTAAAATTAATAAAAAAATAAAAAAATTTTAATTTTTTTTAAAACTTAAAATTTTTAAGTTTTTATCGCAAGGATTCTTTATTATAAGATGCTATGTGATGCTTAGACGTTCATTCCTGGGATCGACTGAAAACAGGATTTCTGTAGTAATTTGAGATGAACCTGCAATTCCTCCATGCAGGGACCAGAAGAAGAAAAAGGTCTGGCAACACTAATGAAGATCATGTAAATTGTTTCTTGTTCAACAAGGTTACATTACCAATTCTATATGCGCTACGTAGATACACAAACTGGAGTCTTCTATTATTGACAGGTATGGGAAAAACAAAAAAATTCACATCATGTTGAAAGAAGGAAAAAAATCATGAATATGATCTAAGATACAAACTATCACAAACTGAATCGAACCCTTAATGCAATCTAAAAAAGAGGCCATGGAGGAGGCAAATTGATGTAGAGATCCATGGTTACATCAGATTTACCCAGCTCACTTGTAGGTTCCCATACCCACACCAACGTCTCCACTGTATGGATGGAAGCTGTCACTGGCCTTGGAATAGCAAACATAGTAGAGCTCGGAAACTATGGCAGTGAACAAAGTAAAAGCAGCTCCTGCTGCAAAAACTCCTTTCCTCAATGATGGACAATCCAGGTTTTCACCGAAAATATTCTTGTACTTGGTGTGGTAGGCATTCCTTATTGAACCCGCAAACAAGCATATCTCAGCAATGAAGAAAAACACCCTGGAGAGGACAATTGGAAAAGTTCAGAAAAAGATAACATGGGTTCTATTAGATACATTGAAAGAAATAGATCTACTAATTTTAGGTTGCTCACAAAAACATGGTTATGGATAAAGGTTAGCAGCATCTATGTTCAATAATGGATACTTTCATAGTTCAGCTTTGGATTAGCATCACCTACCAGCAGACTATAAACAGGATAACTGCACAAGCCCTTGAACCTCCAGGACTCAAAGGCTTGCCACAGCAGAAACATTTACTGGCAAACATAATAAGGACTTGGCTAGCCAACAGGAACAAAAATGCGCCAACACCATAGCCAGATGCAATGTCTGAATCATAGATGCAGTAACTGTAATTTTTTTCAGAATCTGGTTGGATAGTGGCCTGCAAAACAAGATATTGTAAATTTGTTGCGTCACTAAAAATCAACCACTCAGCTGCCAATAGGTGATTGCTATAATAAGAGGTCTACCAGACATGTTACAATCTTGGGGCGCATCTTGAGTAGTTCTCATATAGATCGCACCACCAAGCAGCATTAAAATCTATTAAAGAGCTACATATTGACTTTCAAGATATAATTTTTTAATGTTCAATCTCCAGGTTGTCTATAATGACTCATTGTTTAATCTAACTGCTGGCAAAAGGTTGGCAAAGGTAAAGAAAATGAAGAAACTTGATTTTTGGAACTAGATTTACATCATCAAGGGGCCCAGAAAAGGAAAACCCACCTCTCCTCAACTTAGACAAGTACAGCTATTAGCAACTAAACTATGTGATGGCCAGGGAAGTTATGTGTACTGGGTGAAATGTAAGAATCAATCTAGATCCTTCTCTCTCCTTGTGAAATTGGTAGCCGGTAAGTGTTGATCAATAACAGGGTGAAATAGATACCAGAATATCATCCCACAGACACTTTGAGAAAAGGTTCTAAATATGCTCCAGGTTAGAAATAAATTTTGCAAACAAAATCTGCCTGGAAAATTTTCTTTTTCCTTCCCATCTCATTCAAGCTTCAGTTTATTTCTAGTAGTGTCATGGATATATGTGGTGAGAAAGGAAGTGATTTGCTGTTTGCATTACTCAAAAGTCCGAAACACTATTCATATAAACAGATCTGGTAATTTGATTGCTAATATACTTTCTATACCAATTCAACATTGAAGATTTTGCTTCATCAAGTCAAAAACATTATTGCATCTAGATCTGCTAGTATGAAACCCAAAAACACTACCAATACCCCTAGCCATATGATTTCCAAGAAAATCCGAGAGAAAAGAAACAAAAAAGGATATGGTGTCACTCACAGCCATAACATTAACAAAATGCACAGCTTAGCTAGCAAAAATAACAGAACTTATTCTTGCTCAATTAAACGTATTACACATTTTCAGATAAGAAACTGAAAATTCATGTCAGTTGGTTCATAGTCAATCAAGATTCAGTATTTCTTCATTTTCTTCACAATTCTTCAGATTTAGTACTTCTCTCTCTCTTATTATTTCATTTTTCTTGAAAACCAACAGACCCCTCTAGCAAAACCCCAAAACCTCACATTTATATCTTCAAGAAAACCAGAAACCACGAAAAAAAAAAGATTGCCCAAACTTGGTACACATAACCAAGGAAGTTAAAGAAGGGACTATACACATATACTTACAGTGCTTCTTCTCTGCTCAGCTGCAACAGCCAAGCCAAATGCTATGAGATCGAAGATAAAGACAGTAATCAACAGTAGTTTCGAAGCCATTGCAAAGCAACTTTACTACCCTCTTCACAGATCTTGCTGCTTTCTCTTTATTTCTCTCTAGCTTCTTCCCTGCCTCCCTCAGTCCCCCTTTCTCTAAATATGCAAAAAGACCACCTATGCAAGCATAGAAGGAACAGGGAAACTAGAGCCATTACAAAAAAAAAATAAAAACCTATAAAGAAATAGACAGTATACCCAATTCAGTTCATTGAAAATGGGTATGTCACCTGCCAATCGTAAAGTTAGATGCAAGGGTGTTTTGGGAATTGCATGTTGATAAAGAATGTCTGTTTTTCGTACATTGTAATAAAGTATTTGGCAGCATAAGCGATTTTCGGGAGCGCGTTATAATCGTGTTTTATAAAATTTTAATTTAAAAGTATTTTAATGTATTAATATTAAAAATATATCTTAAAAAATATAATATTTTAATATTAATACATTAAAAGTAGAAATTAGTTAGAATGGACCCAACTTGATGCGACTGATTGTCGGTGAAGCAAGGAATTGACGAGAAATCAGAAGAGATCTGAATCTGATGCTTCCGTAAAGTAAAGCCTACCCCAAATTATTATTATTATTATTTTTTATTATTGTTATTTTTTTGTTCTTTCAAATAGACAGGGACTTGGGGTGGCATTGCTCTCTAGTCTCAACAAATTTCATAATGTCTCGCCGGCTAAATCAACCGCCGGTCCCCTGTAAAGCAAAGAATGGCATTCATGCTTTGAGTGGCCATCAACAAACAAACTTGCTTAAGTAATCTGTGCTTACAAATCTCCAAAGACTAGCTGTTCAAGATTAATAACTACAAGGTAAAGAACAATGCCTCATGGAAAGTAACTAGTCCTCGAGAAAATAAAAAAATAAAAATGAAGGCTTTGCAACAAATACTCAAGCAGCACCAAGGAGTTCTGGGTTTTACATACAAGCAGAAATTTGAATGAATATTACAAGAGTTTGAAAAACTATTTCCTGTATGATATACAGACCCAAAACACACACCAAATAAAAGAATAACTCTTTACACCCTCAACCTAGCAATTCTCAAACCTGATAAATTACAAAATATACTTGTATGGCAGCAACACCAAAGGCCTTATTATGTATGAGAGCTAATTCCTGGTCTCGCTTCTGTTTTTTTGGGAGGGGGGTAGCTGTTGGCTGGGGAGGGTACCTGGTTTAACTCAACAGATATGCTGCATCATCCAACACTTGTTCACAAGTCCAATCACTTGTCCTGTGGGATCAGTTTGCAGCAGTGGCTCGGCCTTTCCTTCCAAACAAAAGAAGCTTTCTAAAACCTTTTGCAGCTTTAGGAGAGTTCTCATCACTGTTCCATTTCTTCCTGGAGTGGATTGGTTCTGGGTTTATTTCATCAGGTGGCGGGGTCGATATTTCTATTTCAGATTTCTCAGGTGACTCCAAAATTTCACTGAATCCACCATTTTCTCTGATATTGACAGCCCATGGGTTCAGAGCCTTATTTGGTGACTCTGGCACATGATGTATTGTTGTTTCAGATGTGTACTCACCATGATCACCAGTTGTTTCTATGTATTCACAAACAGCTGGAGCTACTTTAGAGAATCCCTCGTCACCTGCAGATGAGTCTATGTGGAGAGAATCACCATTGCAGCCTTTATCATCTAAGCTATCTCCTGAAATCATATTTCCTGCATTATTTTTTGCGGAAGAAACACTCTGCAGCTCCTTGATATCTTTGAAATCATTATTTCCTCCTGCAGATTGAGATGCTTGTGTCGGTATTAAATCCACAGGCTTCTCTGCTGTGGCTATTGTTCCATCCTTCTTTCGGTTGATGTCAGACTTGACCGTGTTTGGACTTGTATTTCCAGCACCAGCAGCCTTCTGTGATAAAACATTTGCCTTCAAGGTTGCCTTTTTGGGTTGGGCAGCTTTTGATTCAGTTGATGGCAACTTTGGGGTTGCCCGAGCAGTAGCAAGGCGATCAATAGTGGAACTCCTAAAGACTGGTTTCTTCGTATCTTGGCTTGGAGATTGGGTTTTAGGCTTCTCATTCTTTATAGAAATGGCAGTAGGTACTTTCCCTGCAGGGATTCTCTTAGATGTCGCTGGACCACTGCCACCAGCACTCCTTTCTGCAATTCTCTTCTGACGTTCAATTGATAACTCCTCCATTCTCTTCCTTTTTTCTTCTTCCTGTTTTCAAGTGGTAAAATTAAGTGTCAACCAAAAAAGGGAGGTTAAGTAATGGTAAAGTGAACAATCAAGTCAGGAAATTTTGTTTAACCGACAGCATCTAACAATTTCAGATACAATGAAACTCTCGTATGATTTCTCTTGCTCCAGTTTCCATTAAGGGAATGAAACAAAAGAGAAATGCTTTAATGCTAGCTTAAATCTTTGTTCAATACCTTCTCAGATTTGCTCTTCAGAAGTGTGGTTCTGCTTGCTGAAGTTGGTTTCTTCATCCTTGACATGATGTCAGATTTGCTCCTACCAAGAGATCCATTAGGAACTTTTGACCTGGCTTCTTTACCAGCAACTTTTTTACCAGGATTTCCACTTTTTTTCCCATTGGTGTCCATACTGTTAGAAGGAAGCTTATCCTGAACAGCATTTGTTTCATAATCCATTTCTGGAGTCCAAGATGATAGAGCATGCTCAGCAGCTGAATCCCGCCCAAGCACCATGTAAAGGTCATCTGGTTCATGGACATCAAATACCTTGGATTTATCAAGCGAAATCTCTGTTCTACCATTCTCATATTGAGTAGCTTCAACTACATCTGGAGCAATGCTTATGTCTGTCCGTAATTGTGAATCAGACTGATCATCTACTAATGGTCGAGCTTGGATCATGAATGAGTCATCCACTAATACATCTTTCTTATTTTTCTCAGTTTGGAAATGCTCACCAGTTAATGATGAATCATAATCACAACTGAATGCTTTACGGTCTCTGTGATCATCCATGTTTACTGACCTGTCCAGTTGGCTGCTAATAAACCAATCCCCTTCTTTTTTACTTTTGGGTATTGGAGATTCAGTGGAGTAATCAGCAATGATAGGATAGTTCCCCGATTCTCCAGCTCTTTGAGAAAATAACAACTCCTCATATGTGCTATCCCTTTTCTTTATCATTGGGTGGGCATTTGCACCAGCTTCAAAGTTTTCAATACGAGATTCACCTTCATTACCAGCCTCCCTCTTTGTTGCGATGAATGAATCATCTGATAATGCTCGCTGCTTCCTTATTCCCTCAGATCCCAGGTTAAATTCCAATGACCTTCCCTCCTCGTAGCTCTTAGCTGTAATGTCATCTCTCTGAATCTGTGGAGGATCAGGTTCAATTCCAAAAGAGTTCGGCTCTCTTTCTTGCATGAGAAGGCTCTGAAAGGCACCCCAGTGGTCCTTTCCTTTTTCTCCATCAAGATTTTTTGCCATTATATTCTTGCCTTCCTGATCAATAGCATCATTTGAACCATCTATAGTGCTGCGCTGTGATTTCTTGTGTTGCCGAGAGGTTGATTTATGCCGTCTCTCCAATGAACCAACAGCTTCCTGTACTTGCTGCTTGAGAGATTCTCCATCAATAAATTCATCCTCATCAGATGTGCAGTCAGATATGCTGCCCTTTTCTCCATCCTTCATTGAAGTAATGTAATTGATGTTGCGAATGACAACCTTTCTTGAGGACTTCTTCCCATGCCTTTTCCTGTGCATCTTATCCACCAAAGACCTCCTTTTGTCACTTTGCAGATGTTCATCTGATTCAGTCTCTGAGCTGGAATCACTGGGCTCAGTGGATTGATCTTGACTAGAAGCTTGCCGTTCTTTTTGATGAGAAGACTTCTTCTTGCTCCTGGAGGATGATTTACGATTTTCACGATTATCAGGTTCCCAGTCTCGACCAAGGCTAGAATCATCAACATTTGGAGGCCATTGCATGTTCCCTGGAAAATATGGAGACCCAACCCGCATACCAGGAAAAAGGTAGCCTTGATACGGGGGCATTTGTTGAAATCCAGGACCTTGAAAATTGTGCATGAACTGAGGATGATGGTTTGGCCATGGCATTGGCATATGAGCTTTCCCATCAGTTGATTGCATCTGAGCTGATGGTGGAAAACCACTATCTGTAAAGATATTCAGCTACCTCAAAGATTGGCCAATAGTACAATAGACCTTAAACTATTGCTAGTTCTCTTCTTATTTTCATCAGCTATGGGAAATAAAAGGGGCACAGATAATTCAGGAATAATGATCACCATTTACTTCCTAAATTGCATGTGATTGTGGCAACAATAATGGCAAGGCACATTTGATGGCACTTACACCTAAATGCTCTTGCAGAGAGAGATTAATATAAACCACCATAGGTTCATGTCATGAATGACTAAACCATACCTGGATTTTGTTCTAAACTTCCAGGACTTGTAGCCGAGTCTGATGCATCTATTGAACTATTCTGCTTCCCACCAGAGAGACCACCAATTTGACCAGGGTAATTTTCCTCACCGGAAAGTACAATACCAGAAGTTCCCAGATAAGGCAATTCCAGCTGAGATGCCTGCATTGCTGCTATTTCATCCATCCAAAGCCGATCTTGATTCTTCTTCTTGCATAGTTC
Organism: Populus tremula; assembly: GCA_964019445.1. Taxonomy (NCBI): domain Eukaryota; kingdom Viridiplantae; phylum Streptophyta; class Magnoliopsida; order Malpighiales; family Salicaceae; genus Populus; species Populus tremula. Next base: position 43,997,307 of record CAXHTJ010000001.1, read on the forward strand.
CACAAAATTTATGCATGCTTCCCTAAGTGAAATCAGATATAGGTTTTAAACCTTGACTAAAATTTAAAGCAGGGAGCAGGTTTTGAATATAATGAGGTTAACTTTTGGTAATTCAACCACAAGTTGTTCAGGCCAAAAAAATAACATCCAGGATCTTGAAGATAAGAGAAACATCATAAAACTAGATTGTTTTCTTGAAATACAAAGTGACCATAAAAAAAGATGATTAAATGTATTCATTTACAATGTCATTCGTCAATGACCAGTTAAACTAGTTGCGCCACCACTTAGCATTTTGTCTCAAGAGCCAATTGAACCTGAGAATAGGTGGGAAGGGGTTCCAAATGGGTGTGTGGGCATTCCTCTATGTGTTGCCCGATGACACCATAAAGAAAGAAAAAGGTCATTACGGACAACAAATATGCTGAATGGCCATTGATTTTGTCTTATATAAGTTGTGTACCTTAAACGTGAAGCTCCAAAAGCATCAGCAAAGCAGATAAGATCATTTATAAAGTCTGGTTCAAATCCAGTGACCAAGGCACGGGCATATGCCATTGCTTGCTCTTTGTGAAGAACAGCTTTCCTAGTTTCCAAAGCACGTTGAAGACGAACCCTGTTCAAGACCGGTTGAATAGTCAATGCATAATAATTTGATGGCATTTCAATCAAGTATATTATATCATCAGATATGGTGCTTTGTAAAATTAAATATTACTTGGAATTTTCTTCTTGTACACCACCACTGCTTCCATTTTGATCTCCTTTGGACTAAAAAAACAAGGCATCAAATACAGGTAGAATTATGAATTGAGGATCTGGGAAAAAAACAAACAAACAAGGTCTTATACATGGAGTTTCAACTAAGTGGCATACCTTAGATGAGACAGTTGACTTTTGGTAATTCCCAGCAGCACCTGAAAGATTTTTCTCAAATCCAGGTTAGTTCAGTAAATGTGATGTCTTATGATCACAGAGAATTTGTCATGACAATTACAAGTTATGTGCAACCATACTTTCCAAATGAACCACCAACAAAAAGCAAATTCAGATTTATAACAACAGCTAAATGAGATGTAACCAAAAGTCCTAAGATTGAGCTTCAACCATGAGCAAGGTAAGGAATCCATACTATTACATTGAACAAAAAATATAGCGCCAGGTATACCTTCTGCATCTCCATTTAATAGCTCATTTGATTGAACAGAACTCTCAATCTGCTCTATTTCTGTCTCTATTGTCACAAATCTCTCAAGAACTTCTGGTGAGCTGACAAACCTCACAAATCTGCAATGACAGCAACAAATCATAAGCGACAAATGCACAAACAATAACCAGCTACAAGGTCATCGTTAAGAGATTACAATTTTTAAGCCACCAATTTGTCATAATTTAGATCCCAAACTCAGGGACAGTGAACTATGGCTAATAGCCTTTTCAGGCAAATAAAAAGATGACCAAATTCACAGGTGTTTGGATCACGTAAGCCTTCAAAATCCAGTTCAAGATTGAAATACTTCATGTCAACTTTAATCTGTACTAACTTATCAACTTTCAACCTATCCAGTCATGATAGCCTCTCCAAATTAATAATGAGAAATAAACCACAACATTTGACTCAAATACTAATATCAAACCTCGAATCTACTATCCACCGACCATCTAAAAGATCAAGCTTTTCTACGACTAGAAAAACCAGGATAAAAAAAAAGATCCCTCACAAACTCTACTATAAGTTGCCAGCCAAATCTCGTCAAATTGAGCAAGATTTACAGGGGAAGATGTTTGCCACATAATTTTTATGCCAGTAATTTTTTTCCGCGACCAACACTTTATCAATTACTAGGACCATACCTCAATGCAACAAAATATTTGCCACAAAATCAGATTATGCAGTAGTAATAAACAAGAAATAACAACATTCTGATGTGCAAGTAATTACCTTTGGAGAGTGGCTTTAGTGAACCAGAAGGCATTAGGAGACAGAGGACGAAGAGAAATGGAATACCCTCCTTTTGATATCTGATCTTTAGCAGTTTTTAAGTGTTGAAGGAATGGTTCTAAAAGCCCAGATGCCAATCTCTCATTCACACCACCAGCATAAATCACCAGATCACACCTTCAAGCAACAAGAAAAAAAAGAAAAGAAACCCCCATTAACAAACACAGAAAGAAAAACATTTGAGGAGCATTAGTTGCAGTGTTTATGCATTTAGGTGTTGAATACGTTACCTGGTTCTAGTGGGTGTGAGTTGAAAGAGAGCATGATCAAGAAAAGTTCTTGAATCCATTATTAGAAGCAATCTTAGCGAGAGAGAGATATAGAGGGAGAGCGAGGGAGGAATGTGTCAAAAAAGGGTGTTAAAACAAAGGATGGCTGATTTTACAGTTGGATTTGTCGTTACATAGTTTCATGTTTGGATTATTGTATATAAAACACTACTAGAATCCAAGCAAGACTTGATGGGAGCTAAAAATCACATGGCAAGATTTTTGAGGGAGGGACAGACAGATGCTGGCTTGTGGTGTGAGACTGTGAGAGGGAGTTTTTTTTCCCGGTTTCAAGAATGTGGGTCCCATGTGAACTCGGGTCCCTCGTGAAATACCGACAGACACTCTCTTCTCAGATCTGATCTTTACCTCATTAACTAACATACAACTGTACAAAGAATGAAAGAATTACATCCACAACTAAAAAAACAGCTTTTTTTTTTCTTCACCCCTTTTTTCATAATCTTTTATGTATGATCTAGATAAAGTTTTTAATTGAATTAAAAAGAAAAAAACTTATAAAACATAAAAAATTCATGGTCAATTCAAAAAAATTAAAATCAAGGTTTTTATTTAAATTAAAAAAACATAAGTGTATTAACTTGGCTTCATAAGCTTACGAGTGAGGCCCTTATCTTTTAATAAGCTAGGTGTTTAGCCTTTTTAAAAAAAAAATTAATTTTTTATTTTTTCAGAATTTTCCTTTGAAGATTTGAAATAAAATCATTTTAAAATATTTAAAAAAATTATAATATTTTTTAAATAAAATTATCGAGCAATATTGTTTCCTAGCTTTTCAAGGTTAGCCTTTGTTTTTATTCTCAAGTTGTTGGTTTTTCTTTGTAAATTTTTCTGTTTTTCACATGATTATATAGAAAACAGACTCTAAAAAAATTCTAATGTATTATTTTTTATTTTTCATATCCCACGACATAATTATGAAAAAAATTATTAAAATCTTCTTTTATAATTCTCATTTTTTAATGTCCAACAAGTAAATATTTTGATAAAAAAATAAATTATAAATAGCACCCTCTCTTCTATTTTTTTTTTAATTTTCAGTAAGCGTTTTTTAATTAGTAATTATTTTTAAAATTGGATGATTTTCCAAGGAGATTGTTTTAATTTATCTTTATTTTTTTCCTTTCATATTTTATACAAATAAGTTTTATTTCAACGATGTATATGTAAAAATAAAATTCACATGTATAAACTGTATTATATTTTTCAAAGAATCCCAAAAGTTTGATTCTGCGAGAGGTGATGATGGAAGAGTGGAGTAGAATGGGCAGATGAGTGGTAGTTTGATTTTATGGATAAAGAAAGTTTGAGACTTTGAAAGTGGTGACCAGCGGTGTCAGATCGATGTGGAGTGAGGATGCAGCAAAGAATACCTGTAGCAACTTCTTCAACTGCCACACACACACACACACACACACACACACACATGTTTTTCGAGGGTTGGTATCAAATCTTTTTTTTTTTTTTTTCTAACCTAGTCTTTTTTTTTAAAATAGAAGAGCAGGAGCAAAAACCTTTTTTAAAATATCAATTTTATTGCATTTAGAAAAAATTCAACATATTACATGAAGAATATTTAAAATTAAGTTAAAGATTCAAAACTACAATGGTTCAGTTGACTTAACTAAACCTAAATAAAACTACATCAATTAATTCAACTTTAAAAATTTATTTTTAAAAAATGAAACAAAAAAATAAAAATTCAAAATTATAATCTAGTTAGTTACCCTCAAATTGACTTGATAACCTAATAGCCTATATTCCCCTGTTTTTGTTTTGTTTTTGTTTGGCTGGTGTCTATTGCATTGCATGATGTGAGGCTCTTTTATTTCTGTATTTTAAAAATGTTTTTAAAAAAATTGATAATTTTTTATGTTTTTATTAACTTCAAATTAATATATTTTTAGTATTTTCAAATCATTTTTTTTTCTTCACAGTCAATTAGCACATAGCTACATGAAAGGTGTTTTCGAGAGTGTTTTTATATTTATTTTTGGGTATTTTTTAAAAGTATTAAATTGATGTTTTCCTAGTTTTTTTTTTTATAATTTGATTTATTAATATTAAAAGTAAACAAAAAATATTTCCAAGCAAAACCCTATTTTAAAAAACACTCTACACTATAATTTTAAACACACATTAAATATCAATAATTGAAGGTTAAAGTGCTTATTATGCAGGATGTTGCATTTGAGTGGAGAGGTATGAGCCTTCAGATTGTAGTTGGATAAGAGATTGCAATCATTATGTGTGCTTAATAGGCCATGAACTGAAGCTATGTTGACGGGTGATCTATGGCTGTCGTAAGTGTTAGAAAATATTTAATTCGATATTAATGCATGTAGTTATTGGATGGACGTGCCACCTTTAGGGGGCCCTAATGAACAATGATTCTCCTTTGATTTGAAGACCTCCCAGTTAAACAGACAATGTACTTTTCCGGTGGCCGTTCAACTGGAAATTCACTCACCCAAGATCTCGACGAGGCCATAATTGGAGTTCAATTCATTATGGAAGAACAAATTTAACAGTGGATCCCAAGCTGACCGTACCCTTCGTTATATTAGGAAGTTTAGGGCTCAAAAGGCTGTAGCACAGCTAATCCAAGAAGCAGAAATTAAAATTTCATTTGTTATAGTTATAAAGAAAATATTTGTTTTATAGAAATTACTTCGTTTTACAGGTTTGTCAATGGTATATACCAGTTTCTTTTTTCCAGAACAGACATTTTGTTGTCTTGAACATCACAAATTCAACTCTCCAAATCCAAAGTTCAAAATCTATTAGAACAGGAACAACAAATGTTCAGATATATTAGTTCTTCAAACATTTTCTGACGTTTTTTTAAGTTACTTCCCTGGAAAAATTAACAAGCTTCTCTTTGCTTGCTGCGGGAGGCAAAGTTGCTACGCAAGAGCACTAGTGATCATCAGTCAAAAAGGGCAGCGTTTGATGAGCACTAGTGATCAAGCAAAGAAAAGCTTATTGATTTTTTCAGGAAAGTAACATAAAATACGTTAGCAGATGTTAGATCTCTAGTAGCGTGGATGCCATTCCCAAACATGAAGCAAACAATCCACCATACCAGAGCTGGATGAGTGATGGATGTGGTTCATGACAAATTGTCAATGATGACGACGACCAGACACCATATGAACTGTGACATTTCTGGGTCCAGAGTCCCACCTTCAATCCCACCTAGCTAGTTTATCCATTTGACAAGAAATCGCAACCACCACCATTACCAAACAAATTAACAAAACTTACATCCCACAAGTTGAAGCAGCCAAAATGCTCATTTCTCTCGTCAATGCATTTATGCATTCTCACATCTTTTTCATTGGTGGTGACTGCACCGAGTTTGAATGGGTTTAGGCAGCGTTTGGGAACGCGGTGCAAAACCGCGTTCCCAACAAATTTGATTTTTTTTTTTTATTAAAATTGAATGCGGTTTTTTCTTTTTGGATCGTTTTGATATGCTGATGTCAAAAATGATTTTTAAAAAATGAAAAAACATTATTGGCATGCATTTCGGCACGAAAAGTTATTTGAAAAGGAACCGCTATCACACTGACAAACACGCTCTTAGTCCATTCAGTACGATTGAATTAACTCGATGGATGAATCTTGTTCGATGAGGTCAATATCTTTTCTGATTCAGGTTGAAATTTTATGTGAAACTTTGAGTAGTGAATTTTTCCTATCAACATGTGGAGCTTGGGTTTAACTGCTCTGATGTTCCCTTTTGAATTGTTCTTTGATGCTTCAATGGACACAACAGTACTTGTGTTTTGAGGGGGAGGTGTCTCTATTTACTTCAGAGATATGTGAAGATTACTATCATTTTTAAATCTTAGAATTAGCGAAAAACAATTCTTAAATTATTTAGATGTGAAAGTTATGTGTCTTTAAAATCAATCGCAAATGTGATTCTCAATCACTACTGCTGTGAAAGTTAATTCGGGAATATTTTTTTATAGTCAAATAAAAAGAAAATTCTTTTTAAGGCAGTGGTCGGACCCAAATTGCTCCGCCCAACATTTCAAACCGCTTTTCGCGCAAAGTGCCTGTGATATTCGTTGGTCGTGATTAACAAGATGTTCGAGGCCCAAGCTGCAAAACATTTGATCGAGGCCTTGCAATTGTCTACCTTCTTCCTGGAGAAAAATCGTCAAAAGACTGATTTTGTAGACCGTTTCAATCACTTGACTGGTGTCAAGAAACTTAAGCCGTGACACCAAAATTCGGAGAAATCGGACGGCATTTTCGTAGTACTCTTTGATGGTCGGTGTGATGCTTGAGACATCGACTCCGATCAAAGTACACTGTTTTCTGGCATCAATAAACTCAATACAAACAAAACAAAACAAAAAAAATATTCTTAATAAAAAATATTTATGTGTCCCCATTTACTTTTTACAACATGATAAAAGTTTAAAAATATGTTAATGATACTCCTCGGGTGTTTGATATTGAATTTTAACTTATTTTTCATTGTAATTTTTTTAAAATTAAATTTTTTAGTTTTTTAATTTATTTTGATTTGCTGGTGTCAAAAATAAAATTTTAAAAATAAAAAATATTATTTTATGTATTTTAAAAATATTTAATTTAAAAAACAATCACTACAACATTCCCAAACACTCCATCAAAAAAACTCAATAACACTAAAATTATTATTTTTTTATTTATAAAATATAATTAATTAACAACTTTCTCACCGCTACTTCATTTTTTAACAACTCCTCTATCCTCTTTCAAAATGTTTTATATATATATATGTATATATATATATATATAATGAAGCTGATGACTTAAATGTAAAATCCTAAACTTATTTTACGTGATATTTCTTTTTTTTTTTATTTTTGTCTTTCTTCCTTATATTTTTTTTAATTAAACTTCGGATTTAAAACTTGTTTCATTAAATTGGCCTCTATTTCAATTCTAGAATTTTAGTAAACATCTTGAATTGTCAATAACATGGAAAGAGAAAAGATATCAACACATAAAATATTACAAATATTAAATGAAAAGACTAAGTCTTAAAAAATAAAATTCAGTGACTAAATTGAAAAATAAAAAGACACTTTTCATTGAACAACGTGGTCCCCTATGATCAAGACATTTTTATAATAACAAACAGTGAAAGTATGTTTTGGTTTATTTATGTTTATTGAATAATAATAATAATAATAATAAACAAAAACAAGAGAAGGTATGCATGAGCCTACGTACAGACAAATAGCAACTTCCTTATTACAAAAAAATAAATAAATAATAAAAATAGCAACTTCCTTTGATTAACTATTCCACATTTCTTATTTATTTATTTTTATTTAGATGCTATAATAAAATGATTTAAAACATGTTTCTTCAAGTGCATCGTGATGCATACTATACTAGTTATGTGACCCGCGCTCTGCTGCAGGTCTGATATTTTTATTTCTTATAAAAAAATTATATATACATGTTTTTTAACGTATTTTCATAGTTTAAAAAATCTAAGTTCAAATCAAAGATTTTATGCATAGATGTAATCAAATTAATAGAGAACTATATGTGCAAATAAATAAATAAAAAGTCATTAATGATACCTTAAAATAAAACTTGAAAAATTAAAAGACAAGTGTAGATCAAGATATTTAATATCGAGAGACAAAATAAACCAGGTTATATTTGATAAATTTCTTTATTAATTTTTTTTATTTAAGTAAACGATAATATAAATAAAAACATAAGTTAAATTGATTAAATAAAATAACACGAAAAGATGTTGAACATATTATCTGAAATAATTTTTTTTTATTTTAAAAAATGAAGTTCATTCATACAAAAGATAAAAAACAATTATAGATGAATCATAAAAAAACTTTTCAAATTTAAATGCTTAACTAAAAAAATAATCATAATTTAAAAGAGATTCTCCAAACAAAATGAAAGAGAGAGGGGTACTAATTTAAATAAAAATTAAAAATATTTAGATAAAAAACCATAAAAAAGAATCATTAATTGAAATAAATAGAAAAACAAATTTAGAAAAAAAGAGCAAAGGCTAAGCACTATCGTGCCTAGCAAGCCAGACCAACCTATTTGATTCATTTTGTCAGGGTCCACGCGTGGGCTTGCGCGATTGAGCCTTTAATTTTTTTTGTTTGTAAGTGGGGTGGATAACATATTATTCGCCACTATTTTTTTGGAAAAAAAATCAAACGATGTGTCGTCTGATTTGTCCAGATTCTGGTCACTGTGGTAATCGGAAAATTAGGAATTATGTTTTTTTTACCTAAAAACCTCTTTTCAACCTATTTTTGATAAAAAAAAAAAAACACCTATAAAAATACTGTAGGAACCATGATAAACCTATCTATGACCTAAAAAACCATTATAAAAACTGAAATCAATTCAAATTCAAAATCAACTAGAGCTCAAATCTGTTTTTTTTCATAAGTTTAACAATACAAAAACCTAATATAAACTCCTCTCATCAAATGTAATCATTTGACACAAATTTCATTAGTTTTGATGGCCTAAATCATTGTTAACAATACTTTTCTCTCTCCATTACAGGAATCCATCGACCTACCTCTCTTTTCTCTCAATGAAGGACTAAAAATAACAAAAATAAACTTTTTTACTATAATTGAATTGAAAAAATATTGAGGTACTAGAATTGTATAATTAGTGTGATTTTAAAAGTTTAAGGATCAAAGTGCATTTTTTATGAAACTTATGGCATGCCACTCATGTTTGATGTTTTTTTTTTTTTTTTCAGTTCCTTTTCTTTCAATCCTATTTTTTCATAAAAAAAAATTAATTGGTTAAATTGCTGAAAAAAAGAAGATTTGATGATCAAATTGAAAAAATATAAAATTTTATATAGCCAATTCACAATAATATATAAAAAGATGAACAATGAATCCTAGAACAATAAAAATCTATCGCATTTTAGAATAATACTTAATACTTGTCGAGAAAAATTAAGGAATTTTCCGGTAGTCAAAGAAACCCTTGAAAGAGGGAAAAACGTGCATGAAATGTATGAAGATGGATATTCAGGCTAATGAGTGTTTCGTGTCCTTAATTATGATATTAGAGAAAACAGTATACAAGGAATAGCACACAAATAGTGGCATTTACTTTGAAATCAAAGGAAATAAATTAACACCTTCGTGAGTCTTAATCAATGTTTTATTTCTTGCAGTACTTTCTTCCTCAAAATATTCCCTAGTACTTGTCAATCCGACAATAGGGCTGATAATTGAATAAGTTGTCTTCCGTATGTACGATTTTAAATATATATTAAGATGATAACTTATTTGAAGGGTTCAACCGAATTCCCGTTTGAAAGCTTATAGATGGTCAAGGTTTTATTTGCTTTCACAATCTGTCAAATCGAACACACGGTTATTTGTTGATGTTCAAACTTTTCAAATTCATCAGAAGAAGTAAAACAGTCAACCAAGAATTTAAAAAACCCTATGAATTATAAGGTTCCACAGATTATTATATACTCTCTATATAAGGGAGATCATACCCACCCTCCTACAACCACGATTCAAACTAAGAGGAGAAACAAAGCAAACTTAAGAGACATTATCTGATCACAGAAGAGATACTCTACAACTCTTTTTTCGTTGCAGTAACCATGCATCGCTCTTCAATTGTAAACTTCCCACGCCAATTTCTCCGTCAATACCCCTCATCAATACAGCCGGCGGTAACCAGCCGTGTTGCCAAACCTTGTGATGTGTTCATTAACCATCGAGGGATCGACACAAAGCGCACGGTTGTTACTCTGCTTTATGATCACCTTTTCCGGTCAAACCTACACCCCTTCCTGGACAACAAGAACATGAAGCCGGGAGACAAGTTGTTCGATAATATCAACAGTGCAATAAGGAAATGTAAGGTTGGTGTGACTGTGTTTTCTCCTCGGTATTGCGAGTCGTATTTTTGCCTTCATGAGCTAGCTCTTATTATGGAGTCAAAGAAGAAGGTTATTCCTATCTTCTGTGACATCAAGCCCTCGCAACTTCGAGTTGTGAACGATGGGAAATGTCCCATGGAGGATATCCGGAGGTTTCGCTGGGCACTTGAAGAGGCTAAGTATACTGTAGGGCTCACGTTCGACTCCTTGAAAGGGTAAGGAGCGCCATAACTTTCTTAGTTTCTGTGTGTTGGATTTCGATTTCAGAAATTAAAATTATCTTGTCTTTCTTTTCACATTCTTCCCTGTGTTCTCCAGGAACTGGTCGGAGGTTGTAACAAGTGCGTCGGATATTATCATTGAAACCTTAGTTGAGATCGAGAGTGAGAAGCGAATGCAGCGCCATAAAAGCACTCCAATATTGCGTGCCTAGTACATGTCTCATTCGTTGAAGAATAAAGTTTCAATGCCACCGAGAGATCGTCCTTCATCAAAATTTTTCTGCCTATTTATCATTCAATTTGTGTTAATAAATTCTAAAATCAATTTTTTCATTTATAAAAAATAAATGTTAAACAAATTTGTTTATTTTTTTTAGTCAATTCTACTACTCACTTGATTATCTTTTTGTAATAAGAGCATGGCTCAATGTTGTAAGCTCAAAAAATAATTGTACCACTTAATATTTTATAATGTAGTGAGATATATATATAACAAAGGTTTAACTCTTATCTTTGTTCATTGAAATTTTATTACTTATTTACTTTCTTATATATATATATATATATATATATATAACACTATTCATAACTTTATTTACGAATGAAATGATAAACAGTGTTCTCGAGTGAAAACTGATCTAGAAAGTGTAATGAAGTAGTTGAAGGAAATAAATGGAAAATGAAATTTAAAACATGACGAGGAACTCATGTGAATGAGATTGCAATAGTATGAGAGAACACATTGTGATAAAATTAGAACAGGGTACTAATTATATCTCCTGATTCTTAAACAGAAAAGATGCTTTGAGCAGAGTTGTTAGTAGTTGAAGGGACTCGATCGGTTGGGAAAACAAGTAGGTGATTCATCACGACCCTACTTTAAGTATTTTTATGTTTGAGAATCAAGAGATACAATTAGTACCCTCTTTTAATTTTATCAGAGGAGTTTGCGAGGGGAATTGGTTGATGGGATAAATAGCTATCGAGAAGGCCCCAACCCAAAAAGGCACTAGAACACATGCATGAAATATAATAGGGAGTCCTGTTTCAATGACATGTCGACGTTTATGTTCAGCAATCCTATTTTGACTTGGTGTATAAGGGTGCGTAATGCGCAACACAATACCACAAGATGTGAAGTGAGCGAAATTTATTATTTGTAAGTCCAATTCCACCATCATATTGGAAGGACTTAATTTTGGAAGAAAATTGAGTCTTAATATGATGTTGAAAGTTGATAAAGGTATCAAAAAAATCAAATTTGTGTTTTAATGGAAAAAACCAATTGAATCTAGTACAATCATCAATTAACACTACATAATATTGAAAATCAATAGTGGAACAAACAGGTAAAGGACCCATAAATCATAGTGTAAGCGATTAGAAGGCAAATCACAACGAGTATTATTAAGTGAAAAGGGTAAACGATGGCTTTTACCAAGGTTACATCCAACATTTAAACTAGAATCCAAACCCATTAATTTATCACTACAGGAAATAAAACTTGACTTGGAGAGAGAGTCAACAGTACAAAAAAAAGGATGACCTAGGCTAGCATGCCACAAATAAGCATAGGCATGCGGTTTATTGGAAGAAACTATGGAAGCAAAGGCATGATGATGTTGATCAAGCACGTATAGGCCATTCTCACATCTGTCGACCCCCAACACAACTCTTGTGACTCGGTCCTGTATGGTAAAACTAGAATAAAAAAAGATGACACAATAAATATTATCCTTTGTAAGATGATTGATGGAAATAAGCTTTTTTGTAATACCATGAATAACTAAAACATTAGATAAAAGTAGTGAGCTGTTGGGAACAAGAGTGGAAACAGAGCCAATGTGAGAAATAAAAAGAGACTGACCATTACCAACCATTACCAACCATCACCCTTTCATTACCAGAGTAGACAACAAGAACATCTACACCCTCAGGATCATTTGTCATGTGAGAGGTGGCACCAAAGTCTGAATACCAGGGAGAGTTGGAGTCCGGGGTTGAACAAGCAGCGAAAGCCTCAACAAGGTTGGCAGACTTTTTTTTCTTGAGATTAAGAAATGTCCAGCAGTGTTTAGCCAAGTGTCCCTCATTGTAGCAGAGTTGACAATAAATTGGAGAAAAATTGGACAATTTTGAGGTAGAGGAAGGTTTTGACTTTCCTCTGTTGGTGTTTTTCGATCTGGTGGAAGAATATCACTGAGCATAAATCACCGAGTTGGTAGATTGTTGATACACTGATCATTTGAAAATCTCATAGCTCAAAGTGTTCGGTATGATATCTATAAAAGAAGGTAACGAAAACTGGGAAAGCATAATAGTTGAGAAGATCTTATAATTGGGAACTAAGGCTCTTGAGAACTAGTGGACTTTATCCAGGACGTTAATGGGTCGACCAATTGTTGCTAGTTGATCATCGAGGCCTTTGAAGAGTCGAGAAAATTCAGCCATAGATTTGAAGCCTCGCTGCATCAGTTGAAGCTCGTCCTTAAGTTGAAGTTCTTAAGTCTTAGATCCATGAGAGAAAAAGACTTCAAGAGTAGTCTAGGCCTCGCGTGCATGTTTCAGACCAAATACCTCACTCATAGACTCCTCCGTAAGAGAAGAAAAGAGGAGACTTAAGAGAATCTGATATGTATTCAACTAGGAAATGTAGGTTGGATTCACCTGGGTGGTGCTGTCAGAACCAATAATCTGAGGAGAAGGGGCTGGGACACTACCATCCAGAAATCCAAGAAGATCATGGCTTGTTAACAATAAGATAAACTGATTTCTCCATAATAAATAATTTGAGGAGGTCAATTTGATATGGTGAGCATATACACTATCGTGTTTAACGGAAGTGAAGGTGATGAGGACGATAAAGTCATGAAAGGTGTCACACCCGGACATCGTGGTGACTAGTTAAAAATTATCACTCGATTGGAAACAAGAACAAATATCTGACATCTTGTTCTTTTAGGGGAAAATGTCTTGTTCAAGAAGTCGCCACCTAGTATTTTGGTCACTAGGAACCCTAACTGGTCAACAGAGATTCTATGGTACGAGACTGATTAAGCAAAAAGAAAAATGTTATCAGCCTTTAAGCGTCCTACCTGAGACAGGCTGCATTGCTGGTTTTGTCTAAAATTGCTAAGAATTTGTTCTTCTTTTTCCCTTTTTTTATTCTTCCTTTCATGTTCCTAAACTCTAGCGTCAGTGAACAATTCCTATGAATATTTCCAACTCTGGCGTTGATAAATACCGCATAAATCCAAAAAATATGATACCCCTGACTCTGGTGTCAGTGAATATTTTCGCAAAAAATGAATTTGAAGAATAAATGTTCTATGTCAGTTTTTTCTTGTTTATCCTTTATTATTATTTGCCCTTTTTAGATGGAAATAAAAAAACATTGCACGATAGATTTGCATTTAACAATAATAGGCCATAGATTGAGCACATAACTTTTAAAAAATACAAAATGCAAAGCAAAAAATAAATCAAAGTGCGAGGGGCCCACAAGTAAATCAACAAAGATCCTCAAATATTTTTGGAATTTTTTGATATCGATAAGGGGTTTGTTTGACCAAATATCAAACTAAAATGGACATAAAAATTATGGCCAAGGCATAAGGGTGCGTTTTGCCAAACACACCCTTAATAAAAATAATTTGGGCTAGCTGGGTCTAAAGCTTAGATTCGGCCTACTAATTACCTTCGCACTGTTTTCTTGCAACAATTACACAGAAATAGAGAGAAGAAGAAGACTTTACCTGGTGAAGCCGAAGACGAAGGAGAAGGTAACAGTGCAGACACCGACTGGAGAATGCTCTCCTCCTCCTCTTTTTAGTCTCTCATCCCTCTTTTTTTTTTTTTTTGGTTCTCTCTAGTAATGGCATGTTCTTGGGGTTTTTTGTGTTTGTCCCCTTATGGGTTGTTTTTTTATTATTATTATTATTTTATCTTGTCTCCTCCCTTTTTGTGCATACACTGAGATCTATATTTATAGTGACAGAGTCCCTTCATGTGTGAGAAATCAAGTTTCAATCAAACTCATTCTCTTCTTTTAAGTTTAAATTTGATTAATAATCAAATTTGAAAGGGTATAACTGTCATTATCTTGAAGACAAGAATTATTTTGAAGATAAAAATAGAATGACAAAAGCACATTGTATTCTTTAGTTTTCACGTAAGTTGATAAATCATACTTTTGATCTAAATAAATCTTTGATATTTTAATTTTACATTTTAAACCCTGTAAAATTAAATTAAAAATCAATGGGCCAAAATTAAGTGACAACAAATGAAATGGGGTAAAAAGAGAAAAAAACCTAATTATGCTCTGATATCATAATAAGGTTTAAAAACCTATGAAGTGTGGCCGAAATCCTCAATAATATTGAGTTATTGATTCTCATTATATATAATAATGTATATATAGCTAGAAGATCTTATATAATAGAAAACAAATAGACATAACAAATATTTATCTAATAACAAATCATCTCTAAATCAAGGAAAGAATAGGATTCCTTCTCATAATGTTTTTCTCGTCAACGAGGAATCTGACTGCTGCCCCTTCCTCCTCCTCTTGCAAGCACTCCATTGGCACTATCACTGAATTGTTGGAACTAAATTAACGTTGAAGGCAAAACCTACACTAATGGTAGGACAGGTTTCGAAGACAGTGATGTTGGTAAAAACTACCATAGTACTTTTGTTTAATTTTATATAATCAAGATATTTTATATAAAAATAAATTAAATAATTAACGAGTAGAATAATAAAGTTGCGAAATTATCACGAGCATAAAATAATAATTGCATACATTAATTATTTGCGGAAATATTATAGATGATTTTTGAATGAATAAAAGAAAGTAAAAACCATTGTTGTCAAGAATTATATAATTTGTTCTTAAAGCTAAATCACTCATCACTTAATGCAAATGATTTCTATACATGCAATTATATTCTCAAAATTCCAACACGTCATCTTAAAATATTACATTACCAATCAACTTAATAATGTAGGAAGTTTTGAAGGATATGAACAATCAAATAAGATTAATTTATTATAATTTGACCATATAAAATGTTTAATAAATATGATTATGGACTATATAGACAAGTTCAAGTTTAAAAAGAGATTGGAACGTTGCAAAATAATTTTTCTAACAAAAACAAATATAACTTTTGATTTTATTATTGAAAAATTCTCAAAATTTTCTAGGGAGTTTTACGAGCCTTGTTAATGGGTTAACTTGATATATCAATCTAAAATTAGAAAAGACCTCAAATTAGAAAAGATGTTTTTGAATTTTAGTATTTTTCTAATTAATTTTAGATTTTTGCCTTTATTTTCCTATCGAATTAGAGTTTGTTATACAATAATATAAATTATATCTTGAAATCTCACCTAACAGTTTAAGTTTTTGAATTGAGATGGTTCCTTAACATGGTATTAGAGCCTTAATGGCAAAGTAATCACAAGTTCAAATCTCACCATTCTTATTTATTTGATAAAAATTAAATATAAAGTAAAATAAATCTCAATTTAAACTTTTGGATTGAGATGGTTTACTGATAGAGTTTTATTTTCTTTTTTGAATTAGGTGAATGAGAGTCCTATTTAAACTATTTTAAGCCTTTTTTTTCTTTCTAGAATACAGATGCCTAAAATATTTTTATAAAGAATAAATAGTAAGTTTAGGGTTCTTTAAGCCCTTTTTGTAAATTTCATCTTCCTATTTTCCTTTGATTCCTAGTCAGTCAGCATCAAAGCCTAAAGTTTTTAATGGCCTTTTCGATTGTGATATTGAGTAATCATGAGTGGAGGTCACAGATTCACACGTGATCATGGTAAAAGGGAACCATTTTCTTTTTTTTTAAAAGATTAGAGCATCGTAATCAAAGAAAAAGTTTCAATCAGTGTAATTTAAAATTAATTAGTTAATCTTTAAAGCTATAAAGATTATTTAATTCGTCTAATAAATAGAAGAAATATTTTTTTATATATAAATTACTCAGGAAAGAAATATACACCTACCTTTCCTAGATAGATCAACGAAGTTTCTCTATCTACCAGCCATGAAATAAGTCAACAGCTGCCTCTTGGAACCAAGGAAAAACACGTGAAGTGTTCATCATTCCGTGAACAAGTAAAATTCATCGATATTAATAATTAATGCTTTCCTCTTGTCCTTTCAAAGAAATCAATGCTTAATCTTACCAAAATTATTTCACTTCATCATTAATGTCAGATTCAGCTACAAATTGCAAAAACAAGGAAAAAAACAGCAAACAGAGACTAATCTACAGAATATCTCTGCCCTGAAAACCTAACAAGAAAATCTTGCAAAGCAGCTTCTCTTGTTAATTTGTGCTCTGAATTTCAGCTCGACAGCTTCTTTCTTCGACCTCTTTGGATTTGGTGATCCACCATCAGTGAAGAAAAGAATCTGAATAAGGAAGATAAGTAGAGAGACTATAAGACGGCCTTCCTCTCATTATCCGGTGCAACGCACAACCCATCACCTCCATCATCTCTCCGGCGTACCTTATTATCAATGGCCGCAAGAACACAGCCCAGAGACCCACCACTGCCACAGCAATCTCAACTCCTAAGGTCATGTTCCTTCTTCTTGCATTTCCTTTTTGATGACTTGGTCTCTTGTTCTTCCCCGCTCTGATCTCTTCCTAGCTAGCTTGCACTCTTTTATCTTCTTGGATTATCTTTTCATCATCAGCTAGGTGCTTATAAACTTACGAGGAAGATCAGTAATTCTATGAAGTTTACTGGTCGATTACATGACCATTCAAACGTGTGTGCAACTTGCACCTACCAACCCACCATTCTCAACTGATGGTCTCATGGTCTTCACCTGGAATTACAAATGCAACTTTTTTTACTTTTATCTTTTTGTGATTCTCTTCATTTATTCTTGTAAACTAGCGAGACCACATAAGCACTCTCATCTCATATGAACATGCAAGGATCTTTTTTTTTTTTCCTCTCTCGGAAAACTTGAAGATAATCTTATATAAAATAAATTAATATAAATTATAAAATTTAATTTTTAATAAATTCAATGTTTAAGAATAGAATTAAAAAAATGATAATAAAATAATCTGAGTTAACCCGAGTCAATCCGCTAGACTCACAACTCGATTCATGAGGCCGAGATGACCCAATAGAAAGCAAATTAAAACCGATTATAAAACTAAATTCTCAATCAATACAATTTTAAAGATGAAGTTAAAAAAATATAAAAAACAACTTGAGTCAATTATGATTAACCTGCAAAACCTATTGCCCGAGTTATGAGACATGGATAAACTTATAAAAAAAAATCGAAATGGTTTTAATTTGTTTTTTTATAAAATTATTTTTGATATCAATATATTAAAATAATTTAAGAATACTAATGTTAGAGAATAATATAAATTATATCTTGGAATTTCATATAATAATTTAAATTATTAAATTAAAATATTTCTTTGATATAGTATAGTAATTATAACATTCTCAAATATCATCAATATTCTTTCATATGGTTCCACCCTTGCTGATGGTGCTATATAACTGACACCTCAACATATTATTCATTACAACCTGATCGACCGAAAGGGGAGATGATCGATCATACACAAACATTAATATTAATTTTTCAGATGTAATTGGTAGGTGGGATAAGAATAGTGGTCTTCTGCATATTGGACTTGAAAAATTCCTCAAACTCTGGAGTCACACTTAGAGCAACTTGTGAAACTATTGGAGATAAAGCATTCCACACTGATTTCTTGCTCGCAAACTCTTCAACAGCGCGGCTGCCAAGAGCAAAAAAAAAAAAAAAAAATTAACAGCAATTCAAACTCTTCAAGAATCTTACTGGGATTGAATTATAAACATGTATAAAAATACAGGGATTCATTCAATATGAGGTTTTTAAAACCAATATATTAATTTAATTTTCTAATAGAAATTGCAATTACGTACCTTTTACCAGGGAGAATGGAAACAAACTCCATTCCTTCACTGTCAGCAATCTGAGCAACCGCGAAGAATCTTGGCACAACAAGTAATTGACCAGCCTGTATTTTGGTGTCCAGGACACGCTTACCACCAATCCCCACAACCTGGACGCGGCCGGTGCCTCTAGCAACGTAAAAAACTTGAAATGTGCCGTCGGCGGTGTATGATGGCGAGTACATGGCATTAGCTTCCAATTTCACACGGTTAACGCTTAAGCCTGCTTCTCCAAGAAAAGGAAATCTAGCTGCTGTCAATGCCTTGAACACACCACCGCCTCTGACATCAACGTCAGGCAAAGCAGCATCAATGTTGTACACCATTTTTTCACCAATTTCCATGTTAGGGTGGGGCATGCGTATTCCAGGCTCTAGCTTAATGAGCAAAATCCCAGTCTCGCTTTTGGCAAGCTTGTCCGCTTCCTCTTCGTTCATCTTATAAGCTCTGCTAATGAATTCTGTCGAGAACCCTCCCATGATACCTTGGCCTCCACTTAAGAAGAAGTAGGTGAATTCGCCAGGAATGTGTGCCTTGGAAGTCTCCCCTAAGAAAACTACAACGACTTCTTCTGAGTGATCTCCATTGTTGTACCACCAAGACAGCGCTCCAGGAGGCACTGGTATCACGTCTCCTTTCTTGATTCTAAACACCACCTCTTCTGACGAGTTTGGGAGCACCATTCCCACTATTCCGTCACTACCTACAGGAGACCAAGATTATACATGTCAATAAATTATTTACTCAGATTGAAGACTTTAAATTATTTACTCAGATTATATTATATTGTAATATTAATTAATTCTAATTAAGAATAATAAAATGAATAGATTTTAGATCGTGATTATTTAATAACAATACTCTAATACTGTAAGGAGGAGGAGGAGGAGGAGAGAAATAATGAATTGGTACATATATATACCTTGCAGAACATAGCCAATTTTAGAGGAATCTGCATAATGGGGAAGAGCAAGACCACGAGGCTGAAGGACAGCTCTTCCGGCACCAACCTTTTCCTCTGCTAGCAACGGAAACTCAGAACTTGACCAGGTGTGGTAAGATCCAGCTTCTCCATCAAATAACTGTTGGGCTGACCTTGGAGATAAGTCGAAATCCATGGATGCCAGTTGTGTTGTGTAACTTTCTTGAACAAGTACTACATATCAAACAAAAAAAAGAAGATAAAGTAATTAGCATTATCAACTGAAAGAACAAGTACTACATGTCAAACAAAACAAAAAAAAAAACCTGTTTTCTTGATTAAAAAATTAACAAACACCAAGAATTACAATTTTACGATTGTTACATTACAAAAATAGATAAAATCTAAAAATAGTACTTCCTTCGTGACTTGTTGTCCTACGGGATGGTACAAGGTACATGGCCCAGGGTGCTGTAGCACTCCCACGCTTTGAAAAAGAGTACAGTTCAGGCGTCAAATATGATATTATCTGTATTATCTCCATGCCTTTTTATTTATTATTTTATTTTCACATTTATCCTAAATCTTTTCAGCACCTTTTAGAGTTTTAATCCCTCTTCCATGTGCATGTGAATGAGGAAGCATATATGATCTGAGTTCGATAAATTTCTTGAAAAAAAATAATATGAAGGCTTGTCCTACGGGCAGCAACAAAGATGAACAGTAAGAAAACAGAAAAAAGAGAACACACAGATTTAATGATCATATATATTGGAAGTATACATACTTGAGTTTACCATATAAACATTAGCTTAAAAATAGCACTGCGGAGCCATGATATTAAGAGTTAAAACCAAGAAAGGAAGGAGGCCATACCGAAGGCAGGGGATGAGAAATTCAGCTGCTAAACTTACAGAGGGGATGATTTGTGAGAGATGAAGGCGACGATCCCTCCTTTTATAGAGAAATGAAGCCCTCGAGGAGGGGCAATGGCTTTTATCTTGAAAGCCACGTGGCATGCATTAATGAATGTATTTTTCAAAGTTTTTTTTTTTTACTAAAATGCATCAAAATAATTTTAAAAATTAACATATTAAAATGATCTAAAATATTAAAAATAATTAATTTTTAACAAAAACAAATATTTAAATCTTTTAAAAACATAAATTCAATTACTCACCGGAGCTATTTCAACATGCCTACTTTCAAACCAAAATCGTCACGTCTGATACATGTCAATGATATGGTACAGGACAGTGAAGTATAGGGAAATAAAGGAGAGAAAAGATTTATGATATGATTTCGATTTGTCTACATATATACACACACAGAGCTACACAGGCGGAGCTGATTCGAATTTATATATGAGATGTAAATTCTGAAGAAAACTTGTGCTCGATGGACCCATGCTTGAGAAAATGATAAAAAAAAAAAAGTATGATGCGAGCTTGGTGGATCTGATATAAAATGAAAAACATTTTGTGAGCTAGTGGATGGACCCATGGCTAGTCTGCTGTCCTCCGTTAAAATATAACATGTCCTTATATTACAAAATTTGATTCAAGATTTCTTAAAGCTAGACTAGTACGTTTTTTTCCCCGGATTTTTTTTTTTGTTTTTTGCTATTATTAGGTTGGTTGAACCACAATTTTGTTCTTTTAAAATTATAAGTATTATAAAAAAAGGACTAACATGTGCATGCATTGTAAGTTTCATATTGTCTCGACGGCCCTCAATTAATGGACAATGCGTGTGATGAACGGAATTATGGTTTA
Organism: Populus tremula; assembly: GCA_964019445.1. Taxonomy (NCBI): domain Eukaryota; kingdom Viridiplantae; phylum Streptophyta; class Magnoliopsida; order Malpighiales; family Salicaceae; genus Populus; species Populus tremula. The sequence goes on from CAXHTJ010000001.1 coordinate 44,018,457, forward strand.
GTGTTCACAATCTTTTTTGTTCATTTATTCTTGTAATCTAGCGAGACCACATAAGCACTCTCATCTCATATGAATATGCAAGGATCTTCTTTTTTATTTTTATTTTTTTCTGGGAGAACTTCATTGATAATCTTACATAAAACAAATCAATATAAATTATAAAATTTATTTTTTAATAAATTCAATATTTAAGAATAGAATTAAGAAAATAATAAAAAAATAATTCGAGTCAACCCGTTAAACTCACAACTTAATTCATGTGACCGAAATGACCCAATAAAAAATAAATTAAAATAGAGTATGAAGCTAAATTCTTAATCAATATAGTTTTAAAAGATGAAATTAAAATATATATAAAAAACAACTTGAGTCAATCAATGTTAACCCGCAAAACCTATTGCCCGAGTCATGAGACATGGATAAACTAGCGAGAATACATAAGTACTCTCATCTCATATGAATATGCAAGGATATTTTTTTTTCCTCTCTCATAAAGCTTGATGATAATCTTATATAAAACAAATTAGTATAAATTATAAATTTTATTTTTAATAAATTCAATATTTAAGGATAAAAATAATAAAATAATAAAAAAATAACTCAAGTCAACCTGAGTCAATCTATTAAACTCACAACTCGATTTATGAGGCTGAGATGACCCAATAGATAGCAAGTTAAAACAAATTATGAAGCTGAATTTTCAATTAACATAATTTTAAAAGATGAAATTAAAAAATAAAATAAAAAACAACTTAAGTTAATCAGAATTAACTTGCAAAACTTATTACCCGAGTCATGAGACATGGATAAGCTCAAAAAAATATATTTCGAAACAAGTTATGAAGCTTAATTCATATTCAACTTAATATTGAATGATGAAATTGAAAAAAAAATCAATTAGAAAAAGAGGGAAAAACTCAAGCTAACCGAGTTAATTTATCAAAATCATTATCTAGGTTTTGGGACTGAGATAATCCAATAAAAATTAAACAAAAAAAATAACAAAGTTTAATCATCAACAAACATAGTATTGAATGATGAAATTGATTTTTTTTTTTTTAATAAATAAAATTTTGTGAGGAGGGATAGAGTAAAATTCTCTTTCTTTTTTTTTATTTAATTTGTAATTGTTAATGTGTGTATGTATTTATACTGGATTGGGATTTTTAGTTTAATTCTAGTTGTAGTTATTGAATTTGAATGGAGTTAAGAGCTGTAAGAGAACTGGATCTACCAGATTAGGCCCATCGGCATATGAGACACTTGGGACATCTTCTTATCAGCAATTTCCTTTTACCCCGAAAAAAAATAAAAATACAAAGGCCTAGACCAGAGAATAGATAAAAGGCCTAAAATAACTGGGCTTTAAGTAAATCCAGCCCAACTTCTAGAAGCGGCCAGAAGCCTCTACCGATTTATGATGGTCCATAGGCCTAAGCATTATGTAAAGTCGGACACTATTTGCTGCAAGATTCAGCCTGAAAATTGACGCCGTTTATGCTCCCAAATCAGTATGGCTCAGGAAAGCAGGCCTAATCCAGGCCCACATTATTTGGTCCCATGGCCTATACTTGCTTGCCCTTTCCTCTTTTGAGGCTAGCTTATGGGATTAGACCTTTGTTTAGGTTTGCAGTCACTTTTTTAACAATTTTATAGGAGCATAGTATGTTATAAATTATAGAACATTTCATATTAATATTCAATAAGAAATATTTTTTTTTTAATTATAATTTTTTATATGGTTTTCATGAATTGGTTATTATTTAATATTTTTTCATATAGCCATATAAAAATAATAAAGACATTATTTACTTTTTTGTTTGAAACTTGCCTTTTACACTATGATAAGTTTTTGCTTAAAAAAATGCTACTGTTAAAAACAATATGTTTTCATAAAAAATAATTAACAAGAAAAAGATTTTTTTAAACTAGAAATAAAATTTTTCACTCCTTTATTTTAATTATCTTGATTAAAAAACAATATGTTTTCATAACAAAAACAACTGATAAGAAAATAAAGTAAAGTTACTAGTGTGATTCCATATGTTATGTTGTGGAATGAAGTATTTTTTTTCATTAAATAAAAATATTTGTGGGTATTGTTAACATTTTTCTATCATTAAATTTTTTTGTTAACTATAAAATAAAAGGTTTATACAAGTTTATTGATTTCAACCAAAAATTAAACCGGAAAGGTAAGATACAAATGTTATTTCTTATATATATATAAAATATGAATAGTTGTTTCAATTTGAAATTGAATTTTAAAAATTTTAATTAGTTTGAATAAATAAAATAATTTTTTCTAATATACACCATGTTGCATTTTGCCAACTCATAATATATTGTTTTTCTTTTTATATTTCATTTTCTTTGTTTTTTTTTAATATTTTTTTCATCAAATACAACCTCACATTTTAATGATTTCAAACATTGTTTTATGATTTATCAAGAGTTAATTTTAAAAAACTGAACTACAATTATTAAATAAAAAGCAAAATGACCCAATAAAAATTCTAATGAAAAATAATAATTTGAGGGTGTAAAAATAGTTTGACGGATCCAATAAAAAAAATGCAAAAACAATAAATGAAATGATTCATTTTTCATATAAATGTTTCCACACCATGTTTTTTAATATATAATATAATAATAAAAAATAAAAAAGGTATGACATCCTCGCTAAAATTTTCTATCAATTATTCCTATGTTGAAATGTGTTCTTCGTCCATTATGGAATCAATCTCAAAATTCTCAGCAATCTCATTTTCAATAAATATAAATAGTTGACTATTTTGAACATGTCATCTATTGGCATAATCATCAACAAACTTATAAATATCAATAACATTTCTTTTGGTAGGCACTCGTAGACAAATATAATAATACATTTTTAGGCTTTTTTCTTGGTCCCTCTTCACCCCTATCCATGCCATTATACTGCTGCTTTTGAAGCTTCTGGTCCTAATATTATGGTAAAATCTTCTTCATTTGCAAGGAATTTTTTATACCACTTTGCCGAAAGCTTTGGCACTCGTTCAAGTGTGTGGCGATCAACATAATAGAGTCCATATCGCTGGGAGTAGCCATCTATCCACTCGAAGTTATCTACCAAGCTCCACACGAAATATCCACGAACATCTGCTCCATTCCTGTGTCAATGTGTCAAGAAAAACATTTTTCTTCACACAACTTGTCATTCAATTTATACATGTAATCAAGATGCTCAAGACAAGAAAGAAAACTGTCTGAAAAAAGAAAAAAAGTGACCCTTTCACCTTATTGCTCTAGCCAAAGCAGCAAGATAGGATTTATGGAAGTCGACTCTGTTGGTGTCTTGCAATAACGCCTCAACTTGATCATTTTGTTGCGGGGGAGAAAACCCTATTATGCCAAAATACATTTTGAGTTATATTTTCTTTCACATAATAAAACCTATATATAAAAGGGTCTGGCTAGGACTATATCGAGTTTCAAATTTACTACTAGAGAAAACAAATATGAAAATTAGCAGCAAACCCATGACAGGAGCAAGGTTTAAAACACTTCACCAACAGAACATTGTTCTTGTACAAAAAATATAGAACTGTGATACTTCACCATTTTCAGTCACAAACATAGGCATGTTATTGTATCTCTCTTTCATGTAGTTGACAATCTTCTCCATGCCCTCTGGGACCACAAAAAACCTTTGATTCCCACACTGCAATGATCACAAAAATTAAAATAGAAGCAGAAGGGGACTTGCTTGGAAGATAAATGTTATGAGTAATACTATCATACTCGTCCTCCGATGGGCTCACCATCCCGTTCTCCGGTTGTGTAAACAAAGCCTCGAATAGGGCGATCCCCGCCTGAGATGCAAGCAGAATGGATGCAATCTTTGGCATATAATGATGTGTAAAAGTTCATACCAATGAAATCTAAGCTTCCTTTTACGTAGCTAGTTTCTTCTGGTGAGAATGTTGGCAGTGCACTTCCAAGATAAAGGCGCATTTCAGCAGGGTAATCCCCAAATACTACAGCATCGAACAGCCTGCATAAGCAAGAAGAAATCAGCTTCTTACCATCCATCTTAATTAGAGTAATGCTATACTGTTGGTTTAGGTTCCGGGACGATCACCATTTGTCAAACCAATGGGACTCGCAGAGGTCCCATGCAGGGATCAATCTGGAGTCCGCTAATCTGACTAACTGGATTCAATTCAGAGCTTTCTAAATCAAAACGATATAAAAATTCTCTACAAACTATTATGGATCAATTTGTAACTCAAACAACATTGCAAACTTGATACAAAAAACAAGAAGAAGGACAAACCATCGAAGATACAAAGGTATCATCGTGAATATTAAATTTCAAAGCAAATTATTAAACTCAGCCCAACTCAAGTCTCGGATAACATAAGTTGGATAAATTAACTAAGTATCCGAGTAAACCTGGGTTAACTCAAAACGGTGTGTTTCAAGTTTTTTTATTTAAAAAAATATAAGTTCAAACAAAGTTGTTTAACCCAGTCACTCAGGTTTGATCAAGTAAACTTTTAGCTGAGATTCAGGTTTAATAACACTACTAATATCTCGCCAGCCGGTTATAAATCATCATGCAAAATAAAAGACAGCAATCTTGTGCACATTACAATGCAGTGATGAACTCTCGCTTTTCATCCACTGCTTGGAAATTATTTAGGGATTCGCGTGCTAAAAATAAAGTGTTATTCACAGAAATCCCTGAAATGTCTAGATTGATGGAAAAACAAAATGATCACTGTGCTGTCAATGGTGTAATCTTTTGTAATTTCAGAGTTATAATAATCAAATACACATCATATGTATATCAGTGTTTTATCATATATCATAGATAAAAGATGGTTTTCGACCACCACGCATGTGCTTGTCTACATCATTTCCCATTATGATTATCAGTTCGGTGGTTTGAAGACAATGATTTGAGGTAAAGATATGGATCAACAATGGATCATATTGTGACAAAGCATGGGCCACGTCTTATACCTTGCTACCAGTTAGAACAGGAAGGCCAGACATAAAGTTTGACACCCACCCACGTTTTCTGAACAAGTCATAGAATTTAATACTTTTCTGCATCTACTTCTCACTTCATTAGTAATCAAGAACATTTACCAGGCATTAGTGAAGGCCAGGGCCCTACTCACAGCTTGCCGATCTAATTCATTGTTTCTTAACGGTTCAAAATATTCTGTAAATCCAACAATCCCTATAGAACCACCTTGTTTCAGCTGCAACAAGAGAAATAATTTAAGTAAAAAACTCAAAGCAATGCAGCAGTGCATATTGTCCAACAACAGTCATTCTATCACCTGAAAATGTTCACGGTATAGCTTCACTGCCTTGGCATGTCCCAATATCATGTTATGCACGGCAATGGGAGGCTCTATATCAGAATTTCCGGCAGAACAGTTGCCGAAAGGGGGTGAACAGTGAGCTGGAGGGTACCATCCCCTTATATAAGACATGTCCACGAGTAGGTTTGGCTCATTCATGGTTATCCACTTTTTTATTCTATCCCCAAAGCTCTTGAAACAAATTTCGGCAAAATATACGAAGTCTTCCCTACAAGAATATCCAAATTTAGGTATTACAATAAGTTAGTTGCTTAATGTCCAAATGAACTTGATATAGCATATGCATAACACAAGAACTGTCTCATCCTAAGTATCCAAAATGCATGTATTCAAAAACAGTCCTCAAAATGAGAAGAAATAAAAAAAGAAAAAAGGAAAGTAAGAATTTCAAGGACCAAATCAGAATTTTGATAATAATGGAAAAAAATGAGGAAACCCACCAAAAAGAAGGAAAAGAATACAACAACAAAATTAACAGAACCACTAGCTAAAGCTCAAATTTTTTCTCAATGTGAGCATTAATTACTGCATTAGAGGACTGAGCCATCCTCCGTATCTATCCACGAGCTCTTGTGGGATGTCGTGATGGTGTATCGTCACAAATGGTTCCATTCCTGCATTTTATTATAAAAATTTGCAATGACTGAGTATCAATTTTCTTTAAATATCCAAAAATCTAAACAATAAGCGAGCAAAATTACCCCTCTCCAATAGATTGTCTATAAGTTTGTTATAGAACATGATTCCTCTTGGATTAACTTGACCGAACTTTCCTCCTATTACAGCCCCGTAAACATCACTAATCATCATATATTTCCAAACTAAAATCAAATCATACTCGAATTCATTGAAATATGATTGCAGATACACATACTTGGCAGAATTCTAGTCCATGATATAGAGAACCTATATGCATTAGTTCCAAGAGAACTCATTAACTCAATATCTTCCTGTCCACAAAATTAGAAAAAAAAGAAAGTATCGACTTTGAGATTCAAGATGTTTGATTTGAAAAACAGGGGAGGCAAACGAAAGTCAAACTAATACCAAGAAACGATAATAATGGTTGTCTGCTATATCTCCGTTGTCATTGTTCTTTATGTTTCCTGCAAATTTTTGATAATCAAATTGACATAGTTAACAACCCAGTTTGTGTCCTTATATATATATACAAACTGGCATATGTTGAATTAAAGTTTTAATATTACCTGGGATATGACTAAAAACATCCCAGTTGTTGAGACCCTTACCATCTTCAATATAAGCTCCTTCAACCTGTAACATAAAATGAAATTGAAAGTTGAAGCTTTTAAGGTGATTTTGCAGAGACAGATCAGTGAACGCTTACCTGATATGAAGAAGTGCTTGTTCCGAAGAAGAACCCATCCGGGAAATGAGATCTTTTAACATCTTGTCCATCATCATTTAAACTTTGAGCAAGAGATGGATCTTTTAGAAGGAGAAGAAAGGACAGGAACAGAAACTGGACTCGTTTGACTTGCATAGTGTTTCGGTTTTTGAAAGCACTCTAGATAAAACGAGTCCTGATAAATACATCGTCTTTCGAGTTTTTGAGTATTTTCATTTTTCAAAGTAGGAAAATAGAATATTTTTTTAAAAGAAATATGGCGCATAAAAATTAGTTGAAAAAATAGTATATCATGACGAGTCAAGAGCCTCTTGGTTTTTTTTTAAGTAATTTTAAAAAAATATTGAAAATTTTTAATTTTTTCTTTACTTTATTTTTTTTTTCAGATCGATTTAGTAAGCTAATATCAAAAATTAAATTTTAAAAATAAAAAAAAATATTATTTTAATATATTTTCGAAAAGCATCCGTTATCATAATATCAAACGGGCTCTTAGTTAGGTAACAAACTTATATATTTGTTATTTTACTATAATTATAAAATCTAAACTGACCTTGTGGGATGATTGGGACTCAATTGATATGAAACCTAAATTGATTCGAGTTGAAGGAAAAATAAAGTAAGCAGTAAACCTAATCGAGCCCATCATTGCTAACCAATCTAATTCCATTCAATTACCTTATTATCTTTTCTTCATTCCTCATCAATCCATAATTTCCTTTCTTTTTAACCACTATACTATTTATTTCTTTAGCTCATGTTTCTTGACTAGGTATCCAACAACAATAAAATAAAACTGCAAGATTGAAAAAAGAAGAAGAAGAAGATAATGATGAGAGATTAGTGTTATAATTCAATTTTGGGTTATTCCCCAAAAATCAATTTTTTTTTCAAAATAAAAATAAAAAAATAAAATAAAGACTGACAATGTGGAGAAAATAGATCAAGAAGGACTATAAAAATAGAGACAAATCAAGCTGCAATTTTTGAAGGAAATTCAAGACCTAATTGTACCCCATTATGTCAAAAAATGGAGAAACAATGCAAATTCAAGGTCAAATTCAACGATTATTGGATGAATTTGCATAAAAATTAAGTCCAAGAACATAATTAAATTTTTAATAGGCCAATTTGATTTAAGCATGGGCCAAATTGAATTTTAATTATGTTTAAAAATTAATTTGGGTCGAATTAAATGATTTAATTAAGTATGAGGACTTAATTATACTTTAAATGGGTTAAATTAATTTTATTTGGGGCTTAATTGGTGAAAAATTAAGTTTGGGAATCTAATTTGGGCTTACTTGAGAATATTGAAATTTTAAGAGACCAAATTTAATTTTTATCAATTTAATTGATTGAAATCAGGGGCAAAATCGTAAGAAAATTGAAGTTTTAGGGTCAATTATGGGTGCAATTAAATCAAATTTAAAGATGGAGGACTGCAATGAACTTTGGTTAAAATCAGAACTTTGGTATTGTTCATCTTCTTCTTTAAATCTCTGAAATGACAACTCAGGGATGCTACTATGCAGGTGCATTTAATGTACCTAATGTCCACTAAATTTTACATAACTTGCATGAAAATGATCCTCTACAATGTCTCTACAACCCTATATGGCTTTTTTCAGGCTGAATGACAACTCATTGACGCTGGCGCCAGCCTAAACATGCCTACTCAATCAGCTTTTTCCTGCTGATTCGACAGTGCACCATACTTACTTTGAGCCAACGGTTGAGATCCTTCCAGATAGAATCAAGGGCTTTCCCAATGTAGAAAAGATTGCCCTTTTCCACCGCCTATAAATAGAGTCAAATTTGATGGCCTAAGAGAAGATAAAATAGAGTCTAAAGTTAGCCAAAAAACCAATCATTCCTGTTTCCAGCCAACATTTTCCTCCCTTCCTTCTCTCTCCATAGTGTCTTCAGCCCTTGAAGACCCAACAAACACCTTTCTCCTCCACCAACAGAAGGAGGCGCAGCCTCCCTACGAATCTTAATCTTCACCAGTGGCAGAATAGCCACCGTGACCGTTGGTCCTCTCCCTCTGCATATTTCTCCTTTCTGTTTATGATTATCCATTAGGATTTGACCAACATGTCAAAAATCTTTTTTCAATCTATTTTTTTAAGATCCAAATGTAGACTTTAATATTTGTGAGGTGTAAGATTATACGATAAAGTACATCTCAAGTATTAAAGATACAAGGTGTAAAAATACAATGCTAAAATTCATATTTTAGAATAGTTAGGATTTAACCTGATAAGGTAGAAACTCTCTCATGAAAAGAGATCTGCCTTGAGCTTTAGAAAAAACCAACAAATAGAAACTCGACTTAGAAAAAAATAATCAAACAACAATGCAGCTTACCTTAGGTAGGGTGTACCGGGGATGATCCGTTTTCTCCTTGCACAACCAGTCTTTTACTCAGACTCTTGCAGACCATAGGTTCTTAGTGACCATAATACTAGGTGGCGACTCCTAAACATTAATTATAATTTTATGATTAAATCCAAAACCTTTTCCAACACACAACACCTCACACATAAAGCACGACAAATACCCTCCAACATCGCCAGATGACATCGCGATGCACACGCCCCTACGACAACTAGAATAGTAACAACAAAGGAAATTTTCGAGCATAATAATAATAATTATGACCATGAAATTGCTTTTCTTTAAATGAAGGTTTCATTGCTTAGTTTATGAGTGATGATTGTAGAAAAGAAAGTGGTGGCCATGGATTTTAGTCAATCTAGGGTTTGATTCACTCCTTTTTATGGAATTATTGTTTTTGTTTTTTTATTTAGAAAATTATGGGCCTAGGAAATTATAGGCTTTAAAAGAGGAGGGGTTTTAGTTTGTTTGAGCAAAACCTAGAAAATTATAGGTTTTGATGTTTTTTTTTTTGTTAAAAAAATTAGATTAATGCAGGTTATCCCTTATCCATAACTCGAATCTTGCCCTAAATTACATTTTTATAACTATGCATTTAACTAGATAATGGTGACGTAAATATTAATGTTACCTAATTGACACTTTATTTGCTTTATGGAATTTTATTGGTTTCTTATGAATTGAACAAAACTATGGTAAAATGTTATCCATTATTTTTTGAACACTAGTTGATATTATCTAGAGCATTTATTAGTTTTTATTTATTGAGAAAATTTTATAGTGCTTAGAGAGCAACTAGTGATATCCTATTAGTTATTCTATAAAGTTCGCTTTATATCATCTTTAGAATCCTCTGAATTGAATTCAATTAAGAGGTTTTAATGAAATTTCATGTTTGAAACTCTTTTTAAGTGTGAAGAATTAAATTTCAAATGAAATTCAATCTCTAAAAATACTACAAAATTAAATCAAATATCAACTCCTCTAATTTACAATTCCAAAGAGAAGAAATTTAATATTAAAACTAACTTTCTTAAAAATACTCATATAACTTCTTTTTTTAAGACTTTTGAAGAAATAAAATGAAGGTAATGAGGGTAATATAAGAAACAAAATGAATTGAATTTTATACATTCCAAACATGTAAATTCAACTTATTTATCTATTGAATTCAAATCAAACCCTATAATTAAATTCAATTATAGTAAATAATTGATTCCAAACAACCTATTAAAGAAAAAAACCAACACAAAGATGATAAAAAATAAATAAATTCATGCCTCATCAAAAGTGATAAGAATATCTTTACTCATGATTTCTTTCTTCTAGTTGTATTTTAAAAATCTTCTTATCTAAATCTATGTTCACTCCAAAAAAACAGATAATAGATTAATTTATTTTTTAAATTCAAATTTTTAAAATATCTTTTAAATTTAAATAAATATTATCTTTATCACAACTTAAGATTGAGAATAATATTTATTTATTTATTTGTAAAATATTATCTTTATCCTTCCACAAGATCCTGATAAATCTTGAAGGTCCATTCGAAACCCAAATATTCAACAGGAAACCACACACAAAGAAGGTTCTAATAAGATGATTTATCATTAATAGTTCATTATAAATTGTTAACATAATTATATTAATTATCTTATTTAAGTAACACCAAACTTTTAAATATTGTCAGGAATTCATGATGCTAACTTATGTTAACAACAAATCAAGTTCCTTTCATAGCACATGTGTAGGTTATACCATATAGTTGGGCTATGAAAGTGCCAAGAATTTGTTGTACAAAGTGTTATATAACACAAATCTAGATTAACCATTTAACAAGCAAGACATGTTAATAGTAAGTTGTTTAGGATATAAGCATTGAAGTTCAAATTGAGTTTACATTATATTTATTCTTATACCATTAGTGTAACCTTTTCACATTGACATAATAAACTTATCTTAAACATAATGAAGAAGAGAAACATAAATAAACAAGATAAGAATATAAATAAGATACAAGTTAACTAAGTAAAGGAAATGAAATGAAAAGCATAAACAAGATATTAGTGAAAGCAAAACTTAAGCATTACAAAAATATAAAGAGAGAAATAAAGAGCATGATCTTGATCTGAACAACCAAGATGTCTAAATGCATGGCAAATGCCTCCTTTTATAGGTTAAAATTTAGAACTATTGATTTAATGACTAATTTTTGAGTGGATGACCTCATCTTGACTTGGTGATAAAACAATAGAGAATTAAAGTATGGACTGAAGAGAGATTGAAGAATTGTTGTATATTATTCTTCTGCTGTTTGATCTTCATTCTCGTTGTCTTTAAATAGACTTTGAGTTGTACAGAGTTTGAATGTAAAGCAACAACTATCATGTCAGTTAGCCTAAGCATGATCTACATTTGAATTTGAAAGACTTATTATCTTATCTTCTGTTGTTAACATTATCTCCTTTATTTCAGGAACTGGCTGCTGGTATTGAAGAGTTTTGGTTGACCTGTTCTTCTTCATGGACTTGGTCTTCTACATACCCCTGCAGTCGAAAGGGTAAGGAACACACAGTGATACTGTCACGTAGAAGAAGAAATCGAGTGGAGGACAACGACTTTGTGAGGGCATCTGCATACTGATCTTTGCTAGATACAAACTGAACACGAAGTTGACCACGTAGAACTTGATCACGAACAAAGTGAAAGTCAATTTCAATATGTTTGGTGCGAGCATGAAATAGAGGATTACTAGTTAAGTATATAGCACCGATGTTATCACACCAAAGAATTGGAGGTTGGACAAGCTATACATGAATGGCTGTTAGTAAGGATTGCATCCATTTAATTTCAGCAGCTACGTTGGCAAAAGCTTTATATTCTGCTTCAGTACTACTGCGTGCAACTATTTGTTGCTGTTTGCACCTCCATGAAATTAAATTTTTGCCTAGATAAACACAAAAGGCACCAGCCGAGCGTCTGTCATCACAATCAAATGCCCAATCTGCATCGCTGAAGCAATGAAGTTTGGCAGCAGTACTCGGTTGAATTAACAACGCATGAGATATTGTGCTTTTTAAATAGCGCAAAATACATTTCACAGCTATCCAATGTGGCTTAAGCGGATTGTGCATATATTTGCTAACCTTGTGAATTGCAAAGGTGACATCAAGCCTTGTAAAGGAGAGGTACTGCAACCCACCAATAATGCTGCGATATAGATGAGGGTCAGCAAAAGGTTGGCCATCAGATTTTCATAATAACTGGGAGGTGGACATAGGCGTCAAGCATAGCTTTGCTTTGTCCATCTGGCTGCGGGTAAGAAGATCCAGAATGTAACGACGCTGTGATAAATGCAAACCATTATTATCTCTGATTGCTTCAATTCCTAAAAAGAAAGTTAAGTCACCAAGATCTTTAACTGCAAACTTATTCTGTAATAAGCTTATCACACGGTTAATAGATTGCATGTCAGCCCTAGCCAAAATTATGTCATCGACATAAATGAGAAGATAAATGAGTGTGGAGCCTTGGTGATAAATATAGAGAGAGTGATCAGCCTGACTGCTAATGAAACCAATGGCCTGCAGTTGATTAGTTAATCGAGAGAACTATGCTCTTGGTGCCTGACGAAGACCATATAAAGATCGTTGTAACTTGCAAACATGATGAGGCAATTGTGGATGTATGAAGCCGAGAGGTTGAGTCATAAAAACATCTTCGTGTAGAAGGCCATGCAGGAAGGCATTTTGCACATCTATTTGATGAAGATACCAATCATGAGAGACTGCGAGAGACAACACCAAACGGATAGTAGGTGGTTTAACAACTGGACTGAATGTTTCACCGAAATCAACACCCTCTTGTTGATGGAAACCTTTGGCTATCAAACGTGCCTTGAAACATTCAATGTTACTATCAACTTTCCTTTTGACTTTATAAACCCATTTATAGCCAACAAGATTGGCAGCCGGTGGTTTGGGAACCAAAGTCCAGGTTCCATTTGCTAATAGTGCATCAAATTCTTTGTTTATAGCCTCACACCAATGGTGGTGTTTAACTGCAATGGAGTAGCAAATGGGTTCTTTATTCTGTGGATGGAGTGTGGTCATAAGAGCTTTGGGAATTGGATAACGAATATGGTGATCAGATAGGATTTTTGGTTTGTGGATATTGTTCTTACTCCTTGTGATCATGGGGTGGGTGATATGGACCGGTTGCTGAAGTGGAGAAGGTGATGGGGCTAGATTGGTTTCATGTTGCAACTAAGATGGAGGAGGATTGCAGGAAGGGGAGATAGAATTATCATTAAGATAATTTGCAGGCAGTGGAGATAGAATAATCATTAAGATAATTTCAACTGTTGTATATTATTCTTCTGCTGTTTGTTCTTCATTCTCGTTGTCTTTAAATAGACTTTGAGTTGTATAGAGTTTGAATGTAAAGCAACAACTATCATGTCAGTTAGCCTAAGTATGATCTACATTTGAATTTGAAAGACTTATTATCTTATCTTCTGTTGTTAACATTATCTCCTTTATTTCAGGAACCGGTTGCTGGTATTGAAGAGTTTTGGTTGACCTATTCTTCTTTATAGACTTGGTCTTCTACAGGTGACAATCCTTATCTTCTTGTCTGAACAAAACATCATCGATAATGCTTGAATTTGAACAAACTGTACCATGAAATTTCTAGGAAATTGTCTCATCTTTCCATGAAAAAAAAATTAAGGTCATTTGGACTTCGAGAACTCGAGATATAGGCTTAATACTGAACAGTGTCTGGGTTGCACGACAGATTCAGACTTCTTTATTGTTGCTATAATTTGAACTTGAAAACAATCTTTTTAAATCTTGGACTCTACATGAAAGTTTTAGGTTTATGTCTTATCTTTCCATTCATATAAAATAGACGTAAATCCGAGATCTACAGCTCCAAATATGACCCAATTACTGAACAATATTCTAATTTGGATTGAACCAACATCTCTTTTCTAAGTTTGGCCCTCTCTTTGTCCTTTCAATTTCAGTACTTAAACTCATCAATCAATCATTTCATTTATGTGATAGACCTGCATTTAAGATGAACATTTATCATAAATTAAAGGTATCTTATATTATTAGATATTTTATTATAAAACATGCTTTAGTTAAGGAGTTATTGATACTTCAAGTGCAAAATAAAGATATAAAACATTGATAGAAATACACTTTTAAGTACTAACTAGTTAGTTATCCATGTCATTCTAGTATATTCATACGTATAACCATTTGAGGTTTTCTTTTCTCTTTTTCTTAAAAAAAAAAAAAAAGATTTGTTGTATTACATGTATGTGCATCCTATGGTGTATGTTACAACTTCGGTTATAGGGTACACCATAAGTGAGGTTTCGCCTAAAATAAAATGCGTTGCTTAGAAAAGGTAAATATTCTAAATCTTTTAAGAGAATATTTTGATTTTCAAAATGAAATTCTTTTAAATAATGAAATCTATAATTTTTTGGTTAGATATTTCCATCAACAAGGCCTAAAAGTAAATGAATCATAGGTCATTGCTTATAAATATCAATTAGGGGGGGATAAGGTTTTTTATTCATATGTGATGAAAGGTTCATTTCTTTAAAATAATTATAATTATAATAACAAATGTTTCAGTCCTAAAAGATTATCCACCACCAATATATGTTCGTAGATGAGTCTTCATAAATTGTAATGTGCAAGGATTTATTAGGGTAAACTATTCTAAGAACATGAAACAATAAATGTGATCATCAATAAAACAATATGTTTTAGGATAAATAAACCTTCACAAGTCATTATTTTAAAAGTGTAGACAATTTGGTGTAATAAGTGACTTTCCTTTTAGGTACCTCTAGACCATACCAATAAATCGACAAATTATCAATGGTCGTTATTTGGACAATTGGAATTAGGATACATAAAACCATTCAACAAAATGCATATGATTTTTCATTTAAGATAAATAAACCATCACTAAATATTATCTTGAAATCCTTAGTTGTATAAACAAATATTTAGCATCATCCCTTTTAAGTTTAGGGATAGGTCAACTTGACCCTATATAGGATTCTCGTGTTGTTCATTAACGTTAGTTGAAAGATCATCACTTGTCATAAGCCTCGATTAAGAATAATCGATCTCTTTGTTGATAACATAATGGTCACATTGATTCGCTGATTGTTTCCACTATAAATGAATCGTCATAGGTCGTTATTGTAGTAAAAATTAGGAATGACAAAATTACCTTAACCTTAAAAAGGATAGACTTTGGCCCAACCACATTTTTGACCTTTTAGGTCTAATCCCATACATTAGAATCATCTTTGACCAAAGATATTTGTACATTAGTTTAGATAAACCCTTAGCATATAAGCACTTAAGCATATTAGGAATAAAAGACAAGTAGAAATGCAGGTTATCTCAAGTAAGATATTTTTAGGTGATAATATATTCCTTTTAGCATAAACAAGCCCTTACCTAGAACTTTTAAAGACTAGTTAATTATCATAATACTAGGTGATGACTCTTTTATATCTCACACATGTCTCATACCTTTTTCTCTCTCAATAAACACTAGAAAAAAAGATCATCATTGCAATGTCGGGTGCAACAAAATAATAACTACTTAGGGCTAGGCTTTTCTTATGTCTTTTATTGTTAATCTACCTTTTTATGCTTGTTTGTTAATTTATCTCTTACTTTGATTTGCATGTTTATTTTATGTTCAACATGTCATTCACATTTGATTTGACATTTATAATGGATATGGATGTATGCTCTCATATAGCACAACATTATTTGTAAGCACACACATTTGGTTTAGGCTCGGTAAGGAAGCAGTGGTACTCTTATGGTCTTCAACCTAAGCAAGACTCGTGGAAAAAAATGATTTATTGAAACAAAATGATAAAAGTGATTAAAAATCCTCATTCATTTTTTCTATAAAAGCATGAATGGTGTTGCCTTGGCCTGGTATATGAGCTTGGATGGGAGAGATCTGGTTAAAGCATTTATGTGTCAATATAAGTTCAACATGAAAATGTCTCTCAGTATGATTGACTTTCAAAATATGGAGAAAAGAGACAATGAGCTAATTAAATAATATACCTATATGTGGCATGAAATGAAGACATAACGCTTATCTATATTGAATAATTAATCTGTAATTCTTCAAACTATTTTATGAATATGGTGACCACAACGAAAAAGATTGAACAAAGCCTAAAATCAGGACAAATCATAAACTCAACAATGAAGTTTGGCACCATGCTAAGTGACATGCCAGAAGATGGCTAGTAAACTAGAAATCTTGATCATGATCACTTTAATTCATCCCCTCGATATCATATTCATTTGTCAGGTTTCAGGGCATCTCCAGCTTCTTAAATGCTATTATCCAAGATTGACATATCTATATTGCTCAACATTGTTTACCAACACCTCATAGGTTTCAGACACATTTACCTTTACCTTATCAAATCGCATACAACCACCATACCCAAGGTTATACAATCCAAATATCAAGTGTGAGTATCTTAATGAGATGATGGTACATTCTATTAAAAACTACAAGAATTTGGTAAGTCAAGTCTACGTTGCATTTATAAATAATAATGATATGTATCATATCATCACTAACCCATTGTTAACATAGCATCTTATTGGCATAAAAGATAGAACAAGCACCTAATGAATGTTCTCAAGCCATAAATATTGCTAAGGGGGAGCTAACATGACAATAGAATGAATGTTGCATTGTCAACTCCTTTTATTTTAAGCTTCATAAATAAAGTCATTTTATATTTTCATTGAAAAATATAAGAACCTTGTATTTCTTAAATATGTATTTAATATGTTTTGGGACTGCATTACATATTTTAGTGAAATATGTATCCTTTTATGTTTTATAACTGATTTGAAATCAATAGATGTTTATGTGAAAGTAACATTTAATATTTTATTTTCATTCATTAATGGATATATATTATAATGGCAAATTCATTCAAATACTCTCAAAATTGATCAAAACCCTACACATGTCATACAAATGCTAGAGGGGGGTGGATCCTCCATTTTTAATTTCAAAATGTCTTCTCTATCGTTAATAAATTTTAAAAGGATGAAATCTTGCTTCAAACTGTTTTTGGACAAGAAATACCTATCTTTCTTCTTAGAAAGCCTCAAAAGATAAAATTTTGCTTAAAATAATGCACAAAATCGACCTATTGATATCAAGAATGACTTATTTCACCATTGAAATTTTGCAATCATCATTTTTCTCTCATTTTCATCGTTTTTCAATAACTCCGCCTCTTCTCTTTCAAACCATGGACTAAAAAAAAAAGAAGTTTTGGACAAAATAAAAATTTTAAAAACTAAAGTGACCAAAATGGGAAATGAAACAATTCTAAAGGAAAAACAAAATAAAAAATAAAAATTATATCTTAACAATGCTAAAAAAAAAAACCCTTTGGTTTTAGATATAATGTCAAATTGAGTCAACTTATATTCTCAATGTTTGTAAGTAATCAAACAAAATTTTATTTTGTGAAATTGAACATTAATCAAATGTCATGAAAATTTTAACACCTCGAGAGCCTCGTAGCAAGCTAACCAAAAAACCTTCTCAAGACTAAAACTGAAAAAAATAGTTTGGTGGCTTGAAATTAAAAAAAAAATACTAAAGAACCAAAAATACACATCACTACTAGGGTGAACAACGCATTATGAGGGAGTCTATAGTATTTTTACTAGGGCTTTTTTTTTTATTATTATTGTAACTAGTTAGCTTACCCATGTGTTGTTGTGGGGATTTTTTATATTTATTTTTATAATTAAAATAAAAATTTATAGTAAAGCAAACAATTTAAATTTAAGAGAAAATATATATTCCTGTCATAAAAAAAATCTTATCATGCATTGTTTTTTCTTTTGACAAAATATTTTTTTTCTTTTACCAGCAATTTAGTTTTTTTTAATAAAACCTTAATGCAATAAAAATTAATATTTAAAATAGTTTAAATTAAGGAGAAAAAAATATTCATTTAATCAAAACATCAATCCTTATTTATGTATTTCTTTTTTGTTTTTCCAAAAACATGTATTTTTTTTTATCATAAGCATGATTTTTTATATAAAAACATAACATGAAATAAAAATAAAATTTCAATAAAAAAAATATGCTTTTACTATTTTAATGTGAATATAAGAAAACAAAAACTTAATATGAGAAAACTATATTAAAAATTTATAATAACAAAATAGATATTTTATAAAGTGACCGAAATGGAAAACGAAACAATTCTAGAGGAAAGTTGGTTTTTTGTTTTTTTAAAAATGTGATGTTATCAATGTTTGAAAACAACTCTTGGTTTTAGACATAATGTCAAATTGGGTTTCTAAATTTTCAATGCTTTTAAGCAATGAAATGAAATTTTATTTTGTAAAATTAATCATCAATCAAATATTAGAAAAGATTTTAACACCGTGATAATCTTATAGAAAACTAGTCAAAATAACTTCTCAAGCTTGAATATGAAATAACGCATTGTAAAAAGATGAAATTGAAAAACTATCTTGATGGCTAGAAAAATTAACAAAAAAAAAAACATTGTTGGAGTGAATAAAGTCCTGCGAGGGTTACCTAGTCAACTTACTTCTGCAGTATTATGAGAGAGTTTTTTATATTTTTATAATTAAAATAAATAATCATAAAAAAGAAAATGATTAAATTTTGGAGAAAAAATATATTCCTATCATGAAAAACTCTTATTTTTTATTCATGCATTTTTGTTTTTGACAAAATATGTATTTTGTTTTACATGCAACTTAGTTTTTTTTTTATATATAAAAACTTAAGGCAATTAAAATAAATATTTGAAAGAATTTAAATGAAGGAGAAAATTGTATTAAGTTAATCAAAATGCCAATCCTTATTCATGTATCTTTTTTTTTTGCGCCAAAAACATTATTATTATTTTTTTATCGTAAACATGATTTCTTAAAATAAAAGGAAAATTATGATCTAAAACAAATTCTCAATAAAAAAACATGCTTTTACAATTTTAACGTGAATATATGAAAAAATATAAAAGAATAACTAATATGAGAAAAATATATTAAAAAATTATAATAAAAAATAAAAAAATAAAAACTTTATTTTTGTGTTTATTGAATATTCATGAGCAATTTTTTAAATAAAAATTGTGCATATATAATTATTTATAAATAATAATTAATATTATCATAAAAATCATCCAATATTTTTTGAATATTATGATCTAACTTGATATTTTTTAAATATCATTTTAATAATTTTATTGAGATAGAATTTAATTATAAATTATAAAATAAATAAATCAAAAAGGGTAAAGGGCCAAAAGAAAAGGTAGTTCGGCGTGCCTAGCCTTTTAAAAAACACTTAAGTGCTCCTGGATCTGGAAGAAAAGCCCAAACGTGCTTGACCTATTAAATAAAAACCCAAGCACGCATGTGTCATTATTGTTTAAAAAACTTACATGGACAACATATTTTCCACTTTATTCTTTTTTTCAATGAATGGATGATATATCGTCCCACTAGGAAAATGATATATCATACATGACAAGAACATTTTCCCATTATAGTTGGCCAGAGAATAAAGGTTTGAGTTATTTTAGCTAAAAACACCTAAAAACACATTATATGAACCTTAATAAATATGTTTTCAACCATAAAATCATCCTCCAATTAATTAAAAAATTAAAAATAAAACAGAATCTAAACAAATTTTGAAGATTTTGATCTACTTTTTTTTAGCATAATTAAAAGTTCAAATAACCTCCATCAGATGTTTTTCTAAGATGAACTCATTAACAATAAATTCGGTTTTTTTTTTTAATGGTAAGAGACCCACCAAAATCTTTCTTTGCTGTCTCCCTTTTAATCCACTTTCTCTCCCAAAGTCTTAAATGCTGACACCAAAAACTATAGGGATAAAAAGGTAAAAATAAAAAACTACATAGACCAAAGTTTACTTTTCCATGCCTTAAGAACAATAAAATTTGCACCGTTGAGGAATAATGCTATGAACATTGACATTATGATAAGCTAAAACAATATAAGCTAAAATAATATCAATTTTTTTTATAATTAAGTAAAAAAAAAAAACTAAAAGAGAAAGAGGTTTTACTGTAGCCTTTCTCACAAAGCACTATTTATTAGAATAGTGCTTTGTTTTTTTTTCATCTTTGAATTTTTTTTTGGTTAATGTTTTTTTTTAATTTTATTGTTTAATATTAGATTTATTTTTTTATTAGATTATCTCACTCTTATGACAAATATCTCGGGTTTCCCTAGTTAACACGGTTGGCTCAAGTTTTTTTAATTAATTAATTTTTTTTTCAATTTTATCCTTTAATATTGGGTTGATTAAAAATTAGGTTTTATGACTTATTTTATTTGCTTTATATTAGGTTATTTCAGCCTAATAACATAGGAATAGTGCTTAAAGGGTTAATCTGAGTTGACTCGGGTTGTTTTTTGTGTCCATTTTGTAATTGTTTTTTTTTCATCATTAAACGTTAGGCCAGTTGGAAATTGAGTTTCATAATATATTTTGATTTGTTTTCTATAGGTATATCTTGATCTTATAATCAGGTTCTCAAGTTTTGACATTTAACCCTGGTTAAATTAAGTTGTTTTTTCAATTTTCTTTCTAATATATCATCTCGATTTTATGACCAAAGTCATGGATCATTCAACATTAGATTTGTTTTCTGTTGGTTTGTCCTCATTTCATGACCCGGATCACGAGTTTGGCGGGTTAAGCTATTTGACTCAATTTGTTTTCCTTTTATAATTGACCCCTCCAATTTAATCAATTAATATTATGTTTGATTGAGAATTAGGCTTCATAACTTGTTTTATTTACTTTCTATCAGGTTATTTTAGTTTCATAACCCGAGAATAGTGTTTAACAGGTAAATTCGAGTTTACTCGGATTGTTTTTTGTGTCTTTTTTTAATTGAAATCTTTTTTATTTTCATCATTCAATATTAAATCGGTTGAGAATTGAAATTTATAATATATTTTGATTTGTTTTTTATACGCATATCTTGGTCTTATGATGAGGTGCTCAAGTTTTAGCATTTTAACCCTAGTTAAATTTTGTTGTTTTTTCAATTTTTTTCTAAGAAATTATATCAGTCTTATGACTCAGGTCACATATTCTTTAACATTGAATTTGATTTTTATTGGTTTTCCTTGACTCATGACCCAAATCTCAGATTTGACGGGATAATCTAATTGACTTAGTTTTTTTTAATTGATTCCCTTTAATTTCATCAATTAATATTATTTTTTAATTGAGAATTAAATTTCATGATCTGATAATTAATTAATATTGTTAAGGAACACTACTTGGTCAATTATTGATTTGAATAAACTTCTTAATTTTGTTTCGTTTTCTTATCACAAACCCTACCAATAAGATCAAAATGGACAAATTTCAATGTAATAGGCAAAATCACAAAAATAAATAAATATATATAAAGAAAATAAAAAAAAAAAAGGGAAACAGATATACAAAAGAAGCACCAAATGACAGAATTCTGATCCCACAACTTCCCAACTTACTAGAATGGGACTTCAAAAAAAAAAAAAAAAAACAGTCTAGCTAGGTGGCTAAGACAAATACTATAGATGTAATGGTATCGTGGTATAATATAACAGCAAAGGAGATAGAAATGCTTTAAATACGGGTATATTGAAACTATTAGAACTTTTGGTATAGCAAACCCAACAAAAGCCAGAATAAATGGAGCCGTAAGCAGTTCATTAAGTTAACATTCCTCATCTTAAGTAGCCAAGCATCTCTCCCTTTGTTTCAGATGACCCTACTCGTCTTCATCGATCATTTCTCTCGCATGAACCCTATTCCAGCCTCCACTTCTCTCTTCTCCTTTTTTGTTCCCTGCTTTTGTGTCACATACAATACGTGCTTCTACTTGACATACAAGTATAACAACAGTTGACCGAAACAAATGAGCTGGACGTTAATCTCTGTCATTTGTTTTTAGATTGAAAGAGAAATCATAGATTGAGGGACCAACATGGAAGAAGAGATGGCCGACATAGAGGCACAAAATGAGAAACAACCAGAAGTTGCAGCCATTTTCAAGAAAGCCAATAGTGCTATTGCTTTGAAGGTAGGACAGATATGTAAGAATTTAAACTTTTTTTTTTCTTTCCATTACTTTAATGCCATTTTTATTTTGATATAAATGGCTTGATTACATGATGGTTTCATTGCATGTTTTGGGTTAATTTTTTTTTTTCTGTGTTTTGCATTTTTAAGGTAATCTTGGTTTTGATTAAATGTACAGTTTGAGGATGTAGTCTACAAGGTCAAATTCACGAAAGCAGGTTTTTGTGGAAAGATCACCAAAACAGAAGAAAAAATTATCTTGAAGGGAGTCACAGGCAAGGTTCTACCTGGTGAAATGTTAGCCATGTTAGGTCCATCAGGCAGTTCCAAAACAACTTTATTAACTGCATTAGGAGGCAAACTTGGAGGACTACTTGATGGGAGCATAACCTATAATGGAAAGAGCTTCTCCAACTCAATGAAAAGGAACATGGGATTTGTTACTCAAGATGATGTTCTTTACCCTCATTTAACAGTGGCAGAAACATTGGTTTTCACTGCCCTTCTAAGGTTAGAAAATACTTTTACTAAAGAAGAGAAGATCATGCATGCAGAATCTGTAATCACTCAATTAGGTTTGACCAAGTGCAAGAATGGCATCATTGGGGGACAATTTTTGAGAGGGCTTTCTGGGGGTGAAAGAAAGAGGGTCAGCATAGGCCAAGAAATGCTCATAAACCCTAGCCTTCTTTTGTTGGATGAGCCAACATCAGATCTTGATTCGACAACAGCTCAGAGAATTGTGTCAACGTTGTGGGAACTTGCAAAAGGAGGAAGAACAATTGTAATGACCATCCATCAACCTTCAAGTAGGTTGTTTTACATGTTTGACAAGGTTTTGTTGTTATCAGAAGGCAACCCATTGTTCTTTGGGGAGAGATCACAAGTCATGGATTACTTTTCCAGCATTGGATATGCTCCAGCAGTTCCCATGAATCCTGCCGATTTCCTTTTGGATCTTGCAAATGGTATGTTTAATCATATTTACTATGCTAGTGGTGATACTTTGCTTCTACACTTCCTAAAAAAGTTTAATTTTAGCACTTTACGTGTATGTGATTCGAGTTGGTAAGAAGCTTTCTAAAATAGTTAATTAGCTGATTGTGTATAGCATTGAGCTTTACCTGATTTAATTTCTTGCACGTATTTCAGTTTCCAGTAGACAATTACTTAGTACTTGTTTTAGCTGATACTGTTTTCTAACTAGCAATGTGATTAGCTGATTTCGTGTACGTATTTAAGTTTCCTCAAGATGATTTTAGCATCCCACAAATAGACACAACACCCACTTTCTTTCTTCTCAAAAGCAAAGTGTGGATATCCTCAGAAAAAGAAAGAAAGATAGAAACAATTAGTGACTGAAATGCGAATTGAATGAACTGAATCCTCTCTCTTGTTTTCTTTCTTTTTATTAGCAATGAGGTAATTTTTACACTCGGCGGCATGTTTGATAAGAAAATGTTCCCATGCAGTGTAGAGATTTAGGGAGAAATTACTGGTAGAATCGAAGTGATCATGTCAAAACTCGTTAAGTATATGGGAAATTGTCGAACAAAGCAAGGAAATGTTTCCAAACCCATGCAATTCAATTCGGGTGGAATTAATGCTTTTAATCCTATAAATCAAATGCAATTAAAAAGTTTTAATAAAATCTCATATTTGTAAATCTTTTTTAAGTATTAAAAATTGAATTTTAAATGAAATTTAATATTTAAAAATACTATAAAATATCCATTTAGCTTTTTTTTATATATAAAAAATAAATTAAAGATTTTTGAAAAATAAAATGAAAGTAATAAGAGTAATACAAGAAACAAAATAAATTAAATTTTATCTTTTCTAAATATACAAATTCAATTTATCTATCTATATCGATAATTATTATCAAACAATTTATTTACAAACAAAATGTAAGTTTCTACTTTGTTAATCGGTCTCTATGGCATTAAGTAACTGTCGATGCAATATATTCTTGTAATTAATTCACTTTGTCAAAGTTTCCTTAGCGGTTCCCAATTTCCTGTGTTCACAGGATTCTTTATAGCAGTAAACTATATTTATTAAGTTGGTCCGTAGTAAACTTCATTTTTCAAACGTAGCAAATTAGCAGCACAATTTGTCGTGCATGCATGTTTCCCATTTCTCTAGGGACTTCCATGGAGTTAATTCCAACTGCTGAAAACATTATTAATTCTCCGGACCGATTCTAATTTTTTGATCCTCTTAGATTAATCCCTTTTTCCAATTAAATTAAAAGTGATTTTTTATATCAAATTAAAATTGAATTTTAAATTAGAGCTTTGGGACGGCTAACAGAAAAAGACGAATTGAGAAATTGAGATAGAAAATTGAAATAAGGTTTGTAATAATTAAGAGGTTTACTTAATTAGATAGTCACCTTTATTATTTATATGATTAGGGCAGTACATATATTATGGTGTAGTATACTACACATTATAAGTCAATACATTAATAATACAATATTTTTTGTTTTAGGACACATTTCATAATATATACCACCACCTCAAGCTGAAGGTGAGTTATCCACAAGAAACTTGGAACGTAAAAAAAAAAAAAAAACAATGTAGAGTGAGAGAGTGGCTTAGTAAGAACATCTATTAATTGATCTTTAAAGGAAATGAAGCGAATTTGAATCTCATTTCTAGCCACGTGATCACGAACAAAATGATAATCAACTTCAACATATTTTGTTCGAACATGAAAAATCAGATTAGTAGATAAATAAGTAGCACCCAAATTTTCACACCAAATAATAGTAACATAACTAGGAGAAAAATACAAATATGACAAAAGATAGTAGAGCCAAAGAACCTTAACAGTACCATCAGCCAACATCTTATACTCTGTTTTAGTTGAGGAACGAGCAACAATGTGTTGCTTCCTAGATTTCCATGAAATAGGGGTGGTACTAAGAAAAACAATATATCCACTAGTAGATTTTCAATTGTCAATACTCCCCGCTTAATCGGCATAAGTGAAACCATGAAGTGATAAAGATAAGCCCCGAGTAAGGTGGAGGCCAAAAGAGGACATACCTTTCAAGTAGCATAAGATACGTTTAACAGCAACCCAATGGCTTTTAGTAGGGGCATATATAAAATGACATACCTTATTTAAACATAACATATGTCCGGTCTAGTAAACATGAGATACTGAAGAGCACCAATAATTTATCAAAAATGAGTGGGATACGAAAATAACATATTAGATGGTAGGTCAATTTTGGAAACAGAGGCAGGTGTTTCAACAAGTTTACATGATGACATACCAGCATGACAGAGAATATCAAGAACATACTTGTGTTGACTTAGCATGAGTCTCATACTGATAGGAGTGACCTCAACCCCTAAAAAATAATGGGTATTACCCAAGTCATAAAGCTTAAATTTTGAACTCAATAAGGTAATAAAGCGATAAATTAATGTAAAGTTGTTACTACTAAGTAAAATATCATCAACATAGACAAATAGATAGCAAATACCATAATTTATAGTCAAAACAAATAGGAAGGTATAAATCTTGGAAGTTTGAAAACCAATAGTCAAAATAAAGTCACTTAGACGTGTATACCAAGCCCGAGGACCTTGTTTTAGACAATACAGAGACTTGTGAAGACAACGACATGACTTGGAAGACTTATGAAGATGACAAACACGACTTAGTAGAGTAGAGTTTACAAAACCTGTAGGTTGTGCCATGTAAACAACCTCTCGAAGTGAGCCATTAAATAAGGCATTGTGGACATCAAGTTTTTGAATATGTCATCCTTTAGACACGACAATAGTGAGAACTAACCAAACAATAGTCGATTTAACAACAGGACTAAAGGTTTCTGAGTAATCAACGCATTTCTGTTGAGTGAACCTTTATGTAACCAAGCGAGCCTTATAACAATCAATAAAGCCATCAGCGTGACATTTAATGTTTTACACCTACCGACAGTTAGCCATATTCATGAAGGGATTAAATGGTACCGAGGACCAAGTACCATTGGCATGTAAAGCTGTAATTTCAGACTTCATGGCAGTATGTCAGCACATAAAATGGCCAACCTTCTTAAAATTAAAAGGCTCGAGAGTGGGGGGAGACATTACCCATGGGATTGAGGCCTGTGATAAAGAAGCAGCGACTAGAGTGGTGTTAACAGTTCTGTTCTGTTTGGGAAGCAACACCATATGATGTTGTCGTTGTGCTAAGGAAGTAGAGGTCCTGACAGGGGATATTCATCGTGGAAGAGAATACCTGGAAAGGTCAACATAGAGTTCCAGACCTGGTGGAGACAGGGCAGACGACCTGGGTGGAGAAGAAGAGCTGGATGGCTGTGCTGGAGAGACATTAGCTGAAGAAGAAATAGACACAAACAATGTCGGTGTTACAGACCTTGTAGCTGCATAATGATCAAAAGATATGGAGGCAGATGGTGATAAGGGGATAACAGGGTCAGGGGGTACAGGTGGTAGGGTTTATGATGTTATAGACGAAAAGAAGGTGAGTGACAGTGGTAGGTGAATGGGTATGGCTAGTGGATGCATGGAAATTAGTAGACTTGAGAAACATAAAAACTTGTTCATGAAATTGAACATGATAGGAGATGTAGATACGATTAAACGATAAATCGAGAGAATGATATCCTAGATGAGATGAACTATAGCCTAAGAACGCACATGAAGTAGAGCGATAATCTAACTTATGAGCATTATAAGGTTGAAGAAAGGGAAAACATAGACATCTGAAAGTACATAAGAAGACATAATTAGGTGATTAACAAAGCAAACATTCAAAAAGAGATTTGTTTCGCAAAACAGGTGTCATATGATTAATAAGGTAAACAAAGGTTTCAAAAGCATAAGTCTAAAATTTTAAAGGTGCCTTATAATGATTAAGAAGAGTAAGACTAGTTTCGACAATATGACGATGACGATGCTTAACAATACCATTATGTTCATGTCTATGTGGGCATATTAGATGATGATGAATACCAATGGTTTTAAAAAATGAATTTAATTTACGATATTCATCACTCTAGTTAGTTTGAACATATTTGATATTTTGAGAGAACTGTCATTCAATTAAGACTTGAAATTGATGAAACACATTGAATACATCAGATTTGACGAGAAAAGGATAAAACCAGATAAATTTTATATGCGCGTCCACAATAATGATAAAATATCAAAAACCATCCAAAGATAACATAAAAGTAGGGACCTAAACATCACTAAAAATAAGTTCAAGAAGAGTAGACGTCTCATGACTTGTAGGCCTTAAAGACAGACAAGATGATTTTCCTAACGGACACGCTTGAGATTGAAAATTTAATGACGAGAAGTACATACAACCTTTTTATTTGACTCTAAGAGACTCATAACACGAGAGCTTGGGTGACCGAGTCGATGATGCCAAACATCAGCAGAAGTGGACAGAAAGGCTTATGTTATACACGTGGTAGAGGACTTTGAAAGGATATATAGGCTATTTGTACTCTGACCGAAAAGAAGAACTACCTTGGTTATGAGATCCTTGACATAAAAAAAATGAGTGAAACTAAAAAAAATGATATAATTTTCATGATAAAATTATTGAACAAATAAAAGTCTTTTCTTAATTTGCGGAACATGTAGAATATTAGACAGAGTAAAGGTCGTTTTGGAATATACAAAATAATATGAGCTGTATTAGATAAAATAAGTTCCTTACCATCACCAATATACAATTGATCATTTTCAAGATAATGTTCTGCATGTTTCATACCTACAATGTCTGGAGTAACATGATGATTCACACCTATGTCGAGGAACCAAGTGATAGAATTTGTTGTTGAAGCATCACTAAATGAAAGGTTGGTTGAGGCTTGATTCCTATGATGAATAAGCTGAGAACATTGCTATGTAGAGTGTCCAATGGTGCTACAAAGTTGGCATCTAATTTGTCATGGCCACTGCTTCTGCTGCTGCCAGTTGTTATCGTAGCTATGGGTGTTCTACCAAGAAAAGCCCCCACTATTTCCATTGTAAGACTGCCTATTATATTGGTTGTAGTTGCTACGGGAGTGTCCCCTCCAACCTCCCCTTCTTCCTCTACCCTGATGAGAAGATGAGCCACTGCCATTAAATCCAACAAAGGTATATTGTGCAACACTGGTAGAGGGAGGGAGTGAAGGTATAGGCAGCAGCGGTTCGGTAGTCAGAATGGATTGAAGAAAGATCATGTGTAAAAACTCGTGTGTAGACATATGACTATAGAGCTCAGAGCATACAAGAGGCTCAGCTTTGATCATCAAACTTGTAACCAAATCTCAAAATTCACCACAAGGCCCCGAAAAAACATAAAGGTTAAAGTTAGTGAGGGAGATTGGTCTGCCCACTGCGGCTAGTTCATCAAATAATCTCTTAGTTTTTTATAAGTAGAGAGTGACAATATCATCATCTTGACGAAGGTCATGAAGAGAGCCATGTAATGTATAATCCTAGAGTTAGATGGAGAGGCAAGAGTATATTCTAAGGTGCTCCAAACCCTTGCCAAATTTGGGTAGTCCACCACAAGGTGAAGAACATCAATGGAAAGGGATGAGAGTAGAGCATTGAGTATGAGTTGTTCTTGTTGTTTCCATGTTAGAAACACTTAGGAAGGGCCAAAACTAAGGCTGATAGAGGCAGCAGAAGAATAACTAGACAGGTTAAGCGTAGAAGGGCATAAATGCGAGCCATCGACAAACAAGAGAACCCCTTGGCCAATCAAATATGGCTTCATCTGCATATGCCAAAATAGATAATTGGAATTGGCAAGTTTTAGGTTAATGATCTGCTGTGTGTTTGAAAGGGGAATAACAGTTGTTGTCACAGTAGAGGGGAGCATGACTGCATTGATGTTGGGAGAAGAAGAGCTGGGATTGATGCTAGCTGCAGCAAAAACTAAAGGATCCATATTGCAAAATAGAAAACAGAGGCTGATAGCAGAAGCAGTAGCTGAAACAGTAGTGAATTAAGTAGCAGAAATCGTTGATCTTGAAGAAATTGTTGTAGAGAAGTAGAAACAGTAGCAAATAAACAACATAAATCGTTGATTTTAAAGCAGGAACAGTAGCTGATTAGGCAGAAGAAATTGTTGCAGAGAAGCATAAGTAGCAGAAGAAACGTCTATAATTAATTTAAGTCGGAAATCCAATGGTGCTAGCTGTTGTTTGAAAAAGATTATAAAGGAAGGGCAAATAGAAATCTGTTTAGATATTTCCTCTGATACCAAGTTGAAACAAGATTTATGATAATTAAGAGGCTTACTGAATTAGATAGAGGCTTACTGAATTAGATAGCCACCTTTGCTATTTATATAATTAGGACAATAAATGTGTTACGATGCTACACACAATAAGTCAATATATTAAAAATACAATATTTCCTATTCTATCACACATTCCATGGTACAGAAAGAGTAGACTTTAAACAGTAGAAATGGAATAATTGATAATCATACGAATTACAAGCACAAGCATTCAACTTCAATGGAGCTTCTCTGTTAGACTAGAAGAATGCTTAATTCTATTTTGGCATTGCTCTTAGACTGACCTGAGTAGCTAATTATTACAAATCAGTAAAACGATCAATGAGGACCTTGTGTTCTTGTGCTGATATGTTGCAGGTGTATCATCAAATAGTGAGGCTCCTGGCACTGTTAAGCAGAATCTAGTTTCAGCCTACAAGAGCAATCTTGCAAGCAAGTTGAAGTCAGAGGTTCATGAAATTGATGACCCGTCTCAAGATGGATTAAACGATAAGCAAGTCTCACGGTGGGCCACAACCTGGTGGCAAGAGTTTTCTGTATTGCTGATAAGAGGAGTGAAAGAAAGGAAGCATGACTCCTTCTCCGGCCTCAAGATTGGCCAAGTCCTGGCAGTAGCCTTCCTCTCAGGGCTCCTGTGGTGGCAATCTGACGTTTCCCATATACAAGATCAGGTAACATTTCGCAACAATTCATCGTTTTCTGAAAGCAAGTTCGTCAACTGAAACTGTATCTATAATCTTAACTTTGAATACAATGCAGATGGGGCTCCTCTTCTTTTACTCCGGATTTTGGGGCATCTTCCCTTTATTCCAAGCTATTTTCACTTTCCCCCAAGAACGCCGGATGCTCGGAAAGGAGCGATCTTCCGGCATGTATCGACTCTCATCATACTTCATGTCAAGGATTGTCAGTGACCTCCCGATGGAGCTAGTCCTTCCTACTATATTCTTAACTATAACCTACTGGATGGCAGGGCTGAAAGGCAGTCCTGGAAACTTCTTTCTCACGTTGTCTGTTCTCCTGTACTCTGTGTTAGTAGCAGGAGGTCTAGGACTGGCTATTGGTGCTCTGGTGTTGAACCAAAGATCTGCTACCGTAACGGGATCAGTAATCATGCTATCGTTCCAGCTCGCCGGTGGATACTACGTTACACATGTCCCTGCCTTCATTAGCTGGGTGAAGTACATCTCCATTAGTCAATACACATACAAGCTGTTGCTGGGGTCCCAATACAAACCTGGTGACACCTATACATGTGGTGGCGCCGGAGGAGTTTGTTTAGTCGGAGATTATCCTGCAATAAAAAAAGTGGGGCTTGATGACCAAGTTCTTGGTGCCGTAGCATTAGGGATTATGCTTGTGGGTTATCGCCTAATCGCTTATCTTGCTCTCATGAGAATTGGAGTGGCTAAAAGGTAGAGCGAATGTTTTCCTTTTGTTTAGTTTTATGTCAGGACATTAATGTTGTAAGGTTGGCCATAAAATCGAAAAACCAAAGAGGATGTTTCATATGACTTAAGAAACATTTCCTCTTCACTTCAATGCATAATATCCATGTGTTTTTGCCGTTTTTCTAGTTTATTTTTTAATTTTTTTCATATGAGTTCAGAATTTTCGCTAATTTAGACTCTAATTGCTTGCACACATGAAAATGGATCAAAGTTGTTTTTCTCTTTTGATTCTGAAATAATTAGCTGTCCAAAAGAATTCAATTAACATGGTAAGTTTTAAGTTTTAAATAGGTGTTTGTAAGTGTAATTGTATTTATTTTAAAAGTATTTTTTATTCAAAAGAATTCATTTTATTATTTTTAAAAAATTATTTTTGATATTAGTACATTGAAATAATTTAAAAATATATTAATTTAAAATAAATAAAAAAATAAAATATACAAAATAAACATGCACCATATTCATCACCAAGTAATCAAACCGTAAAGTTAAAGTGGCCCAATTATGTATTACATTGGGAATAGCGATTTCTTCGAGGTCCATCTTTCCCAAGGGTAAAACATCAACTTTTAGATGATGGATGGGCTTTATTTGAGTTTTATATTCAAGTTCAACAAATCATAATAAAATAAAAAAATAAAAATAAAAAAAGAGAGGGGCCTGGTGCCCGTGTTGATTCTATCGGTCCAAATGGCATTATAGCTCACGAAAAGGCAAAAAAAAACTATATAACAAACACTTGCCCACTTCATTCTAGCCTAGGAATGAATTATTAAAATTACTTGACTTAATATGAACAAAAAAGATAAGCTGTCTGCCCATCACAAAGCAATCAATGTCTTCTGACAGCCTGCAAGAGATAATGACCTCCTCACTTGGTGGCTTGTCTAGTCATCAGCTCTTAGTCCATTTACCAAAATGGGCTTCTTAAAACAATCATATTCATATTGTTTTAAATGTTTTTCATTTAAAATAATATTTATTTATTTTTTAAAAATTATTTGAAATAAACATATTAAAACAATTCAAAACATAAAATAAAATTAATATTTAATAAAAAAATTAATTTTTTAAAAAATATAAGTATAACTGCATTTTCAAAGTCTTTACACGTGATGACATTTATAACGAGGTTGAAGTTTGAAAAACGTTTAAAACATATTGTATAATTTGATCTTGACTGTTTCGGGTCAAATTGAAGCTCGGAGCTTGAAGTTAGTTCACGCTTTCAACTCAATAATAAAGAAGTGTGTAGTCTCATTATATTTGCCACATAAATATTTGTTGATGGATGTGCTTACCGCTATGATGGTCAAAAGGTATTAATTCCTGCTTTAGTTGTGCCGTAGTGCTATTTATCATATAGTGCTTTCAGTAGCGTTTAGATACGCTTTAAAAGTTTCTCTTTTTAATTTTTTTTTATTAATTTTAATGTATTAATATTAAAAATTAAAAAAATATATAATTTTTTTTAATGAATTTCCAGATAAAAATAATTTTAA
Organism: Populus tremula; assembly: GCA_964019445.1. Taxonomy (NCBI): domain Eukaryota; kingdom Viridiplantae; phylum Streptophyta; class Magnoliopsida; order Malpighiales; family Salicaceae; genus Populus; species Populus tremula. Next base: position 44,051,065 of record CAXHTJ010000001.1, read on the forward strand.
AAAATATCTTATATAACATAAACATGCAATAAATAGTATGGAATTACTTAGGAATGTTAAAGAATGAAATTAAGTTTGAAATCAAATTTATGATAATAGATTAATTTCTCTCTATCATAGTTTTTAGACCCGATCTAATGGTCGTCCTAATCCAAGATCCGAGTTTTAGGTTTTGACCGGGTCGTATAGGTCAATTATTTTAAAAAAAAAAAATCAAAACGATGTCGTTTTAATAAAAAAAATCAACGAATTATAACCAAGTTTTTAATCGAGTTAACTTACCGGGTCACACTAACTTTTTTTTTTTTTTTCAACTCAGTCTGATTCTAACTTTAAGTTAACAAGATTTTAGATCGACCCTACAGGTTTCAAAATCATGCTCTTGATCCTATATTCGGATAACAGCTTGTACAGCCCATTTAAGGCAAAGTAAAGGAGAACATATTAGGTGTTTATAACACTTGATTGGTTGTCTATTATATATCCCAATAATCTTGTAATCTCTGTATTCCATGATTTTGGAATGTGGGCTGCTACGAACGCTCGAGTCGCAAACTTTGAATAAATTAAGGCCTTTTGATTGTATGCTCATGGAGTCTATTATTGAAGTCCTTTAAATATTTTAATTCGACACTTGACCTAAAAGGCTGATTTTTTTATTTTTCTCAGCATCAAAAGAGTGAGAATTTTGCAAAATACTATGGGCTTATGTAGATAGAATATAATATGGAACGAAAGGTGGTTAATTGTTTTTTTTAATTGTGAGTGTTCAAGCCAGCTTATGCATATTTTAACTAATTCCTTGAAATTCTAAAATTAATAATTGAGTAAGCCTCCAGTAATCATAAGATTTGTGACACTCGAACTAATAATTTCTAGGGAACAAACTTAGAACCTGACAAGTTGAAAAAAAAAAGTTCATGAAAGGAAGACATTATATGATAGAGACTTTAATTTTATTGTTTTTGAAATACAGGGGGCTGACTGTGCCTAGGTTACCCGAAGTCCTCTACCAATTTTAGATAATTAAGAAAAAAGTAGATAATATTTAATATCCCCAAGTAGCTATTTACTAAAAAAAATTGGCCTAAAATACATATATCATTATTTATATAAACAGTAAAGTTTATGATTTTTTTAAAAAGTGTTTTTGTTCTTTCAGTTTAATCATTCTAGAACCTAATTAGATGAAATTAGGCTTTAAATTATCATAAAAATACAAAATTAAAAGACAAATGACTAAAATATAAAACATAAAAGAAAATACATAGTTAATCTCAAGTTTACTACAATTTTTATTTGGGTTTCAAAGTTTATTTTTTAGTTCTTATGTTAGAGAGAGGAGAGAGAAATCTACTCGAAAATAGCTATGAAAAAAATGTTGTTGGTTACATCACTTTTTGATGAAAAAACTCATCCTTCTCATCATCAACAAGGTCCATTCAATGATGGGGATTGAGTGTAATGGTTTTGAACCTTTATTTTATTTGAAAAAGTAGATCGACACAGTTTAAAGATTTTTCATTCGATTGATTTTTATTTATTATGGTGATTTTTGTGTTAATATGTGGTTTAGAAAAGTTTTTATGGTATTTATTAGGTGTTTTTCAATAAAAATATATTGAAAATTAGATTTTTAACTTAAAAAACTCACCTGTTTTTTTTTTAAACACCATCGCAATGGCTAGATTCTAGGTTGGTGTCCAATAGGCCAAGCATGAGAGCCTACCTCATGTCCAAGCATTTAGGCTTTTTTATAACCCATTAGTGTTGGGGCATCTAGACCTACATGCTTGGCTTGATTTTTTTATGTTTTTTTTTTAATTTCATTCTTCAAATTAGATTTTTTTTTAATTTCATCATTTAATATTTAGTTGATTTCGAACTGGTCTTTATATATATATATATATATATATATATATATAATTAAAAAAAAATTATTGAACCAAGTGGAGTCCATGACTCGAGCACCTGAGTTAATTTATATACCCCCCATCTCGGGCACCTAAGTTAATCATCAAGGTTGTTGTTTTTTTTACGTGTGCTTGGACTTTTTTTTAATTATTTTTTCTTTGATTTTTTTTTTTGTCTTTAAACTTGTCAAAATCTATTAAGTTATGTCCAAGAAACTTTCATATAACTTATTTGAAACTTGGTTTAGATAAGAAATTGAGTTAATGTTTTAAAATTTAACTTAATAGGTTGAATTTCATAATAATATATTAAAAAAAACATCTCCACTTAAATATTTTTTTATATTCAAAATATTTTTACTTCGACGGCAGCAAAGGACTCCTTTAGAATTGTGGAAACTTTTGTTATCCTTTAATTTTTGACCATCCTAAAGCAAAAAATAAACTGAGCTGACAGGATGTTTTTCAAATGAATATTCAATTTCTATTCTTCTTTTTATTCAACGTAAACAACTAGACTGTACAAGTGAAGTATTGAAACTAATAAGATACAATGTTCGGATGTAAAATAATAATAAAAAAGAATCCCATGAAATCTGGTTGATGACAGTGTTGATTTATTGTGATGACAACTTCATGGTAGAGGAGTTTGTTACGATGACAACTTGATAATAGGGAATTTGATAGCAAAGAATCCCTGTAAGTTTGCTAAACACCATTAGTTTGAACTTCCTGAATTTATAGGCTTGATTGGAATGTCATCTTGGTTTGAACATATTACCGTTAGAGCTCCAAGATCACTCAACATCTCTTCAGTAATTGAGGCTAGATTGTGAGAGTCTTCACCCTTTTTTCACCAAGAATCTCTTGTATCCTTATTTCTCCATTGACTCTCACAATTATTGGCAGTGCCAACAGTACCAATCTATGATAGATGGTTAACACATCCAAGTAGGCTACACAAGCCAAACCTTTTTATTATATTTCTTTCTAATTCTTACACTCTGTAGTCAAACACTCGTAATTGGTTATCGAAATATAAAATCGTATTATCAAATATCACAACATCGAAAGTATAAATCACTTCTATTAAAGCAACTTTTAAACAAATTATCACTTACCAAATAATTAAGTAGCTACTCTCATTAACATTATTATAATATAAAATGGTTTGTGCACGAGTCAAATTTTGTATCTAAATACCACCAGAAAATAGCTAAATATTGACCAAATATTATGTTAGTCTTTAAAGTTTAACTTCGTTAGAAGTACAATTATCGACAGAATAATGGATGAAAAAAATATTTTTGTAAATCATATTGTTAATGATTTCACTTCTATCAGTAATATAATTATCAATGGTTTTACTAAGAAAATTATCACGCCAAACAAAAAACCTTACTGGCGATAATTCTGTCGATAAATCCATTAGTGATTATACGTATTACTAATGTAATTAATTCGTCGAAGAATTACATTTATATATATGTTACTAACAAAAAAAAACCAATGATCTTAGATCATGCCCAAGCACCGTAGCCTACAAAAAAAAAGCTATTGTTAGTTAAAAGTTTTTATAAAATACAATAATTTAAAAAACAGAATCTTACCATCTATTTTTCATATGAAATGAACGAAATGGATTCGCTAGAGTATGTGGTTATAGAACCATGAATCTTCTTGGTTCGGCTCACCAAACCAAATGATGATTGCCTCAACAAATGTTCTGACATCACATGCTAGGGATAAACGTTTAGATACCCTCGGTGACATGCTTGAAATCTCTCAACATGACTACATCTTCCTAACTTGAAAGACCTTTATCTTTTGCATATATTTTTTTTCTAGGCATTGTACCAGAAAATCACATAACTTGGTTCATAAAAAAATCAAATACGATAATGAAAAATAAAATGTTAATATATTTTTTAAAATATTATAGCTTAAATTCAATCTTACCTAATAGCATTGTGATTCTTTCACACTCCCCTAACCACATCATTATTAGCCTCCTTCTAATAAAATTTTCCTTCCATGTCAATTTCATAAAATAACTAATTTATTAAAATTAAAAAAACTAACCAAATTAAATATTAAAAAATAATTGTTTATGTATATACTGACATCAAATGTTTCGAGTCAAGCATCAATCATAGGATTCATAACTTAACTCAATTGAAACAAAAACACTTCTATCAAAGATTTCATCGATGATGTTATTGTGTAAGCATCCTCAACATCTATAAACATGAATTTCAATTTGTTCATTAAAATTACTTATTCAAACTTTATCTATTATTGTTTATTTTTTTATCGTGCAAGAAAAGAAAACAAGTTTACATCTTGTGATTGGGCTTCCACTAGTCAATATACTTCCTAAAGCAAACATCATGCTCATAAGGAACACTCACTTTGTGAGTCTCACTCTCACTCGATGAACTTGCTTTGAGAAAGGGTTCCTAAATTGCCTCATCATGGTCGACACCCAGCAGCATTCCTCATGCTCATCAGGTGTGTTGCCTGAAGAACGAATAGAGCTCTTATTTGTCCTTATCTATACTAACATTCTCTTCCTCATCTAAACAAATTTGATAAATAATAATAATAATAATAACATTATCACTATATCCTGTTTTGAAAATAAAATAAAATTGGCAGCACCTCTCTTATATAAGAATTTACCTAAAATTTTAAAACCTACAAATACACATTAATAACTCATCCCGCAAACCAATTAATTTTATTTATGACTAATATTAATTTATGTATATATTTAGAAGAATAAAACCCACTTAAAACTAGAAAGAAACCTTATTTCTATTTGTCAATAGAGGAGCTTAATCATTCTATTATGAATTATTTATTTTTAAAAAAGCTAGAATTGAATGTCATATGATTACGTTGAATCCAATATGTGCTTTAATTATATAATAGATCTCATTCCATGCTTGGTCAATCAAAAAGACATTCAGGATCCACACACAATAGCAATAAAAACTGAAACTTGTAATAGAAATTAGATTTTAGAGTTGAGAATTATTAAGTACTGCTTGCATGTATTTTAAACCATGTGGTAAATTACTCATTTTGTAATTAAAAAATTTAGGGTTCAGTCATATGTGAATTTTAGTATAGTAAAAATTAACGATGTTATCTACAAGAAATTGTTCAATTTATCAACTTATATGAGAGTATAAGAGAAAATTATTTAAAAATAGCTAAATGTTAATATTGTACTTACTGAATAAAATATCTTAATTCATCATAGTGAAATAGCATATAATTATGTGCATGCCTAATTTTGATTTATGTCAAGTATTTTTCCCATACAATATTTTTTGATAAAAGTCATCTAGGATGAGAAACACATTGATAAATTTCCATTCACAAGCACTTCCTCACTATTATTATGTCTTTGAATACAACTAATTCTTATTCTCAAATGAGGCTTAAAAAAATATGAGATAAATGTTGAAATCTTTTCAACAATACAAGTCTTGAATATTGAAGTCTTAATATGCGTCATGTTTTTAACTTTTTCCTTAAGGTTGAATAAATATCCACATGGAGTCAAATAAAGATTGAATAAATGGATGTTTTAATTTTTTTTAATAAAAAAAACAATATAAATTTCCTTAAGATGCATATTTAATCTTTAACCTCTCGAATGGATACATCCATCTATATCTGAGAGGACCTCTAACTTTTTCCTTAAACAATAAATGTATCGGTAGATGCTTCACTGAGTTAAAGAAAGATGAAAAGAATATCATCTCAAGTTTGTAAATTGTCTAAATGGTATTTGTTTCAAGCTTCTTTATTTGTTGGGTATGCAACTGATTAAAGCATATATCTCTAAAAAAGTGATTAATCTCCATGAGAGCATCTTATATCTATTTTGACAATAAACCCCTATAAGCAAGTGGAATGAATGTTTTCATAAAGACACAACATTCATTATTTTCATTTCATACAATTTGCAATCCTTCATATTCATAAGAAAAAAACAGACTCTTAAGCAATTGGTAGATAAGTAATTATACATTCTTCTCTAAAGCAAAACTGGCTTTGGGTTTTGTAACCCATGGCCCATCATAAACCAACTCTATATTTTTACAGTGATAAAACAAATGTATATCCATTTAAGCCTTTATATTATCATTTGTCTTCCATTTCACATCAATCACCGTGTTAAAAGTATTTTCAAATATATTCTTTTTTATATGCATGACATCTAAATTATAAAGGAGATTAGTCTTTCAATAAGAAAGTTTCCAAAAAATACTTTGCTTTACCCAATTATAGGTCACTCTAAAACTAAGAAACTTTTGCTTTCCAAATTAAAAACTAAACACAATGCTCTCATACTATAAGACGGTACCAGTTGTAGAACATCTTTTTCAACTCAACCTATAAAATAAGTCATTTTTGTACTTATGATCGACTGACAAGAACCTCTGGTGGCAAAAAAAAAAAGAAGATTTTTTACTACCATTTATTAAGATAAAGTTACTATTATTTTCCTTACAATATGGAAAGACTAATTTTCAATACTTGTTCTAACTAGAAACCATCCCACACGTAGAAAAATCATTAATAGTCCACATAAAAGCTATCTTCATCTGAAAATCATGTTTTCTTGAAACATCATATGCTAAAATTTTGAATGACCACAACTAACTCAACTCATCAATCAATGGTCGAAGACATATATCTATATTCCTACTCAGACTATTAGGGTTGAGTATGACCAGAGATAAGAATATGAATTTCAGCTTTATATATATTCTGGTGACAAATTATAAATTGTGAGTATCATCGGCCAACAAGAATAGGGTGCAACAAATAACCTAAATGGATTGAATTCATTCGTGCATAACCAAAGATGTATATTGGTCTGTGGTTCCATTGAAAAACAAGAATTCACCCTATTATACTACTTTCAAGCTTCACCATTGGGAGGGTGCACCATGACTTCATTCGCCACATCATGTAAATGATGTCATATCATGTGCTTAATAGTCTTTGGAGATATAAATAACATTTACAGCCTAGAAATGATTGGTAAGTATCTCGATTTTCTATGTGCTACAAGAGTCCTTCCCCTATTAGTTTTGCATTTATACCGAATATGTCCACAGGTTCTACACTCAGTGAAATTTATATTTTCATGGTAGTATAACGTGTAAAAATTTGGAAACTTATCAATTTTTTGGTATCCTAGACCAAGGAGGTTCACCATGGATCTAACAACATAAAAGTTTTTTTTAGTCTATTTTCTTCAGGTCAAATGCTTCTCGTCTATTCAATGATTTTTTCATAATATTACTAATGGATTCCCCAATAGAAATTAGCGACAATAAATTATCATTAGTAATTTCATTGGAAATATTGACACGTCAAATTTGCTGATAGAATTAACGAGGAAATACTTATTTATTTTTTTATTCTTTGAATTCTATCAGTAATTCCCTCGATATTCACCTATAATTTTTTTTCCATCATCCTATATTAGTAACTGTTGAAATATCTCATCTAGTTTATATATACTTGTTAAGTTCTTTTATTTAATGTGCCATAGTAAGTCCCAAGCCCTCTTAAATGACAGTAATTTTAATATGAAGTCTAGTAATTTTTTCCCTCTGCTTCTCTAACTCTTATAAAAGGAGATTCAATGGTAAGATTTCGTAATTTGATGATATTTTAGGACAAATTAATGTAATTCAAATCCTTATCTTGAAGTCTTAAGAGTCAAGTACTCGAAGAGGCGAATTTAGGTTAGCATTTAGAAACTGAAATGTGGTGTCTATCCGATTGTAGATCGAGCCTTCTCCTACCAAAACAAAACAACAAATTAAATCCATTTTCTACCCGTTGCAGTTGAACAATGAACAAAGCAACTCAATCTATTTCTTCGTCGGCACTTGATTGAAACGTTCTCTCTATCTAGCCACTAAGTCAAGCGTCGTGGTATTGAAAATCTTAAATTCAAAGTGCTTAACTTCACCGCTAATACTTTGAATTATTGCTTTAATTTAGTTTCATATTCATAAAAAATGTTTTTTTTGGGCTAAAATTCAATATTGTTGAAGCTAATATGAGAAAAAGCTCAAATTGTTGAAGCTAAATTCCATCCCATATATATGTGTGAAGTCACCCTAGCTAGCTAGTCCTCATTAATTTCAAAAAACATGAGTCGCCAAATAATAATTTGTGGCATACAAAAGAAGTGAAAGTTCGAGGAAGCATCAGTCATGCATGACTTTACTTTGCATCATCAGACTAGCAAGATTTCAAAACCCACGTGTAGAACCTCAAAAACTGTCTGGAAACTTACATGCCGCCGGCGCCGGCACAAAGATTTAGTCACTCCGAATCTCCGAGATAGCTGCAAGTCTCTCGTCAAATTTAGAACCCTCCACCTCCACTCAGTGCCCAAACGACCGCCTTCAAACACTATTCATCTTCACGTGTTCTATAAAAAAAATATCCCCACCCCAAGTCGCAGCCTTCACAGCACACACAAACACTTTATCTTTACATGTGATTTTTTTTTTCTTTTTTTTTGTTTGACAAGAAAACTCTAAAAGGTGGATTGAATTGTATAATAGATATATACAAATATATATATATAAGCATCAAATTGTCAACAAAGAGATAAAATACAAACGTGTCACTAAATGTATCTGACCATTGCTCCTTGACCCACCAAACATTTCTTCTCTTGACATCCTTTTCTCTCTCTCTACACCTAGGTATTCGCCGTCCACATCTTTCTGAAATAATAATTTATTCCTGTTTTGCATTGCATCGGGGTTATTTTTTTAAAAATATATATATATATTATAAAATAATTTATATATATATATATATATATATTTTAAAAATTAACTTTTTACATCAATATATTAAAACAAATTAACAATATAAAAAAAATTAATTTTAAAAAAATCATTTATTTAAAAGATAAGTTTTCTCCTCGAAAACATATTAACTGCTATGATTAATCATGAGAACACGCCAGATCCTTTTATCTTTATTCTTTTGCTCAAACTTTGACCCACCCGTCATCAATCATGGCCAGCATATTCTCTTTTTGTTAAAACGACACATAATGGTCACAAAATAAGGTTAAAAAAAATGCCATACCTGTAAGCCAGTTCCTGAAAGGTTTTGAGTGAAAGAAACCCTAATCGTACACATACTCTCCAAAAAAAAAACAAAATAAAACAAAATAAAACCCCCAGGTTACGTGTCTAAATATAAAAGCCTCAGTTTGTGTGTTGTAACGCCATGTTTTTTTTTCCTCTGCATTCCCTGTCCCACCTTCCTCTCTTTTAAAAAACAAAAAATTCCATCCCATGCCTAACTTCACTCAACAAAACACCCACGTGTCGTCACGTGATAAATGATTGAACACTTCATGTTAAGAATTTCTTGTTGGGACATGCAAGATTGGTACTGCCGTTAAGGTTTCTAGAATGTGATGTTTGTGTTGACACGTGTACATTCTATAGATGACTCACCACTGTCCTTTTAGAGACGGTTCATGCACCAAAGAGACCACAAGTATCTCTCTCCCTCTCCATAGCGTAGTAGTTCCACTTGGATAAGGTCGGCCATTTGATGGAGCACGTGTCGTGCTGTCAACGGTGACAAACATAAAGTGGACCCCATTAACCCAAACACTAAGACAAGGACGACCGTACTTATCTCTCTCCCGCTATTCATCCTCACCTGTATAAATAAGTCCCATTTCATCTTGTCAGAGAAAAAAGAAAAGAAAAGAAAAAAAAAAGGAATAGAGAATTCTAGCTCCAGTTCTTCTCTCTAGTCAAAGAAGCAATTGTGCAATAAGCTGCAGTCTGAAAAATGGGAGTGCAAGAAACAGACCCTCTCGCCCAACTGAGCTTGCCACCGGGTTTTCGGTTTCACCCGACTGATGAAGAGCTATTAGTGCAATATTTGTGCCGGAAAGTTGCTGGTCACCATTTCTCGATGCAAATCATTGGTGAAATTGATTTATACAAGTTTGATCCATGGCTTTTACCAAGTAATTAATAATCTTGCTCTCTAATAATGTTCTCTTACTTAAAAGAATCAATTATTAGTTATAGCAATAATAAATTTCTTGGGTTAATATTCTTCTTAATTTGTTGTTGTTACCAGGCAAGGCGATTTTTGGTGAAAAAGAATGGTACTTCTTTAGTCCTAGAGACCGTAAGTACCCAAATGGATCCCGACCCAATAGGGTTGCCGGGTCTGGGTATTGGAAGGCCACCGGTACTGATAAAATTATCACATCAGATGGACGTAAAGTAGGTATCAAGAAAGCTCTCGTCTTTTACATTGGCAAGGCCCCAAAAGGAACCAAAACTAATTGGATCATGCATGAATACCGCCTTATTGAATCCTCTCGCAAACATGGAAGCACGAAGGTACCAACGAAATAAATTCCATCTGCAGATTAATTTTAATTTGTTTTCATACAAGCCTCAACATTAATTAATGATTTTTGTTAATTTTCTTTGTTGCTACAGTTGGACGAATGGGTATTGTGTCGGATTTATAAGAAGAAATCAATTGCTGGACAGAAATCCATGTCAGGTGTTTCAAGCAAGGAACCTAGTACCAATAGTCCATCTTCATCATTCTCTTCTCATTTCGATGATGATGTCCTTGACCCGTTGCCGGAGATGGATGACCGCTTCCTTGACTTGCCTCGAACCAACTCACTCAAACCAAGGCAACATGAAGAGAAAATCAACTTGGCCACTCTGGGCTCCGGGAATTTTGATTGGGCAACTCTTGCTGGGCTCAACTCGGTGCCTCAACTCGTTCAAACACAGCCTGGTGTGAGGTACTCGAACAGTAATGTTCATGATGTGTATGTTCCTTCAATGTCCCAACTATGCCACATGGATTCATCCGCGGAGAGGATGGACAACTTGGTTGAAGGCGGGGAGGTTCAAAGTGGAGCTAGAACTCGGCTGGATAGTGTTGGTAACCCAGTGTTTTTCCAACAAAACTCGAGCGTGAGGCCACAGAGCTTCTCTAACTCATTTGACCCGTATGGGTTAAGGCACTCGATCCAACCGGGTAGCGGGTTCGGGTTTAATCAGTAAGAAAATGTTAGGGAAGAATTAGGAGTACATTTCTGTAAAGAAAAGTACAAAGGGATGCATTTATGTAAATATTTGGATTCTTTGGGGGCTAACTTTTGAGCTTAGATTCCAGAAGAGAGAAGAAGCTGGGGAGCTGCTTTGTTCAAAAGGCAAGGGAAATTTGCCCTCCCTTTTGGGTTTGCTAGAGGATTAGATGCCATGTACACGAAAAAACTTACTAGTATTTTGCAGCACAATTTTCTTTGAACAATGAAGTACAAACTTTGCGATACTTGGAAAGTAATTAATTGATATGGAAATTAAATTGTATGGCTCTGGATTTTCGTATATGTACTTTGAATAATACTTTCTTTAATTACTTCAAAATATAGAATACTCGAATTGATAATTTATTAGTTAAACTATAACTCTAGGTATATAATTTTTTTTTATTATTATTAATATGAGTATTTGAACTAACTTATATACATCTTAATTAATTTTATAAATTTTAAAATTAATAATTATATAAAACTTAAACCTAAAAAGTTTCATGTATTCATGAACTGGGATGATGTGTTTTGTGTGGCTGTATGAAACAGCTAGCATGGGGGATGCAAGTACTGACAATGAATTTAGGATGTTTTTGTCACGGGCCGTCCATGTGAGCAATGTCAGGGAATGATAGTGGTTTTTTCCCTTTTCTTTTTCTCATTGGGAAGAAGCACTGTCTAGCATCGAGAGCAAGCCTTCGTGTCCAAATTGGTGTCTTTTACGTCGAAAATTATTGTTTTATATAATCAGTTAATTAATTGAATGATAACTATTTTACCTTGTATGTGTTTTAAATCCAAGAATTATTTATGCTGGTAACTATTTTATATTTCAGAAGGGAAGCATGTTTGCATCCATTTTTTTCCAGTTTCCTAAAACCTTTTAATTTTTATCTAAATTTCTCTCTTTTTTCTTCTAATATGAATAAAATTTTTATAAGAATCCAGATAAATATTTATCTTTTTTTAAAAATGAAAATTTCAAATTCAAATTAAATTATCAATTTATCAATAGGATAAGTCAGTTATTTTTAGTGTGTGTATATCACTGAGCAACATAATATAATTATTGTTTTGCCATTTAAAAAAAATCAATGAACTAAATATTGGGATTGGAGGGTAATATAATATTTTTTTTGCATGGTTCATTAGTTATTATTTAGATTGATTGGGAATAATTTATTTATTTTTATTTTAAAGGTAGAGAAAAATGACTAACTTACCCTTAAAAGAAAACTTTTCAAGGAATTATTGGAGGGAAATTTTTTTGTCTTTTAATATATATATAAGGAATTATTTAAAGGAGCATCTACACCCTTCTAGTAGATCGTAAGGCGTCATCGCCAACTCAAGTATTTTTTTAATTGATTTTTTAAAAATATATATTACTGTGGTATCATAATGAGGTTGCAAATTTTAGCATGATAACTCATATGGGCTTAGGTTGGGTTTTTTTTTATCTTTTTCATATTGTTACTTTTTTGTATTGTTGTTGCATTTTTTTTTTTGCTAGGGCACGAGCTTGGCTTGTTAAGCATAACAATTTATTTAACTTTTATTCGTTGCATTCTTGAATATATATTGTTTTTGGATTTTTTTGTGAATATTTGTATTATCTCGAGTCTTTTTTAATTTTAACATAGTTTAATAATTGTTTTTTAAAAAATAACACATATTATAAAAGTATTTGAAAATATATAGCACAGTTTAAAAGCAATAACTATTAAAAATATAGTACATAATTGCTATTGAGAATAACAGTTATTTTAAAAGTTATTTTTCAATCAAATTAATTAATAACTTTTTCATAATAAAATTAATTAATAACTACAAAATTCAATCCAAGTTTTTATGATGATATAATTGTAAAAAATAAAAAGATTTAATGATTAAGAAAAAATATATCATCAGAGACATATAAGGATAAGATCTTTGTTTTTAACATGCTTAATACCATTAAAAAAAATTTGACAAACCTTAAAAAACCACCTAATATAATTATAATTCATTAGTGATTTTGTTCTGATTAATTTAGAGGTAATTACTGCCTGGAATTTTCAAATTAGTAGATTCAATATGCGAACGTGCTTGAACGGGCCCTTGCCAGGAATCATAGTTGTGACTATTATTACGGTGACGTTTGTCTTGTAGTCTCCCATCATCATATATTCCATGACTAAGGTTTAACTTCCCTCTTGAAAAAAAGAGAAAGAAAAAAGTAAATGGGGAATTTGTTGAGCAGAATTGAAACATAATTTCTCAAAGATGATGCATGTAGCTTATATTTAGTCTTCCATCGCTATTATTAATTATTAATTATTATTTATTATTTATTAATTATTAATTAGATGACTTCATCAAATACAATGCATCTCATGCCATGCAACTACGGATCCACCCCCTCCAGGATCTCTTCAAGTATATATATATTTCAGTCATGTTGAAATTTGAAACAAAAATCAATAACACAAACAATTATATATATATATTAATTATAGGTGTATATAATTAACTGAATAATGATAATACCACTAATTGTGATGTAACCGTGATCTCTTAATTAATACGTCCTCCAATGAATATGCTAAACAAAATTTCAGTACATAATAATAATAAAAAATATCCAAACTCTAAATGTCCACAGCATTACTCATTAGGGAGCTTCTGTGTTATCCTGGATTGACGTCATGGTTACAGTCATTTTAAATAAATAAAAATATTTAGCATTACTCTCAATGAGTTTTGTAAGATTAGAAGTATTTTTTCATAGATTTGAAGGAATTTATTTTTTATTAATATAGATGTCTGGATCAGTTTTTGTATATCTTGATTAATTTTATAAATTTTAAAGTTAATGATTATATAAATTTTTATTAATCATCATATTAGTATGTAAATAAATAATAGAATTGGAGGTATTAATTAGATACAAAACTGTTTTTTTTCAAGATTAGATCAAGCTAGGACTACCATGACAACGTTAATTGCGGCCAAAGACATGTTTCCTAGCCAGGACAAAGAAAGAAAGTGTCTTGGCTTTTTTGAAACCAGGATAATTAGTGGTGGAAATTACTTGATATCTATATAGGTGAATATAGATTTTGACTCCATTTTCTTTGACAACACAGATTAATAAAAGAAAAACATAAACTAGAAGACCGGTTTGAAGGCCGCCGCCTCCGCCGCCGCCGCCCATCGATCTGTCATTAATTGCTTTCTTTCTAGCTAGCTTATAATCGATTTTGCATGCAATTTTAGTGATGATGCCATAGATACATCGTGCTAACAAATGAGGCAAATTGATGCGTGTAAAAATTGGAGGAGTCCATTTACATCTTATCCTGTGGAGTGTGGAAAGGGTAATGGGTGAGGAAAAACAAAATAATACGAAGTTGTTGTATAAAAATTGGCAAGGGTTTCCGATTCTTTGGTCAAATCAATGGCCTCAAAGCAGACCAGGTACGTTTAAAAGTCTATGACAGGCAAACAGTGAAGAAATATGCGATTATCGGGATTTGTTTTTGAAAATTCGCCCATCCTATTTTTCTCAAAGTCAAAACTACTACTTATAAGAATGTATTTGGAGTATAATTATAGTTATTTTTTAAATAATTTTATATATTAAAATATATATTAAAGATGTTGTTTTAATTTTTAAAAAAATTATTTTGATATCAATATATTAAAATGATTTGAAAACACTAAAAATATATTAATTTAAAATTAATAAAAAAATTAATTTTTTAAAAAAATATTTTTTAAAAAATAATTAGTCTTACTAATGATTAGTTGCATACAGAAGGCATATGGGATCATTCTTCAAGATTCTCCAAGCAATCCCATATAATTTGTCCAGTCTTTTAACAAGATAGATATGCATTGACCGTTGATCTGTCCTCCTTCTATTTTGATTTGAAATTCTCTGCTTGCACGTGTAGTCAACCTCCGCATGGTATCTTCGTCGAAATCGACACATGCTTCCAAATATTTAACGATCCAGGAATCGCAATAGGATATATGAGGTAGCCAATACATTTAAGAATTCTTTTTTCATCTAAAATATTGAAAAAACCCTCATTAAAGAGAATGAAATTACACACGCAATATATATATAGGGTGTCTGGTGGCTTAAATATCAAAGTGAAAAGTAAAAGATTTTTATAAATAAAATTTAGAAGCAAAACTTAGTTGCTCATGTAAGTATTTGATCTACTTTTTTATTTAACTATATTAAAATTAAAATTGATGTTCATAAAAAAGGATGACTATTTAAATTCTATAAAAAATATATTATTTTAGTCTAAATTTGTTTTTTTACTCATGTATTTTATCTCAAAAACATATATTTTTTTAATAATATAGTTTATTAAAAAAAACTGAAGAAAATTAAAATAAATATTTCATAATTTTTAAATAATTTGAAATAAAAAGAAAATAAATGTATTTTGTTAATAAAAACTTTCTTTCTTATTCATGTGTTTCTTTTATTAGAAATTTCTTTACATGTATTTAAAAATATATATATATGAATTTACAATAAAAAATAAAAAGAATATAAATATCTGATTTGAATGTATTTAAAAAAGGTGGCTCCGAGGATCGAAAAATTAGAATCCAAGTTTTAGGGTCCTAAAAACCCAAATTGCAACCTTTTTTTTTTTAAAACAAAAACATATATATATAAAAATATATATATACCTCTAAAACCTCATTTATAATTATAAAACATATTTAATTGGAAAAAAAATTTCAAAATTAAACCAAATAACAAATCTTATGAAACTTTGATTTATTTTTTCGGACATCATCGAAGCTGGAAACCACATCTATTAAATTCTCTTCTTAAAGATGAATTCATAAGCACCAAAAACATTATTATTGGTGGATGAAATTAATTTGACCATGTAAAAATTTTTTTGGATGACTTTCTCTCTCTTTAAACAATAGTCAAGGATTGATATGCTAAATAAATAAAGTTTATGATTAAAATATAAAAGTTAAAAACAACATAGACCAAGTATACAAAAAATAAAAGTTTAGAGACCATGTTAGATTTTTTTCATGCCTTTTTAATGGTGTAAATGGTAAAAAAAGCTTTGTTTTTTAATATTAATTTTGGTACTTGGTCTCCCAATTTTTATTTTAATAATGACCTAACATCAATTTCAAAAAAATGATATTTAAGTATATGAGAACATGCTAATCAAAACAAATCATAACACATAAAATCATATCAACATAATTTATAAAGATAATTTTTTTAAAAAAAGTTTAGTGAGTGAAGTGCAAAAAGAAAAAATTAAGTACACGTAGGCATGCTAATCAAAACAAAATCCAATATGTTCAGGAATGAGATTTTTTTTTATGGTAGGCCTTTTGGAGACTTTTATGCACTTAGAGATGTAGTAAGATGATTATTCTATATTTTATGTTAATAGATATAAGAATAAACAAACAAATTCTCGTGACCCAATATGGAACTTCAAAAGATAATTAACTCTATATGTATTTAGTTTGGAATCATTTCAAACCCAAAGGTGATGAGTCTAGTATCTTGCTAGACCCAAATGTGTGAGAGTTGCCTTGATATAATGTAGTTAATCGGTCCAAAAACAACTCAAATGACCATTAAAAAAATGATTTGATTTAAAAAAAAGATTCAAGATGACATTTTTTTTTAATATTAAGATGGTGACATATTAGATCAACTCGGCTTCATGGTTTAACTCCCCAAACTCGTGACCTAGATCATGGACCACACTGGGTTTAACAATTTTTTTACTTAAAAAAAACTATTTTTTACTTAATGAATTAATAACAAAAATAAATACTCACAAAATTGAGTATCAACCAATTGCATGAGTTTATTTGAGTTTGTGAGAATCTCTTAAAAGGCAAACCAAATAAGTTATGAATACCAATTCAAAATCAATAAAATATTAAAGGATAATTTTTTTTAAAAAAAAGCCTTAAAGGATCCAATCGAAATAAAAGAAAGTTGAAAGATGAAATTTCTTTTAAAAGAAAATTAGTTAACATTATTATTATATATGACATAATGGGTCAACCTTGACACCTTGAAACCCGACCTCTTGCCTACCCTAGGTTTAAAACTAATTTGCATGAGAGTTGACTTTACATGACTTGGTTGATTTGGCGGGTCCAAAGCTACCTGAACAATTGGTAAAAACATGGTTTGACTTTAAGACAAAAACTCAAGCTGACATCTTCTTCTTCTTCTTCTTCTTCTTTAATATTGAGATGACGATATATTGGATTAACATGTGCTTCATTACTTAACTCGCAAAACCCACGACCTAGATCGTAGACTCCATTAGCTTTTTTTTATCCACTAATGAGAGATTCAACCTCTTTTTTATCCCTTGATTTTTTTTAATTTCATACTTTCACACTAATTTTTTTTTATTGGACTTGATAGCTATTTTTTGATTGCCTAAATATTGTGATCCCACGATACCGAGGAAAACATTCAACATGCATTTTATGCTCGGTTTTGCAAAATCAAATATGATTTTATTGATTTATATTTGGAAGATCATATTAGAAACCTAGTTGGTCATATATATTAATCATTGATAAGAAAAATAATCTAGGATGATTAATCAAGTGCGACATAAATTTTAGAAATTAAAGACTAGAATGTAATTTATATAGGGGATTATAATTCTATAATTAACATGAAAAAATAAAGTAAGGACTTGCTTGCATAAAATTCTAAGATTGTCTTGAAATAATAAATGAGACATTTTTCAGGGGACAAAGTGATATTTTGCTATTAATATAATTATATATAAAAAATTATAAATAGAATGTTATGCCTAATATTTTTATGATGATATGATAAAGATCCAAAATACATACTCTAAACATTAGATATATCTATACAAATAGACAAAGTAAAGAAAAGAAACTGTTAACCCTCAATAAAATAGCTTTGAAAAGTTGATCAAATCCTATAAAAGAAATTTGATTTTTAGATAATATTCATACAAATCCTAAACAACCCTAGATTGTTTAACAATATCCTTAAAAACCCTACAAAAATTAAAATTATTATTTCTACTACGTTTATAAGTTCTGGAAAACCCAACTAGATCACCAAATCTGAAATATTCACATAAACAGATAAGTTTGAGCCAATGATTTATTAATGAGAGAATGAGTCGTACTATTAAATCTTATTGATGAAAGATCCAAAACTACTAATTAGTATCACTTTTCTTCATCTAAGTTAAAAACAACCGTAAGAACTTTATTTAAATAAATAGTTAACATACCACCACATAAACAAAATCCATGATCTAGATCTATATACACAATATAAGAACAACTGCCGAAGGGACTTTAAAATTTACTATTGGAATCTTTCTTGAAAGATAGAGGACTTGCAGAATGAGAGTTTTTCAACATTAATGTTTGGGTTGAAAAGCTCATCAATCAACAGAAAATAATTAAAAAAAATAGGATTTTAATTAAAAAATTTGATAGCCATCTTGAACATATAGTTGTTTTGTCTTGCACGTAAATATTTAACTGGTTGAGATTAACAAATAACGAATAAAGGTATGTTTTGAGCTGTAAAGCGTGCTGGAATCTTTTGCAAATTTGGAAAGAGGTATATTTGGATCTTTTATGAAAGAAATAATTTGAAGTGTTTGATTGATAAAGTGTTCAATGAATTTAGACGAAAACAAAACAAAAGAAGAAGAAGAAAAGCACAAGTAAACCTTTCATATCAAAGCAAGAAATGATTAAAGAATGTTTGAGATTGTGATAATAATTATTTTTTAAAAGTATTTTTTGTTTGGAAATGTATCAAAATAAATATTTATTTATTTTTTAAAAATTATTTTTGACATTAGTATATCAAAACGATCTAAAAATAAAATAAAAATTAATTTTAAACAAAAAAATTAATTTTTCATGAAACTCCATTTAGAACTCAACTACATTCCAAACAGCACCTAATATTCTTACCCAAATACTAATGGAAACACATAAGCTTCAATGAAAAACGATGCAATTTAATTTAATTGGGAAGGAAATGAATCAAATTCTCATAAGTGTATTTTTATGGAGAATAGTCAGGCGCCTCAATTTATAGCAATTGCACTTGTTTATATATATAGCACTTGGAGACCATGTTGATTGCAAACTTCCCTAAAATATATTCTCTATATGCAAGTTATAAAATAATGCTCTAAATAATCAGTGATAATGATGCCCATAATGGAAAGCATGCAGTAAGTGAAGTGGAAAATTTATCATGAAATGGGTATAGCATGAAACAAGGGTAAGATTTATCATCATGCTAACGATAAGATGGATGGTGTAGTGAGCTTTTTATAAAGTGTTTATTTATTAGATTGAGGGTTCGATATCTCATTTACTATATAGTTTATTATAATAGATAGTACATATACATTCTCACTTGTAATCGTAATTATATTTAGAAAGCCTGTAAGTTCCTGACATAGGTGTGGTGGGATCTTTCCAGATAAAAGGATAATGTGATTTAGGCATAATAATGCCATCTGTAAAAAAAATTGTAAGTTATATATATATATATTGTTTAAAGAATCCAAATTATAGTTTGCAATCAAACTAGCTATCTGACCCATGTTAAAAAAAAACTCTTGAATAAAATAAAAAAACACATTTGAATAAAAAAAAATTCTCTCTATATTTGTTGCTACCCAATTTTTGACCCATGTTTTTGATATATTTTCAAAAAATCCAAAAATAGAGAAAAACAAAGAAAATCCAAAAAAATATGTTTTTAATATATTTTCGTCATTTTAGCATTTTCAACGTCGTTTAAAATTTTTTTAAAAATTTTTAAGGGTCTTTCGAATGCGTTCGACTTTTCACGCGTCATTTTCAAAATAATTGATTTTTCGTATTTGAGTCGACGTTGATATTGCTCGTTTTCAAAAAAATACAAAAAAACAAGAAAAATCAAATTTTACAAAAAAAAAGAAAATTAAGGGACCAATTTTGAGGCCGAAACAATATTTTTGCCTAAGGGAATTTTGAATTTTGGAAGGAGGGGCAACCTAAGAATTTTTTTTCTCTTCACCCGAAACTAGTCGTTGCCCCTGGCCCAAGACCATTATTTAATCCTCTCTTTCGGCTAAAAATGATGAACGGAGCCCCCACCCACTTGGTCTTCTTTTCCCTATTTCTTCTCATTCTCAGTTTTTGCAAAAAAAAAAAAGAAAAGGGGAGCCATTTTTCGGGTCCCGGCAGTAGGGGGCAGCACCCACAGTCCCCAGTCCCGTTGGAGATTTTCTTCTTCTCCCCTGCAGCCGCTCACCCAAGAGCCCCTTAGCTCTTTGATTTTCTTCCCCCCTCAGCAGCCGGTTTTGACTACTCCCCTTCTTCACCATTTTTATTTTTTTTTTTCCATCTTCTTCCCCTTCAACCAGCAAATCCAAGCCCTGACCCGAAGCCACAAAAAAATAAAAATCCTCTCCCTTCTCCTCCAAAACCGAACAGCCCCCTCACCGTTTTCATTTTTCTTTTCTTCCCCAAACCAGCACCACCCACAACGCCGATCTTCCTCTCATCAGCACCGGACCACCCCCTTCCACCTCTGTCTCTCGTCCCTGACTCTCAACCTCTCCCAAACAGCAGCAAACCGAACCAGCCTCTCATTTTTCTTCTCCTCCCTCACCTGGCCGAACTCCAGCTCCTCTAGCAGCGGCGGTCAGAGAAATCAACCACAGACCAGCGGCCACAGCCCCCTCGTCTCCATCCAGTGCTTTCTCCTTCAATCGACCGCCATCAGCAACACCACAGACCTTCCCATCTTCGGCCCCCCGCAGCAGCTCCAGCCTCCATTCCTCCGCCTCAACGCCGCCATCAACCTCGCCTCAGCAGCAGCGTCGGTCCATCCCATCAGCGCCGTCCACTCCATCAACCGCAGCAGCTTCCCAGTCATCGGCGGCCACCAAAAGAGAAGAGAAGAAAACCGAAGCCGATCTGCCAAGAAGAAAAGACAGAAGCCGATCTGCCAAAAAAAGGAACCGAAGCAGATTTTAGAACAAAGACAAAAATTAAAATCGACTGTGTTGTGCTTTTTCTGTTATTGTAGGTAACGGCGGTCCTCACCGCCGGCGTTGGGAGGCTGAGAAGAGGGAGTCGATCCAGCCCCCTTGCTGTTGGGTTTTCTTGTGGCGGCGCGTGACCCACGCGCCGCCAGTGGCGGTGGTGCGTGGATCCACGCGCCGGAACTGTTCACGCAGCCCCCAGGAGTCCTTCCCTGCAATTTCTGGAGTTTTTAGGGGCCATTTTGTAAATTTTAAAGTTTTAATGTAATTTTTGTTTATTTATTTTAAATTTGTAATATGTGAATGTAAAAGAAAAAAAAGAAAATAAATAACAAAAAGAGATGTGTGCTTGTTTGTATTTTTATTTATGTTATTAATTTGTAAAAACAAAAGAAGGACAAAAATAATTAATTGTTAATTTAAATATGGTTAAATATCTCAAGGACAAATAAAATCAAGTTGTATTTTCTACGAAGATGTAAGAATAAGTTTTTACATATATTCGGGGATTTAATAACTGATTTATTCAAGCCTTAGAATTTAATTAATATTTTAAATTTTCTTAAATATGGTTAAATATCTCAAGGACAAATAAAAATCAAGTTGTATTTTCACAAAAATGTGAGAACAAGTTTCTACATATATTCGGGGATTTTAATAACTGATTTATTCAAGCCTTAGAATTTAATTAATATTTTAAATTTTCAAATCACATCAGAACACAAAGCAGCTTACCTCAGGTAGGGTGTGTTAGGGGTGCTAATACCTTCCCTAACCACAACCAGTCCCTTACCGCGATCTCTGATAAGACCAGTACATCAGGTTTCCTAGTAGCCCTCAACGAATTACTAGGTGGCGACTCCCACAAATAAATTCAAAGCAAACGCAACAAACGATGAAAAATCGCCAGCCGATGCCGCGCGCTTCGCTTCGGATTTTTTTTGGGGTGCGACAGGATGGCGACTCCGCTGGGGATAGGTATTGTTTTCAACTTTATCGGACTAAGCTTTGTGTTTTGATGTGTTTCATTTTTTTTATTTTTTATTTTTTGTTTTGTTTTATTTATTTTTGTTTTATTCATGCATTGTATATATTTCTCTCATGCATCACAAGTTTTAATTTTTGAAAGCACACACCAGCTTTAGGTTAGGTGGGGGACTAGCAGCTTACCTTACGACTTGAGTCAAGGTTTAAGTTTGTGTAAACCCCAACTCTTTGTTGAGTGCTTAGACTGGTAATAGTTGGACACGTGCCAACCAATTACCTGTTGGGCCCCTATATTGCCTTTACGAAGGCGATCACTGGGACAACAAGAGACCCTTTTAGAGACCAAGTAGCAAACCTACCCTGTCTCACGTAAAATGAATAGAGCCTGTCTTTAGGATGTATGTGCTATTGTTTTGCATCCGAGCAAACCCTTCTTGAAGCATCTTGAACTCAAGACTTGTGGGTGACACATTGGCCGTCACTCCGAAAATTTTCATTGTAGAGTTTGGGCAAAAATCACGATTCTTGTCCATCATACAAGAGTTACGACCATATTGTCACCCCTCGAAGGGTGAGTTCGTCATATAGATTACATATTCATACATTTATCATGCATGTACCGGGTTGAAAAGTAGGTTCCCCCGCACAAGCTGTGCTGCACGTGATTGAAGAAAAATGATGGAGGTGAAGAAAGGTGTCAGATAGAGGCTCATTATCAGTTTGAGTTTGAGAGCATCAAAGGTGAAATAGCTGGACTCAGATCTGCTCGAACAAGTGTTGAGCATCAAATGGAAAGAGAATGTCTGCACAGTCTTCTGTGGGAACACTACTTGTTCACGTCCAATCGAAGCTGTATCTCTCCTTTTCAGTTATGAACAACAGCAACAACGCCTTCAGTCATCAACTAATGACAACTCTGATTCTTGTCTAGTTGCACTGTTAAGTGTTCATTGCCTCCACATCATCTAATGGAACCAAACGACTACTAGCCTCCTATACATGGTGCATTAGTCTGCTTTGAAGTTACCCCGATTATGAGCTCAATTCCAGTTCAGCAGCACAAGATGGTCTGAAAAACCATGATTAAACACTGAACTTCAATGTGGCAGAGCTCTCTCTACAAAAATCCATTTATGGCTCTGCAAATTGGAAATGCAAGAGGGGATTTATAAGTTGCATATGCTACAAATATTTCTCTCATCAGCTTCAGCACGAAGACCTTTTAGTAGGTTGAAGAGCCAGACCTGGTCTGAAAAATATGAGCAGACATCAAACTTCAACGTAGCAGAGCTCTCTCGGCAGGAATCTGTTTGTGGATCCGCAAGTGGGAAATCCAAGAAGGAATACAGTAGTTTCAGATCATCTATGATTTTCCTCCAACAGTGCATTAAAACGCAAAAGTAGAGAGAAGAGACATGCCTAGACTAAAAAACATGAAGAATACTGAAACTTCAACAGAGCAGGACTTCCTCTATAGGTGTTTGTTTGCTGCACTGTCAGTGAGAAATCGAAGAGGGGACAAAGGAGTTTCAGATTCATCAGGTGCTCTTCCAATAGAGACAATGTGTGATTCCACACGTCGGTAGTGGCGATACTACAAGTTTTGGTGCTGCCAAGATTACCAAGCTGTTGGAAAGTTTTCTAACAATCCTCAACCAACCACAACAACATTGGAAGATTGACATGATGTTGTGAGATCATCGAAAGAATTGACAAGCTATGAAGAAGTGAAGGATTGAAGGATCTTGTTATGGATTCCAGAACTGTGAAAGAGTGAATCAGAAGATGACTCTCGATTGAGAAACCTCAGTTATTTTGCCTAGTCAAGTCTCGCTCAAGCATCAATTGCTCAAATGTCTTTGCCAAGATTGACATTCCTCTGCCACTTAAGTTTGTCGACCACATCTGCCAGATTCCAGAATTTTGCTTGACTCCGACAAATCCCATGTAACCACTATTTCCAGGTGGTTCAACCTGGACAACAGATGTGTTGTCATGGTGGGGTCCTCGGCATTTTAGTTAAAAAGATGCAAGAGTTTCAAGAGTCGAGCTCAATTTGCGAAAGATGATGTCGTCAATCATTTTCAGAATGACAAGTGATCGGAAGTGCTCGGCAAAACAAATATGCCAGAAAGCTGATTCAAGAATGGTGATGAACAGTCAATCATATTGTTTTGGAATTTGCATTTTGTTTTGGGATCACATCTCATCCTTCAACGAAACATGCCTTGCTTTGTCTTTTGTTGTTTTGAAATCAACAGATGTTTAACATTTTTTTGACAAAATATTTTGATCAAACTCCAACATGATAAAGGCTAATCAATCCTGAAGATTAAAAGTGTTTTGATTGCAGAAATGACTCGATTCTTGTTGAAATGACATGAGGTGACCAAACAAATTTTGAGCTCACGAAATTGAACCACACATCATATAGCTAAGTTTTACAGTATGCATAATGACATGTAGTGGTTTCGGTAGCTATGGACTCGTGAATCATGACTCTTACAAGTCCAAATCATTACACTAGATGAGGTCAAAATTTATCGGTTCTAACCGACCTTGCTTGAAATGAGAAAAGGCCATCTTTGATATCCTGTCACTTTCTAAAAATTATCTCCCTTGTAGTCCCATTTTCAGCTGGATAGAATATTTTTTCATAAAAACCCTGACTAGGATCACACCCCACACTAGGGGAAAATGAGAAATATTTTGGAGACACTGATAAAATCAATGGATCAAAGAAAAGCTTAGAACAAAAGTCCAATGTTTGAGAAAGGGCTAGAAGAAGAAAATCAATAGATTGAGGGTCATCCAAGAAAAACTTTGAGGAAGGCTATGCAAAAAAAAATTTAGAAAGGAAAGAAAATGCCTATCAATTCTAAGAGAGGCAAGACAACTTTCAAATGAGAATAGACAATAAATGCCAAAAGTCAACACTAGGAAAATCGATGCTTCATATCTTTTGGTGTGTCTCGGATAGAGCCTCTAATGTTTTCAAAATTAGATTAGTTATTCATCAAAGAAAAAGTTGGCATTATGACCTATGTTAAGGAATTCTGATATTTGAGATTAACAAGGTTATATGTCACTTTCTCTACAATGACGACAAGAGAAAGAGAATCGATGAATAGTTAATGTTGATCCTAGGTCGTTGAAACCCTCAAACACCTTTTGAGCCTTTGAAATTCTTTCTTTCATAGCCATGAACCATAGCCTGCATTACGTGCTTTTAAAAGCCCTTTTTAATCAAGCAAGCAATTTGAATCGATAAATGGCGCTCTCAAAACTTGAAGAGTTTTTCCATAAGGGTCGTGACTTCATGAATTAAGCTACTGGTTATTATGCATGCTGATAAAATAAATGCTAAGAAAAGAAACAACCTTTCTTGATAAAGCCTGAGCATCTTGTTTTTGAAATTCATAAAAATGTCACCTCATCACAGACCATCAAAAGATATACCCAAAATCAGAGTTTAAAGTGGACACAAAGAACCATGAAAAAGTCATTTTAAATCTTACAACGGGTCATTTCTTTTTCAAAATACAAGACAATCAAAGGACTGCATTGAATAGTGTGTTGGGTCTTTGACCAAAGAAGTTTGAATTTCAAAAAAAAAATAATTTCAAAAACAGACATCTCTCTGATTTCATTTCAACAATTAGACTTGAATAGACATGATCGTTGAAATGTGAGATTTGATTCCAGAACAAGAAAGATTTTCAAACAAGAACATATTGAGTTTGCAAAATCCTTGACAAAAATGACATCAACATTTCTCGACACTCCTTGAAACGTTGACCACCTGGGGGCAATACAGTGGCCCTTAGAAGAAAAACAAACATTCAATCAGCTGGGGGCAAAGAAAGAATCAGATGATGAGTCATCAAAGTCACCAAAGTACTCTGCATGACAAAAACCATTTGTTTGTAAACAGAAGAATGAGCTTCAGATCATTGGGCAATGTTGTTCAAAGACAATCCATGATCTAGTGCACTTCAGCAGCAATTGATGAGCAACGCTGCACTAGAAGGATATTTTCATATCTTCATCTTGGGTTACCCTGTAAAACATGGCTATGACTCCTGACAGATGTTATCGGGTGAGTGCATTTGAATGAACATCGAACATATGCATACCACTAAGATTGACTATGGGACCATCTATTCTGAAGCTCAAATGCGCACTTCACCGCATGAATATGGGTGATAACATGAACATCATTGATGATGCCAAAGCAGTTATTTTCACGATCTGATTTGACAAGCTAAGAGGAATCCATAGAGAAATCATCGCGCTTACAATGATGAGTTGTTTACTGCAAAGCATGAGATCCATGTCTGGATGACTTGGCAGTTCCATGAAGGTGGTGACACATATACTTGAATGGTGTTTCAACCGAAGGCAAGTTCATGACTGATTAACAATCTTGATGGGTGTTGGCATGATGCACACAATCAATCAAAGGATAATTCTCAGAAGAATCCAAGAGAGAAAATTCTTCATGATGAATCAAGCAACACCACACTTGGGGGCATTGTCAAGCTTGATGAGCGATGCGAGCAGTAATTGTCGAAGACAGCCCGGGATGGGCACTGCATTTACAGCTGAGTGGATGGCTAGCACATGAATGAGCCAATGCATCGAAAGAACAAAGAAAGCTTTGGGATGCAAACAAGGGCACCCTATGACAATGGAGCATCAAGGAGGGGGGGACCTATATTTCAAATCAGGTAAGGATGCATGCATATCATCTAACCAAAAAAAAAAAAAACCATTTGCACATATTTTTGAATTATTACAGGAAAATCCTTAATGAGGTCCAGCAAGATGTTGGAAAAAGAAAGAAGCATTGTGGTGATGATAACAAAGAATCGGTTTTGATCATGGAATAAAAGGACAATGGGATGAACCCTACCATTAGGAAAATCCCAAAGAAATGAATAGATCAACCTTGCAACCGGGAAGCCTCGAGTTTTCAACCCTTGCAGTCAGGAAACACCGAGTTTTTCAAACCCTATGATCGGGAATTATCAGGAAGCACCAAGTTTTCCAGCCCTTCTTCTGTCATCCCTTCAGGACTTCGCCAGGTAAGTCCTATTTTTCACACTTTTCATATCACATTTTTTCCATCTGGGTAGGTCACCCATTACAATGAGACCGTTTTTCACATTCTTTCTATTTGGGTAGGTCGCCCATCACAACGAGACCACTTCATCATATTTTTTCCATCTGGGTAGGTCACCCATTACAATGAGACCACACTTCATATTTTTTCCATCTGGGTAGGTCACCCATTACAATGAGACCGCACTTCATATTCTTTCTATTTGGGTAGGTCGCCCATCACAACGAGACCACTTCATCATATTTTTTCCATCTGGGTAGGTCACCCATTACAATGAGACCACACTTCACATTTTTTTCCATCTTGGGTAGGTCACCCATCACAATGAGACCACCATCTTTTCTGGGTAGGTCACCCATTAGAATGAGACCATTCTCCATCTTTTTTTTTACCTGGGTAGGTCACCCATAAGAATGAGGCCATTCCTCCCCCTGGGTAGGTCACCCAAAGAATGAGACCACTCTTCCTTTTTCCACTTGGGTAGGTCACCCATCACAATGAGACCACCATTTTTTCTGGGTAGGTCACCCAAAGAATGAGACCATTCTCCATTTTTTTTACCTGGGTAGGTCACCCATAAGAATGAGGCCATTCCTTCCCCTGGGTAGGTCACCCAAAGAATGAGACCACTCTTTCCCCTTTCCACTTGGGTAGGTCACCCATCACAATGAGACCACCATTTTTTCTGGGTAGGTCACCCATTAGAATGAGACCATTCTCCATCTTTTTTTTTTACCTGGGTAGGTCACCCATAAGAATAAGGCCATTCTTCCCCCTGGGTAGGTCACCCAAAGAATGAGACCACTCTTCCTCCTTTCCATTGTGGTTCGTCACCCATACAATGAGACCATCATTTTTCTGGGGTTCGTCACCCATACAATGAGACCATCATTTTTCTGGGGTTCGTCACCCATACAATGAGACCATCATTTTTCTGGGGTTCGTCACCCATACAATGAGACCATTTTTCACACACTCTTTTGTTTTGGTTAAATGAGGTCGCCAGATGGGATCTCGGGTAGCTTTGGTTAAAGGGAATCGCCAGATGGGATTTCAGGTTAACCGAGTTACACAATATTTTTGTTCCAGTTGAATGAGGTCGCCAGATGGGATCTCATGTAGCTTTGGTTAAAGGGAATCTCCATTGGGGTTTCGGGTTGACCGAGCTACACGCATTCTTTGGTTTTGGTAAAGGAGGTCGCCAGATGGGATCTCAGGTTAAAAAAAATATATATTGAGCAAACAGAAAGACAAGTTTTTCTTTACAAAGCTTACTATGCAAAACATCGAGGATTTTTGCTTCGTAAGCATTGTAAAGAGGGGGCATCTGTTGCTACCCAATTTTTGACCCATGTTTTTGATATATTTTCAAAAAATCCAAAAATAGAGAAAAACAAAGAAAATCCAAAAAAATATGTTTTTAATATATTTTCGTCATTTTAGCATTTTCAACGTCGTTTAAAATTTTTTTAAAAATTTTTTAAGGGTCTTTCGAATGCGTTCGACTTTTCACGCGTCATTTTCAAAATAATTGATTTTTTCGTATTTGAGTCGACGTTGATATTGCTCGTTTTCAAAAAAATACAAAAAAACAAGAAAAATAAAATTTTACAAAAAAAAAGAAAATTAAGGGACCAATTTTGAGGCCGAAACAATATTTTTGCCTAAGGGAATTTTGAATTTTGGAAGGAGGGGCAACCTAAGAATTCTTTTTCTCTTCACCCGAAACTAGTCGTTGCCCCTGGCCCAAGACCATTATTTAATCCCTCTCTTTCGGCTAAAAATGATGAACGGAGCCCCCACCCACTTGGTCTTCTTTTCCCTATTTCTTCTCATTCTCAGTTTTGGCAAAAAAAGAAAAGAAAAGAGGGGAGCCATTTTTCGGGTCCCGGCAGTAGGGGGCAGCACCCACAGTCCCCAGTCCCGTTGGAGATTTTCTTCTTCTCCCCTGCAGCCGCTCACCCAAGGGAGCCCCTTAGCTCTTTGATTTTCTTCCCCCCCTCAGCAGCCGGTTTTGACTACTCCCCTTCTTCACCATTTTTATTTTTATTTTTTTCATCTTCTTCCCCTTCAACCAGCAAATCCAAGCCCTGACCCGAAGCCACAAAAAATAAAAATCCTCTCCCTTCTCCTCCAAAACCGAACAACCCCCTCACCGTTTTCATTTTTCTTTTCTTCCCCAAACCAGCACCACCCACAACGCCGATCTTCCTCTCATCAGCACCGGACCACCCCCTTCCACCTCTGTCTCTCGTCCCTGACTCTCAACCTCTCCCAAACAGCAGCAAACCGAACCAGCCTCTCATTTTTCTTCTCCTCCCTCACCTGGCCGAACTCCAGCTCCTCTAGCAGCGGCGGTCAGAGAAATCAACCACAGACCAGCGGCCACAGCCCCCTCGTCTCCATCCAGTGCTTTCTCCTTCAATCGACCGCCATCAGCAACACCACAGACCTTCCCATCTTCGGCCCCCCGCAGCAGCTCCAGCCTCCATTCCTCCGCCTCAACGCCGCCATCAACCTCGCCTCAGCAGCAGCGTCGGTCCATCCCATCAGCGCCGTCCACTCCATCAACCGCAGCAGCTTCCCAGTCATCGGCGGCCACCAAAAGAGAAGAGAAGAAAACCGAAGCCGATCTGCCAAGAAGAAAAGACAGAAGCCGATCTGCCAAAAAAAGGAACCGAAGCAGATTTTAGAACAAAGACAAAAATTAAAATCGACTGTGTTGTGCTTTTTCTGTTATTGTAGGTAACGGCGGTCCTCACCGCCGGCGTTGGGAGGCTGAGAAGAGGGAGTCGATCCAGCCCCCTTGCTGTTGGGTTTTCTTGTGGCGGCGCGTGGACCCACGCGCCGCCAGTGGCGGTGGTGCGTGGATCCACGCGCCGGAACTGTTCACGCAGCCCCCAGGAGTCCTTCCCTGCAATTTCTGGAGTTTTTAGGGGCCATTTTGTAAATTTTAAAGTTTTAATGTAATTTTTGTTTATTTATTTTAAATTTGTAATATGTGAATGTAAAAGAAAAAAGAAGAAAATAAATAACAAAAAGAGATGTGTGCTTGTTTGTATTTTTATTTATGTTATTAATTTGTAAAAACAAAAGAAGGACAAAAATAATTAATTGTTAATTTAAATATGGTTAAATATCTCAAGGACAAATAAAATCAAGTTGTATTTTCTACGAAGATGTAAGAATAAGTTTTTACATATATTCGGGGATTTAATAACTGATTTATTCAAGCCTTAGAATTTAATTAATATTTTAAATTTTCTTAAATATGGTTAAATATCTCAAGGACAAATAAAAATCAAGTTGTATTTTCCACAAAAATGTGAGAACAAGTTTCTACATATATTCGGGGATTTAATAACTGATTTATTCAAGCCTTAGAATTTGATTAATATTTTAAATTTTCAAATCACATCAGAACACAAAGCAGCTTACCTCAGGTAGGGTGTGTTAGGGGTGCTAATACCTTCTCTAACCACAACCAGTCCCTTACCCGCGATCTCTGATAAGACCAGTACACCAGGTTTCCTAGTAGCCCTCAACGAATTACTAGGTGGCGACTCCCACAAATAAATTCAAAGCAAACGCAACAAACGATGAAAAATCGCCAGCCGATGCCGCGCGCTTCGCTTCGGATTTTTTTTGGGGTGCGACAATATTTTTGACAGATTACCCGAGTTATGGGTTGACCCGACGAGTTAACTGATTTACTCCAAATAAATTATAGATCTAGATTTTAACTATAACAGACAGATCCACTTAATGGTGCTAGGCTTGGCCTCCTAGCAGGACTCACAATATTTGGTCTTGTTAATGGGCATGGCTCAAGTTGTGGGACCTTGGTTGAAAAGGGTCCAAAGATGTTGGGTTCTAGTGAAGGTAGGATCCAACTGGTTGTTGGATCATGATAAAAAAGAGAGTTCAAAGTTGTTAGGTCTTGGAAATAAATCCAATGTAGTTGGGTCTTGGTATGGTGAAAGGTTAAACTTATTGCAAGCAAGGCTTAGCACTGCCTTGGATCCTGTTTCAAGACCCAATGCTCTTTGATTTTTATTTTAGGACCCATTTCCCTTGCTCCTAACATATGATCCAAATAAAATGTCTTGACATAGGACCCAAAAACATGGCAGGTTCCGTGTGTTAAAGTGTTCACATTGCAAAGACTCTATTGATACAGTGTCGTCCACAATGTAATGTGTTTGTGCTTACAATAACCATGCATTTTAATACATAGCAAAACAATTATGCAAGTTCACAATTAATTATTTCTTGATCCACAGTAAACATGTAATTTTGTAATTTTTAATAAGTTTGGTTTCAATTTTGCTCGATTTTTTTTGTTTGGCTCGTTTTTTTTTTTTTTTTTGGTTCGGTTTCAGTTTTTCAATTTTAGGTTTATAGAACCAAAACCAAACTGGTTAGGTTTTTTAAATATTCTAATCAATTTAATCAGTTTTCTTTCTTTTTCAATTTCTTTTCATCCCCTAGATCTGGGCAGTAATTAACTGGGTGTTGATCATGAAGCAAGAAACTTATTCAACACTTGCAGTCTATATTAAGCCAGCTCTTGCTAGCACTATTACACACTTACAGAGGTGAGTTTGGATAGCGTGTCTATATTTCGAGCTTCGGAGATCTAGACAATTATTGGATTTATTATTAAACTAATTTAATGATTCAAGAGAGTAAGCATTGCAGCAACACCACATCCTTAGTATTATAGATATTTTGGAACAATAAGAGAAGAAAAATGTGCCATTCTCTTAAAGTAGTTTGGAAAATAATCTTGGAACCTTTTTTAGAAGAAGATCATTGACCATCCTTTTCATTATTCTTCAAAAGTGTGCAAGCATATTCTTCTTGATAGGGCCATTCCCTTTTTCTACTCACAATCCTTGCGAATCCAGGACCATTTTTGTCTACCGCTTATTAATCAACTATATATAAATCCATGACTTTTATTTTCATGTCTAAAGTATGTTACATATTATACTATGTTTTAAAAAACATGGGACAAACACTGTGAATATAAATTCATTGCACTATGCATGTCTAACGCATCTTTTTAATTTTTTTCTGCAGCACTCGAATGATATAATATTGGGCATGGAATATGAGAACTATATGCCACTTCATATATATAACTCTAGTGGACACATTTCAAGTCCTTACATATACTGAGAAAAAAAAAAAACTGATCTATTTTGTACTCCTTTTACCATTCCCATAGCAACATTATTTGCAAGATAAGTGTAACTTTATCTATGTGAAATCGAACTCTCCAAACTTGAAGGAATTTGAGAGAACATGAAGAGGGGAAATAAAATTGTGCACAAAGCTGAAGCCTTTAATTATGAAGTGAAAATTGAGTGACTTTCTTTGATCACGAAGAAGATTCCCTGTTAAATGACTTTGTTCCTTTGAGACCTTACATGAACATTGGAAAAAAATCGATGCTAATGGTTCTGGCGGTTCAAGGTCATATTTCCCACCACTCAACCATGGTTTCAGCATTGGTACGTACCAACAAAAGCAAACATTGAAAAAATATATATATTTGCATTATCAAGAAAAAAAAATTATATGAACACTCAAGAAGATGGGTTTTTATATATATCAGTTTCAACAAAAACAATTTGGCAAATAGTACAACCCAAAAAATAATTGGAGAAATAACAAATGTTCATGGATTCCACCATTTCAAACAATACAATCCAAGATTAAAAAAATATATAATTGCATTGATTTTAAAGGTTACATTGTTCTCAACAACATAACCTCAAAAAAATTTTAAAAAATTAAAATTATGAAGATTGTGTTGTTGAGTACCGCACAACCTTTACGAGACAAATGAATACCTAAATTATGGACATTTATCTGGTAAAGATTGTTGGGACCAACACAATTTTCATAATTGTTTTATATTTTAAAAACCAAATATTATTGAAAATAAACTTGGTGACTCGAGATCTAATCTGGATTGGATTTGAAATTAAAAAAACCAAAGAATTAACCGGTTATACTTGATTAAAGCTTGATTAACCTAGATGAACTCCTTCAAAAACCCGACAGGTCATACATGTATGTGTAACAATTACGTTGTTTCTAATAAAATTATATTATTATAACAAATAGTTTCTTTTTTTTCCCCTGCGAGAAGACTTCCACTTAATAAGCTTATTATGATTAGGGTAGTCATTAACTGGGTGTTGATCATGAAGCAAGAAACTTATTTAACACGTGCAGTATATAGTGAGTCAGCTATTGCTAGCACTACACACACATACAGAGGTGAGTTTAGACAGTGTGTCTATTCTGAGCATCGGAGATCTAGACAACTGGATTTATTATTGAAGAAGCTTAATGATTCTAGAGAGTAAGCATTGCAGCAACACCACATCCTTAGTAGTGTAGTAGTTGTTGTCACTGATCTTTTTAGCCATATGTTTTGACGGAGATAATATATATTGATAAGAGTTTAATTTAAAGTTGTTGGGAGATTAATAAAAATAAATAAGAAAAAAATATTTTTCGAATCATGTTTCAACTAACATCTGTTTTTTTTTTTATCATTTTTCTTTGCTATTAAAATTATCAAGATTTTTAGACTAATTAAAAGTTTTTATAATGCTAAATTTATTTTTTTATTATCTGGTTGTCTGAATTTTAACAAAAACCACCTCATACACTTTGATATATGAAATGCAGACAGTAATGCCTTTAAAAATAATAGTTTGGAATGATAAAAACATGAAAGGGAAGAAGAACGTGCCTTTCTCTTAAAGTAGTTTTGGCAATAATTTTGGATCCTTTTCAGAGCAAGTCATGTCCATCGTTTTCATTGTTCTTCCCAAGAGTGAAAGCATCTTCTTGATCTTTTCATTTTGGGCTGAGAATCATTCACTTTTTCACTCATAATTGTTGCAAACCCAGGACCATTCTGAGCTGAAATGTCCATCGCTTATCGATCAAGTACATGGCCATTATTTTTATGTCGAACACATGTTACATATGCTTCTATATTGCATGTGGTCTTGGATTGAATATACCTACCGCATGTTTTTAATTTTTTACATGCAATTTATTATGATTTTCTCCCTCTGATATCGATAAGGTTTACATAGTTTTCCTATTTTTCTTTCCTTTCAATATCATCTGTTTTTAATTTTCTCAAAAAAAAAATTTAGATTTTTTTTATCAATTATTCATGTTATCTTTGAATTACCAAGTCAACTGAATCATGTAAAAACAATTCTCATATAATTTTATTGTATTTTAAATCTAAGCTAAACAATGAGTCAAGTTAATAAGTTTTTTTTTTGTCATGTTTATTATTTTTTCTCAATTTGTTTCTCATATATTTTTTACTAGTTGGTCGGATTGTCTTTGAACTAATCAAGTTGAACGAGTTATGAAAAAGCAATTTTTACATGATTTAATTTAAATCCAAGCTATACAAAAAGTTGGGTTGGAAGATTTTTTTCCTGTCAATCTCATAATTGTTTTTTACAATTTTATTCGTAAATATTTTTTACTGATCAATCAAATTTTTTTTATACCACTCAAGTTGAACGAGTCAAGTTTGAATTAACTCTTATTCAATTTAATTTTATACTTGAATTAAGTAATGAGTCGGATTAAAAGATTTTAAAATTGACCTGTTAAATCAAATTTCATGATAATGTTAAATAATTATTTATATTTCGAATATTGTTTTTGTTATGGTTGAAAACAATTGAGCTGATCGACGACCGAACAGAAGAGGACGCCTGTAAATTAGTAGTTTTCTATAATTAGTATATCCTGGCCCAATAACAATTGTCCATCGGTCGGTTTGTGAGTGGAGTCCATGTTTATTAATTTCACAACGAGAAGCCCACTTGATTGTAATCCAGGCCTATGAGCTGTATTGCACTTCAAATGAGGAAAAAGGACTGGTATTTATACTGGAAGTCTTGCCCATATTGCTCGAACAAGGATAATTTCTATAGCCCATTGCGCGATAGGCCGTACAATGTTGGTGGCCCAACTCAAGTATTACTAGGTAGTGTTGCAGCGTAATGCCGCGGCGATGTATATTAGATTTATACATTATTATTTATAAAGTAAATTTTTATAGTTTTATAAAAAATACTAATTTATACATAATTGAATAAAATTTTAAATATTATATTAATAATTTTATTTAAAATTAATTTTATCATAAACAATTGAAGCACCATTTTAAAAAAATAAACAGTAAATGAAACTGAAAGAACAAGCTCATGTGCCTAGCCTTAAAAGAAAAAGTCTGACTGCACTCTTTGTTTTAAAAAAATATAAGGGAAAGACATATTAATCATTCTAGAGTGTTTTTTTAAAAAAGAAACATAAAAGTATTATTCACTCAAACAAATTCTAGTCATATATAGTGATAAAAACAAATCCAAGATCCAAGTTTTTTTATATATCTAGAGCCTAATTTTAAACATGTTTTTACTAAAAAAACATTAAAAAAATCATTTTAGAAGCCTCAATAATTATATTTTCAATAAAAAAACCTCTAATTAATTTAAAAATTCAAAATTAAACTAGATAAAAAAAAACTTGAATTTCAATCTATGTTTTTTTTTTTCCCTTGATTAATGGTCAAAACCATCTGCATCTAACTCCTCTCTCTATGAGGTAACCATTGATGTCAAGTTTGGATTTTTTATGGTCGAAATGTGATGATCAAAAGCTTTCCCTTTTATGATATTTTTTGATGACTTTCTTATTCATTTTTAACTCAATGAAGTATAAAAAAATAAAATTTTAGGAATGAAATGTATATACCTAAAAAGACAACAAAAGAATTTTAATAGAAACTATAAGGAACAACAATGAAAATATATATCTTACAAAATTTGTAAAGAAAGATTAAGAAGACTTGCATTTTGATTATGTGAAATCATGTAGCATTTTAATTAAAATAATAATTTTTTATTTTTTATTATAATTATTAAATCTGGTTCGGGGTTGATTTAGCAAAGTTAATATTTCACATAGAAGTTTTTTGGAACAATACATGTAAATACAGATTATAAAAAAATATATAAAACGTCAAGTGTAGTATAGTTATCTCACATCAAAAAGTTAATAAATAATCCATATGAATGTAAATTATAAAAAAAACAAATGGGAAATATAATGTACTCATTTGACATAAAAAAAATTAATAAATTATTCTACATGAAAAAATTTAAAAATAATATATATATATATATATGGGCTAGCTTGCTTCATATATGTATACTAGTTACATGACCCAAGAGATGCCGCGGGTTAATTTTGTTTTGTATAAAAAATATTAAAAAAAAAAAGCTAAGATCTAAAAATGTTAGATTTTTCTGCAAAGTTATACCTAAGAGTCTTTGGTTTGACTGCAACGCCTGACCCAAGAGTAATATTTATAATATTAATAATAGTATTAAACTTGCATGCCCCAAATTTAAGTGGTTTTGGTTGCAATACCAGACCCAATAGCCTTGAACGTGGATCTGGCTGGAAGATCGTGTCATAAAAGTGTGATAATTACTAGATTAATTAAAAAGAAAAAAACAAAGAAAAAAAAACAACAGGAAGAAAAAAAACAATGAAGAAAAGGGAAAAAAATATGAATTAACTTGATTAATCCTTCAAACTAGGTTAACCTGTCAAATCTTGGATTCGTGTCATGAAAGTTTAATAACTAAATAGAAAGAAAAAAAAAACCTAACAGGTTAACTCCTAATTAACTGGGCTAACCCCTCAAACCCGGAATCTGTGTCATGAAAGTTTTATAACTAAATAGAAAAAAAATATAACATTAACAAACTAAATCAAACAAAAAAATTTAATTAAAGAGGAAAAAAAAACAAAAGGCATCAACATTTTCACTATGAAATGCACTGTGCAGTTTAAATTCAAAGGCATAAAAACGGCAAAAAAGCAAAAGAAAAAAAAAACTAAAGGCATCGGCCGATAACTAAATAGAAAAAAAAATTAATATTAATGAACTAAATTAAATAAAAAAAAAATTAATTAAAAAGGAAAAATAAAAGGAAAAAACCTATAAGAAGAAAAAAAATAATGAAGAAAAACAATCTAAATTAATTAGGTTAACCAGTCAAACCTGAAATCCGTGTCATGAAAGTCTAATAACTAAATAAAAAAAAATTAATGCCAACAAACTAAATAAAAAAAATTAATTAAAAAAAAGAAGGCATCAACCTTGTCACCATGGACTGCATTATGCAGTCCATCGTGAAAGGCATAAAAATGAAAAAAAAACTAAAAGCAGCCGCCTTTTCACTGTGGACTACATACAATATTAAAAGATGAAATTGGAATAAAAAAAATAATGAGAAAAAAGAAAAAAATATGACTAAATCAGGTTAACCCGTCAAATCTGAGATTTGTGTCATAAAAATATGATAATTAAATAGAAAAAATATTTAATATTAATGAACTATATTAAAAAAAAATATTAATTAAAAAGGAAAACGTGAAGAGAAAAAAACCTACAGGAAAAAAAAACTAATGAAGAAAGAGGAAAAAAATCTGAATCAACTAGGTTAACTCGTGAAACCAAGTTAACCCGTCAAATCTGGGATCTATGTCATAAAATTCTGATAATTAAATAAAAAAATTAATATTAAGAAAGTAAATTAAAAAAATGAATTAAAAAACAAAAAAAAAAAACATAGAAAAAAGCCTAAAAAAGAAAGTAAAGGCATCAATTTTTTCACCGTGGACTTCATTGTGCAGTCAATAGTAAAATGCTTGAAAAGTAAAAGAAAAAGAAAAAAACAAACAAAGGCATACGCCACGGGTTTTTTTTTTCCTTGCATAAAAAATATCAAAAAAGGCTAAGATCTAAGAGTGTTAGGTATTTTTGCAAAAATACACCCAAAAACCTTGAGTCTAGCTGCAACGCTTGACCCAAGAGTAATATTTATAATATTAATAATGATATTAGACTTACATGACTCAAGTTTAAGTGAGTCTGGCTACAACACCAGACCCGACAGCTTTGAATGCGAGTCTAGCTGCAAGGTTGTGTTATAAAGTATTATAATTAAATAGATTAATTAAAAAAAAAAAACCAAGAGAAAGAAAAAAACTAATAAAGAATAAAAAAAAATCTGAATTAACTAGGTAACCCTTCAAACCAGGTTAACCTATCAAACCTTAGATTCGTGTTATGAAAGTTTGATAACTAAATAGAAAAAACAAATTGAGGGGTTAACCCATAATTAACTGGGTTAACCCATGAAATCAGGTTAACCCGTCAAACCTGGATATGTGTCATAAAACTCTGATAACTAAATAGAAAGAAATTTAACATTAACAAACTAAACTAAACCAAAAAAATTAATTAAAAAGAAAACAAAACAAAAAAAAATTCAAATTACCTCGCCAAACTAGGTTACCTCGTTAACCCTGAGATATAAAGTCTGATAACTAAATAAAAAAAAATTAACATTAACTAACTGAATAAAATAAAAAAAATTATTAAAAAAAAAAAGTACAAAAAATCCGGGTTAACCCGTCAAACCTGTGATATGTGTCATGAAAGCCTGATAACTAAATAGAAAGAAATTTAGCATTAACAAACTAAAGCAAACGAAAAAAATTAATTAAAAAGAAAAAAAGTAAAAAAAATCCGGGTTAACTTGTTAAACCTGGATCCGTGTCATAAAAGTTTGGTAACTAAATAAAAAAAAATTAACATTAATAAGCTAAACTAAGAAAAAAATTATTAAAAGAAAAAAACAAAAAAAAAAAATCCTGAAAGGCATTAAAAAAGAAACAATAGCTAAAAAATAAAAAATAAAAAAAAGCTCGAAAAAAAAAAAAAACAACTCAGCAAAAAAAAAAAAACTAAAACATCAATATTTTATCGTGGATTATATATATATATATATATATATACTAATCGAGCTAGCCCATCCATAACACTATAGGGCACAAAAGGAAAAAACATCAAATCAACAAGCAATCTAAGAAGAAAGTCAAACTCGATGAATATATTCATTGTTCCAAATGCATTAAGTAGTGGAATTTTTTTATTTTTAAAAAGTTAAAGCGTAAACAAAACGTAGGTGCACAAATACTTTAAACCTGTTTCCGAGGAACGAAAGCAAAAACAGTATTGAAAATAAGCATGTGCTGTTTTAGCCCGTTGTTCCATAGTTGATTTTCTAAATCCCAAGGAAGAATATTGTAAAATATTAAAGTCTATACCACGATACTTATACATATAAAAAAATATATTTAAATAAATTGAGGTTTTTTTTTAGCTGAGTCCATACTTTAATGTTTGAATTTCTTACATCTTTAGGCAGTTTAGATCCTTATAAAACAATTAGTTACTTAATCCTATTTGTCTTTCAATATGCGTTGAGCAAATAGAATATTTTAGTTTTTATATGTATATGATAACTATCACATCTAGATGAACATCACGGCGGGAGCTAAAAACATGTATAGTGGATAATTAGGAGTCATTATTTAGTAATTAAAAAAAATAGGTATCATAAAATATGCACTGAATTCAAAGATTCAGGTAAGTGGTTAGTTATATTTAAGGAAAGAGCAACGTTGTCCTTACATCATCATTTCTTACAAAATGTTACCTTTATTATGTGTTTTCTTCTAAATTTTTTTTTTTATTGCTATTAATTATTTTGATATTTTTTTATTTATTTCTATTTTTTAATGATTCTGTGAAAATTTTTCATCGATCCCTAAATATAAAAGACTAGTCGAGGATGTTCATGTCAAGTCCTTAAAAGGATTTTTCATTGAAATTGCTAAAAGCGGGTATAACCATTATTTAATTTTAAAATCTGGACATCGGTCTTTTTTAAAAAGAGACGTTTCAAAAAATAAAGCATATACCTAAAAAGCGAGATTAAGTCAAAATTGTTAATTACGGGCACTGACCTATATAAATAATAAAAATTGGGCTTTGAACCATATCGATGATGTGAGTTGGGCTTTAGACCCAACTATTAGCTCCACGAATCTTAATAGGGTTTGGGCTTTGACCCATTTATTTTTGTTAGTTTTTTATATCATTATTTTTTTGTTTTTATTATTTTCTTCATTATGAGAATATCACTTCTAAGAAAATATTTAGATTTTTAAAAAGTACAAAAAAATTTATACATGAAATTTAAATACACAAACAACAATATTTTTTCAAGGTTTGAATTTGACTATTGAGGTGAAAATAAACAAAAAATTTGCTAGGAAATAACACAAAAGCATGTGGTGCACATGTAAATAACGTGCTACTCAATTGATTGTCCTAGAAATGGATCAGTTTGCTATGCCCTGGCAACCCTAGCCTCGATGACACAAATCGTTACTAAAGGTAGGATCCAACCAATAAACATCAAAGTAAAAATATCCAACCTCATTACTATATAATTAAATAATTTCCAGATGAAAAATCATGGTACAGTGACATCAAGTGGTTTATCCAACACCAAAAATACCCTTAAGGTGCTTCCAAGATGGATGAAAAGACTTTGAGGATGATGGCCATGAATTTTTACTTAAATGGAAAAATTATATATAAGAGCTCAAATAACACGCTTTCTATCTCCATCTTTAGATAATACACTTTTTAGCCATGCACTTTTGAGCCCTCATCACCTAGATAGTGCGTTTTCTAACCTTTTTCCTTTTTTTAGCGTGTCTTTGAACTTTTATCTCTTAGATAATGCACTTTTTAACCCTATCTCTATCTCTTTTTTAATACACTTTTGAGACATCATCTCCTTGATAATACGCTTTCTTGCCCCATCTCTTACTGATCGTGCTTTTGAGCCTTTACTTCTAACAGTTTTTGAAGGATTGACAATTTCTTGATTTGATAAATCCATAATCTCTCATTCCTTTTTCTTCTTTACAAGTCATCTATTTAAAGTCTCTTATGTAAATTGGTTGATCTCAATTTCAGAGCTAGAATTGGAATATTGGAATTTGGTTTTAATTGTTGGGATCATGACTGGAAGATATGAAATTGATTCCTTGATTTGAATGGATTATGAACTAAATTGAATTAATTTGGCAAAATCAGTGGATTAAATTGGATTGAATTGAATTAATTGGAAACAATTGGACTAAATTGGTATTTGATTGCACTGAAATGTTTGTAAAAACAAAAAAAAAACTAGGATAGAAATGAAATTATATCAATAGTTAAATGGTACTTGGAATATTTTTCTCTTTTCATTATAGTCTTTGACTTTTGAATTTTTTCAATTTAATTCAATTAGGGCTATAATCTTGAATTTTCTTAATTTAATCCCTAAATCAAGTCTTTCCAATTTAGTCTCTTTAATTTTAACCTTGTTTCTCAATTTCTTACAATTTCAACCAAATTTGTTCTAAATCCCCATTTTCTTTTCAATTACATCCTTAATTGGATAAATTTAGACATTCAGATTTAATACTTATTGCAAATTCTCCCTTGGTTCTCAAAATTTTGCAATTTTGACCAATCAAACTCCTGATTTTGACTTCTTCAATTAGGTCCTTAATTGATTTTTAACTTATCTATTTGTTTCAAAATCATTCTTGAACTTCAAATTTCTTTAAATCTTAGCCAAATTAAATCAGATTAAACTTCTTCTTTTTTTTTCTTAATTTACTTTTCAATTCAAACCTTAATTAACCCAAAAAAAAATCATAAACTTAATGTTTTTGCATATGATGCTCAATTATTGGCCCAATTTCAAACCCCAGCTATTTTTGTATATATTTTTTAATTTTTCTATGATTTTCAAGATTTCTTTTACCTAAAAATGAAATAAAAAATAACAAAATTAATTAGAACTATTGAAAAGACATAATTTTGGATTTTTCTAATTTTCAATATATA
This sequence comes from Populus tremula, assembly GCA_964019445.1. Lineage (NCBI taxonomy): Eukaryota > Viridiplantae > Streptophyta > Magnoliopsida > Malpighiales > Salicaceae > Populus > Populus tremula. Next base: position 44,093,219 of record CAXHTJ010000001.1, read on the forward strand.
AAAAAATAGGAGTCAAAAGTTAGGTTACAACAATAACCAAAAAGAATAAAAAACTATTTGTCCATGAGAATATTTTCCATAATTATATAAAATAATTAAATATAATTTTAGATTTCAATTACTGTTGCTGATTGTATTGTTAGGTTTTGTATAATTAATACGCGACAATATGGAATTTTAATTATAGTTAAAGAAAACACAAAGTAATGTGCTTGTTTAATATCTAAATAATAATACAAAGTGGAATTGTATTCAACTCTAAAGAGAAAGAAGATAAAAAGATGCTTGTTGATTAATTCAAGATTTAATTATTGAATAAAATAAATTATATCTTAAGACCCCATCTAATAATTTATATTTTTGGATCGAATTAATTCTTTAGTATGGTATCAAAACTTTGATAACCAAATAGTCATTAGTTTAAATCTCATAATTTCTAATTATTTGATAAAAAATAAACAACTAATAAGTAATAAATATAATTAAGATATTCAAATTATAAAAGAGTTTTTCATATCATGATGTCAATACAATGTTAATGTTCATCCTGTCTTAAGGGAGACAATCCATTCAAAATCATTTAGGACTCCACGTAAGGAAAAACATCAAATCAACTAGCAACCTGAAACCTATGAATAAAGTTTGCATGGATGGGTAACTAGATATCAAACTAAATGAGTGTATGCGTTGGTATTCCATATGCTTTGAGTAGTGCAGGGTTTCTTTTTTCTTTTTTTCAAGAAAGTTAAGGTATGTGTCAAGAATTTATTTAACATGTGCACGTGCACCCATATCTAAACCTGTTACCCTACAATGAGAAAGGGACGAACGGGACTATAATTGGATAATGGCCTTTGAAATTTATCTCAAATCACCAAGAAACCTTAAAATCACATCCATGGTGGCTGACCTTTGGAGATAAGTAATGGTCACGCTGCAAGATAGCATTAAATGTAAAAACATTTCTGGTCGCTTCAAGGAGATTCAATGGACTTGAATTTTTATTGATCATGCGTCCTCTTTATCTTTTTATCTGCTTGGTGGATCAAAACAGTAGCCATTTTTTGTCCTTAATTATGAAATGGCAAGTGATTGTGTTTGCAACAGTATCAATTATAAAATTTATCGGCTTGGAGAAAAAAAGTAGTATTTGGGAAAGTAACCCTAGCTCTATAATGCGGATCGATCATATCACGCATCCTATATTTAACGAAAAGAAATTTTTTTTCCACTAACACTTGTTTGTTTGGCTTTGTTAAGCTCTACTCATTTGAGTCATCAATCACCATAATTTGCTTTGTGAATGTGTACCTTTCCAATGTAAAAGGTAAATATATTTTCATGACTATTAAAAAGATCGATGCTAACATGACAGCGAGGGCTTTTCTTTTCTGCCTTTAAATCTAGATGATAAAGGCTTATCACAATAATTAATTGGGTGGAAAGAATTCAGAATGGATAATCTGGACTAACATTGGGCATATGGAGTTATCTTTATTGGCGCCTGGATGCGGATCTCTTATCACGCAATCAAGTAATCCATATTATAAAATCAATTCTAAAATAACCAAGTAAATTATATTTATTAGAAATGTGACATAATAAAAACTTGTCCCAAAACATTAGCATTATTGGAATAATAAACCCCAACTTAATAAATATCAATTCGCGAACAAGAAGTATATTGAAGACACTAAAGGTTAGTTATACCTTGTTAAGTCAAATATGTTTTTTATCCCAACAAAGAAAATACGTTTCAATACACAAAATACACAAGTTTATTTCATAAATTAATGGCTGCTGAAAATTTTAGCTTCCAAAACTTTATATAATAGTTCAATTAGTAATTCTAATGAACTTAAAACTTGTGAGCTAATATTTACCTACTTGCAATAAACTCAAAGTAAGTTAACTAAGTCCAAATATGAAGAAAATAATAAAAATAACAAATCTAACACATAAACTAAAGTTATTGCATCTAATTAAAAAAAAAAATCTAAGATAGATAATTTTTCTAGTTTTCATGAATTGAAATTTTCATTCTAGAAACACTAGGATCTTTGTTGTCATCTTTAGATATCCAAAATAAGTTAGGAAATTGATTGTTGAAGTTGTATCCCCTTTAGTTTCTTTATTTGTCTAGAATAATTATTTATAACTTTAAAATATTCCCTCAAAATATGAAAATACTTATTGCCTTCCAAAACAATCTGCCATATAGTAAAAAAGATCCTTGCAAAATAGAAATTTCATAAGTCAAAAGAAAGTAAAAAAATAAAATAAAATTGTATAGCCTATTTTGACCTATATTACAAGGTATTTCTAAACTCTAATTGATCTAAAATTGTACCCCAACATAGAAAAATATTTCGAGAAACTCTAGATAAATTTTCAACCCAATCAAACGGTTAAATTGATAATTATAATTATTATTGTAAAATTATATACTAGACATATATAGTTACACTAGAATTCAAATTTTTTTATTCAACCCTTTTCTGGTATTGTATTAATATATTTAGCAAAGAAATGTATGGTGCTAAATTTTGGAATTAGTGCTACATATTGCATTTCTTTAGGACATGCTAACCGAACTAGGCTTTGTAATAATGATTTACTACAGTAGCTGGGAGTGGAAGGTATCCATAAACATAACCCAAGATTGATACGGAGGCTCACACCTCGATCGATACAAGAAAATAAAGAAAAAGGGTATGTTTCTTTTTCCTTTTTTTGGTCCTCTTCTGATAAACTAGAAGCTAATCCATTTATATCATCTCCTAATTTTCGTTTGAAAACAAAATAACGAGGTTAACTACTTGGGGATTTGTGATTAAATTAAAGGTTGTATCCAGCCTAATTATTATTTTCATACGCCCAAAAGATATATTATTGTTACAGTACCAAGGTAGATAGGGTATGCTAAAAGTTTTGTTCTTCACCGGAACTCTAACCAGCAGCTAGCATTCACCAACTTCTTGAATACCCATGTAAGGAAAATAACATTTAACATCAAACACCAAGTGTTGTAACCCATTTTTGGGTCCCCATGAAAAATAAAATAAATAGCCAAAAGAGTTTAGAAAAAATAACAGAAGGCAGAAGCGCTCAGGAAACAGTCAGAAAATTGGTCAAGAAATTCAAAAATACAAGGATTAAATTTTTGACAGTATATTCTTGAAGGATGAAAGCCCTATTGAGAAGAAAAATTTGAATTTTGAGGAGAAAAGCCCAAATTTGGATGTTTATGGACTTAATTGGATTTTTATGGACTTAATTGGATTTTTAGGGACTTAATTGGATTTTTATTTGAATTTATGAAGGATTTGATTGCAAGAAAAATTAATTTTTAAGTCAATTTGGGCTTTAATTTGAAGAAATTTAAGTTCTGGGGCCAAAATATATTTTTTAGGAATTTATTGGGTCAAATCAGGGGCTTAATTGCATAAAATATTGAAGTTTAAGGGCCAATTAGGGATTTAATTAAGAAAATCCGAAACCAGGGACCAAATTGGAAGAGGCGCGTAAATGGAGGGGCTGCAATTTTTCGGTTCAGGGGCTTAATTGAAGAAATTGAAAGTTTATTGATCAATTAGGGCTCAATTGCATAAATCAGAGGCCAAGGACCAAAGTGAAAAAGGCGGCCAACAAGAGGGGAGACCGAGGTGAAATAATGGAGGACTGATTTGGTTTGGCCCTTTAAATGAAACGGCGCGTTTTATCCAAAACGACGCCGTTTCATATATATATATAAAAAAAAAAAAAAAAAAAAAAGAGGACCGAACGGTGTCGTTTTGAACGACACTGTTCCTCTTCTTCTTTCCCCCGAACCTGCAACAGAAGAAGAAAACCGTTTTCAAAAAGAAAACTCCCGCGCCTCTCTCTCTCCTCGCCCCACCACCTTTAGATATTGGCCGACCAGCCGTTACACCCGATGGTCCCCCACGGTTCTGCCCCTATAAAAGAGAAAACCGAAAGAAAGAGAGGGGACCCGAGAGGAATAGAGAGAGAGAGACCCGAAGGGAGGAGAGAGAGAGAAAACCGCCTGACCCGCCGTCCGTAAGCCAAGCTGCCACCGTCCCGCAGCAGCACCGCCAGCAAGCCGTCGTCTCCGCCGTGCCAGGTACGCTCCCTCCCCCCTGCACATTTTTTTTTCTTTTTGTTCTTAAATTTGTCTCCTGCATGCAGAGGCGTTCTGCATGCAGGGGACGGGGGGGGAAATAATCCCCCCCCTGCGTTTTTTTTTCCTCTGGGCCAGACGTTGTCTGGCCCAGAACTATGTGGACCGGGCCAGAGAGATCTGGCCCAGTCCGGCGGTCTGGGCCGGGTCCGGCCCAGACCGAGGTTAATTATTTTTTGGGCCGAGTTCGGCCCAGTACCTTTGGGCCGAGTTCGGCCCAGTACCTGTTGGGCCGAGATCGGCCCAACGACTGTTGGGCTGGGTCCGGCCCAGTTTAGTTTGGGCCGGCCCAGCCCTTTTAATATATAAATATATTATAATTAATTATATTATTATTATTATTATTATATATGTGTATATATGTTATATATATAAAATGTATTTATATATAAAAAAAATATTTTCGAAAAAAATCTAAAAAATATTGTTGATTTTTCTGCATATTTTTGTCAAAAATGTTTTAATTCTGGTTTGTATTTTTATACTGTAAAGATACAAAACCAGTATTAAAATACCCGGTTTTCGTCAAAACATCAAAGATTTTCAGAATAAAAAATGTTTTTGCTTTCAAAAAAATTTCTAAAAATTCCCTAAAAATGTTGTTGATTTTTCTGCATATTTTTAAAAGGGATTAATATTGGGTTGTATTTTTATACCGTAAGGATACAAGCTCAGTATTAAAATACCCGATTTTCGTCAAAGCATAAAAAATAATATTTTAAAAATTGTTTTTGTTTTAAAATACGGCCTAGTCTCTCCAATATATATACATAAATATTATAACATCATATTTTCACACAACAAAGAAAATTTTCAAAACAATATATGTATTAACATGCATTTTGGCTTTAATAACCAGTTTATTCAAGCCATGAGAACTAGGCCAATATTTCAAAAATTCTAAAAAAATCTTTTTGTTTTCTTTTAGTATTTGGGATTACGAATTTATACGTAAAACGTATTCCTAAGTATTATTAATAATAATAATTTTGGTATGGACGTTAGAACGGTTAGGATTTTTACCCGATAAGATAAAGACCTCCTTTACTGAGGAGGATTTTTCTTGAACTATAGACAGACCAACAACTAGGAAAACACAATAACACTTTAGTTTTTTTTTATCAGACAATAAAACAATGCAGCTTACCTTAGGTAGGCGTATTTGGGGTGCTAATACCTTCCCTTTACGCAACCAGTCTCCCACCCGATCTCTGAGACCAGTTAGGTTCCTAGTGACCAAAATACTAGGTGGCGACTCCAAAGAACCAAATAAAAAAATAAAAAAAAATTCGCCAGTCGAACCCGCAATTGAAATTTTTTTTTTTTTGGGGTGCGACAGAATGGCGACTCCACTGGGGACCTTGTAGACTAAGCTTTGTTTTTGTCTGATTTATTTGTGTTTTCCTGTGCTTATTTTTTATATGCCTTTCCTTTATTTATCGCGTATTTTTTTTTTTTTACGCGTATTATTCATGCATTGTATATAAATTGTCTCATGCATCACTTGCCTTAATTTTGAAAAGCACACACAAGCTTAAGTTAAGTGGGGAATTAGCGATTTACCCTAAGACTATTGGTCAGGGTTTAAATGCGTGAAACACCCAACTCATATCTGAGTGCCTGCTTGGTAATGGTGGGCATACGTGTCTTAACTGTTCCTTGCAACGCCCCCATACTTCTTTACGAAGAACGTCACTGGGCAGATATGAGAACCTTCAAGACTAGATAGAAAAACTACCCACTCTCACTTAATAAATAGAGCTTGTCCTTAGGTTATGTATCTTATTTGCATCAAGATTAATAATGTTATACTCATCGCACATCACTTGTGCATCACATTTTCATCACGCATTTTGTTATCATATGCATTACAGATCGTGAAACATAGGTCCTACATCCAGAGTCCACCAAACCCGGTCCAGATCAAGAATGGAAAACGAAGAAAGAGCTCAATTAGAGTCGCACTACCAGACCGAGTTGGAATCCGTGAAAAATGAAGTTTCTCGACTGACCAATCTGCTTGAGCAACTTTTAAGAGCCAAGAATGGGGAGGGAACATCTACCCAACCACATATAGGAGCACCATCAGTTCATGTTCCGGGGGCATCTCAGAACTTGGGGGCAGATTCAGTGACGGGGCAGCACTTTGCACCTACCATTCCCATTCAGCCCCCTCAAGCTCACATCACTGTGGAAGGGCCTCCGATAATAGGTCCACCGGATTTATGAACGATGACAAGATATCAGCCTTGGAAGAAAGGTTAAGAGCAGTCGAGGGAAATGACTGGTTTGACCCCATGCGAGCATCTGAAATATGCTTGGTACCAAACATCACGATACCAAAAAAATTTAGGATACCGGAGTTTATAAAGTACACTGGGTTGGAATGCCCAAACACTCACCTTCGATCTTATTGCAATAAGATGGCTGAGGTGATTCATGACGATAAGTTACTGATCTACTTTTTCCAAGATAGTCTATCGGGGTCGGCGCTAAGTTGGTACATGAGGTGGATAATGCCAAGATCAAGAAATGGAAGGATTTAGTTGAGGCTTTCCTTAAGCAATACAAGTTCAATTTGGAAATTGCTCCAGATCGAACGAGCCTTATGTCAATGGAAAAGAGAAGCCAAGAATCAGTAAGGGCTTATGCGCAAAGATGGAGGGACGAGGCCATGCATGTGCAACCCCCTTTGATAGAAACGGAGATGGTGACTTTGTTCGCCAATACATTCAAGGCACCCTACTATGAGCATTTAATGGGTAGCTCATCTCAACATTTCTATGATGTTGTACGCATAGCGGAAAGAATAGAGCAAGGGATTAAAGCTGGACGCATAATTGAGCCATTGGAGACAAAGGGTTTTTTGGAAGAAAAATGAAAGGTCCCGTTAACAACTTCGAAGGTGGGTCCAATGACAAGATAACAGATTCATATAACCCACAAATACCTACCTCTCATGTGGCCCACATAAACTTTAACAAACCTTTTTCCCCTAATCGAGCAAATGGCCAGTCAAACACCCAAAACAACCACCAAAGACCAAACACAAGATACATTTCAGAACAACTACCGCCATTACCCATGCCTCTAAGGATATATATGCCAAATACTAAGCATTGGACAAATAGCTCCTATCCCTACATTACCACTACAGCCACCATTCCCCATCTGGTATAAGCCCGAGTTGACTTGCGAGTACCATGCTGGTATTCCCGGGCATTGTCTTGAAACGTGCTACGGTTTCAAGAACAAGTTGTTGAAGCTCATCAAGATAGGATGGGTGTCATTTGAAGATGCACCCAATATCAGTTTAAATCCATTGCCTGGTCATGACAAAAGTGATAGGGGATAAAGGTTGGAAAACCTTGGTCAAGAGTCGTCAATAATGAAGAAGGCGAGATCGAAGGAGAAGACAAGGAAATGCAAGTGGGGAAGGAAGATGAAGCATTGCCTTGGTTGACTTTCCACACACTAGAAGAAGTTTCAGAACGGGTTGACCCAAGAACTTCTCGTAGTTTTCAAAATGTAAAACAACTTTATTTGCCTTAGCATGTTTTTGTCATTTGCTTTTTCTCTAGTGAGCATTCAGAGCTCATATTGTCAGCCAGATTTTTGTGTTTGTCTTTGAGCTTACCTTTAAATAAATGATGAGTTCATGCATTTTTTTTAACAAGTTTGAGTGGTTACAAATAAAGTATCAATAAAATGGTTTAATATGAAATTTAAGAAAAGCTAACCCTAAAGTACAACCCTATCTCTGATAGCATGGATAAATGTTTAAGTGGTCACTTTGTAATTGTCTTTTAAAGAATAGAGTTTATCAACCATAACAATGGCATTTTGAAATAAAAAAAAATCATTATCTATTCACTCACTAAAAAGTTTATCACCGGCTGAATGAATTGCTTCTCTATATAAAAACCCAGACTAATATCGCACCCCTATACTAGGGGGCAAGACGGATGTTTTATGAAAAGTTTTACGATTTGAAAACCAAGCTAAAGCATTTGACAAAAGCATGACAAAGAGGCAAATACAAGTCATACATTTTGAGAAAAGGACTACTTGAAGAAAGTCAAAGACCTTTTCTCCAAGAATATGATAGGCAACACGAGAGATGAATCCAGCATACGACTTCAAAAGCAAGTTCATGTTAAGAGGGAGTCCCATGAACTAGAAGAAGAGGATGGGGCCTATGTTTCAAAACCAGGTACGAATGCATGCATTGCATCTAATCATAAATCATTGCATATATGTTTTTTTTTGGATCGTTACAGGAGGAGATCTTAGCGCATTCCAACAAGATTATGGACGAAGAAAATCATTGAGTTGATTCTAGAACAACAAGAAGAGAAGATAATGGTTTTCAAACCCTGCCAGCAGGAAGAACGACATCGATAGCATTCGGTAAAAAGGAATCGCCAGATGTGATTCCAAGTTGTTGAGATCGCCAGAAGGGATCTCGTATTTCGATGGAGGTCGCCAGAAGGGACCTCATATTTCAGTTTTGAATAAAAGGAATCACAAGATGGGATTCCAAGTAGTTTGAGATCGCCAGAAGGGGTCTCGTTTTATATTCACCAATGAAGGTCGCCAGAAGGGACCTCAAATTTCAGCTTTGGTATAAAAGGAATCGCCAGATGGGATTCCAAGTTGTTTGGCTAAAGGAGATCGCCAGAAGGGATCTCATATTTCGATAAGGGTCGCCAGAAGGGACCTAATATTTCAGCTTTGAATAAAAGGAATCGCCAGATGGGATTCCAAGTTATTTGAGATCGCCAGAAGGGATCTCGTACTTCGACATTCATCAAGGAAGGTCGCCAGAAGGGACCTTATATTGAAACCATTTCTTAGAAAAGCATGGAGTTTACTAAGAATTATTCCCCTTGGGTTAGTCACCCATACAATGAGACCATCATTTTTCTTGGGTAGGTCACCCACAATGAGACCATTATTTTTCTGGGTAGGTCACCCATACAATGAGACCATTCTCCATCATTTTTCTGGGTAGGTCACCCATACAATGAGACCATCATTTTTCTGGGTAGGTCACCCATACAATGAGACCATCATTTTTCTGGGTAGGTCACCCATACAATGAGACCATCATTTTTCTGGGTAGGTCACCCATACAATGAGACCATCATTTTTCTGGGTAGGTCACCCATACAATGAGACCATCATTTTCTGGGTAGGTCACCCATCACAATGAGACCATATTTTTTGGGGCAGGTCACCCATCATAATGAGACCACACACACATTTTTTTGTATTGGGTAAAGGAATCACCAGATGGGATTCCAGGTTAAAGGAGATCACCAGATGGGATCTCGGATGGATTTCCATATGGGTCAAACTAAAGTAAGAATTCAGAGGATTGCTGGATAAGGATCTCGAGATGGCTAAGTTTTGATTCATGGTTTTGGGCTAAGGAGGATTGTTATAAAGGACAAAGTTTCGATCATCAAGTTCCGACAGATCAGTTTCGGGATTGCCGTTTTGGGTTTATCTTTATAACACTTACTGCGCAAAACCCATGCTCCGTAAGTATTATAAAGAGGGGCATCTGTTGTAACCCATTTTTGGGTCCCCATGAAAAATAAAATAAATAGCCAAAAGAGTTTAGAAAAAATAACAGAAGGCAGAAGCGCTCAGGAAACAGTCAGAAAATTGGTCAAGAAATTCAAAAATACAAGGATTAAATTTTGACAGTATATTCTTGAAGGATGAAAGCCCTATTGAGAAGAAAATTTGAATTTTGAGGAGAAAGCCCAAATTTGGGATGTTTATGGACTTAATTGGATTTTTATGGACTTAATTGGATTTTTAGGGACTTAATTGGATTTTTATTTGAATTTATGAAGGATTTGATTGCAAGAAAAATTAATTTTTAAGTCAATTTGGGCTTTAATTTGAAGAAATTTAAGTTCTGGGGCCCAAATATATTTTTTAGGAATTTATTGGGTCAAATCAGGGGCTTAATTGCATAAATATTGAAGTTTAAGGGCCAATTAGGGATTTAATTAAGAAAATCCGAAACCAGGGACCAAATTGGAAGAGGCGCGTAAATGGAGGGGCTGCAATTTTTCGGTTCAGGGGCTTAATTGAAGAAATTGAAAGTTTATTGATCAATTAGGGGCTCAATTGCATAAATCAGAGGCCAAGGACCAAAGTGAAAAAGGCGGCCAACAAGAGGGATGGAGACCGAAGGTGAAATAATGGAGGACTGATCTGGATTTTGGCTCCTTTAAATGAAACGGCGCGTTTTATCCAAAACGACGCCGTTTCATATATATATATATAAAAAAAAAAAAAAAAAAAAAAAAAAAAGAGGACCGGAACGGTGTCGTTTTGAACGACACTGTTCCTCTTCTTCTTTTCCCCCCCGAACCTGCAACAGAAGAAGAAAACCGTTTTCAAAAAAGAAAAACCATCCGCGCCTCTCTCTTCTCCTCGCCCCACCACCTTTAGATATTGGCCGACCAGCCGTTACACCCGATGGTCCCCCACGGTTCTGCCCCTATAAAAGAAAACCGAAAGAAAGAGAAGGGGACCCGAGAGGAATAGAGAGAGAGAGACCCGAAGGGAGGAGAGAGAGAGAGAAACCGCCTGACCCGCCGTCCGTAAGCCAAGCTGCCACCGTCTCCGCAGCAGCACCGCCACGCGAGCCCGTCGTCTCCGCCGTTGCCAGGTACGCTTCCCTCCCCCCTGCACATTTTTTTTTCTTTTTGTTCTTAAATTTTGTCTCCTGCATGCAGAGGCGTTCTGCATGCAGGGGACGGGGGGGGGAAATAATCCCCCCCCCTGCGTTTTTTTATTTCCTCTGGGCCAGATTGTCTGGCCCAGAACTATGTGGACCGGGCCAGAGAGATCTGGCCCAGTCCGGCGGTCTGGGCCGGGTCCGGCCCAGACCGAGGTAATTATTTTTTGGGCCGAGTTCGGCCCAGTACCTTTTGGGCGAGTTCGGCCCAGTACCTGTTGGGCCGAGATCGGCCCGAATCGACTGTTGGGCTGGGTCCGGCCCAGTTTAGTTTGGGCCGGCCCACCCTTTTAATATATAAATATATTATAAATTAATTATATTATTATATTATTATTATTATATATGTGTATATATGTTATATATATAAAATGTATTTATATATATAAAAAAATATTTTCGAAAAAATCTAAAAAAATATTGTTGATTTTTTCTGCATATTTTTTGTCAAAAAGTTTTAATTCTGGTTTGTATTTTATACTGTAAAGATACAAAAACCAGTAATTAAAATACCCGGTTTTTTGTCAAAAACATCAAATATTTTCAGAATAAAAAATGTTTTTGCTTTCAAAAAAATTTCTAAAAATCCCTAAAAATGTTATGTGATTTTTCTGCATATTTTTAAAAGCGGATTAATATTGGGTTGTATTTTTATACCGTAAGGATACAAGCTCAGTATTAAATACCCGATTTTCGTCAAAGCATAAAAAAAATAATATTTTAAAAATTGTTTTTGTTTTAAAATACGGCCTAGTCTCTCCAATATATATACATAAATATTATAACATCATATTTCACACAACAAAGAAAATTTTCAAAAACAATATATGTATTAACATGCATTTTGGCTTTAATAACCAGTTTATTCAAGCCATGAGAACTAGGCCAATATTTCAAAAATTCTAAAAAAATCTTTTTGTTTTCTTTTAGTATTTGGGATTACGAATTTATACGTAAAACGTATTCCTAAGTATTATTTAATAAAATTTTGTATGGACGTTAGAACGGTTAGGATTTTTTACCCGATAAGATAAAGACCTCCTTTACTGAGGAGGATTTTTCTTGAACTATAGACAGACCAACAACTAGGAAAACACAATAACACTTTAGTTTTTTTTTATCAGACAATAAAACAATGCAGCTTACCTTAGGTAAGGGTATTTGGGGTGCTAATACCTTCCCTTTACGCAACCAGTCCCCGTACCCGATCTCTGAGACCAGTTAGGGTTCCTAGTGACCAAAATACTAGGTGGCGACTCCAAAGAACCAAATCAAACCAAAATAAAAAAAAAAATTCGCCAGTCGAACCCGCAATTGAAAATTATTATTATTATTTTTTGGGGTGCGACACCAAGCATGGATTTTGACATCATCTCAAATCTCGTTGCCTTGTTAATTAAGGTATCGCTTCTTAATTATTAGGCCAAAGTGGCTTGTGTTTTTATCCTGATAGATCCGTTGAATTTTATACATGATATAGAATCCAGAAGTGAGACTTACGAAATAAGAGTTTCAAATGCAAAAGAAATACAGATTGACAAATACGCATTCCCTTCATTTATAATAGTTTTTTGTATTTACGGGTCAAAATACATGAATCTGTTTCTAGTTTCAGTAAGTCTAATCATTATAGGAGGAAAACTGCACTTGTTCATTTACATCCCATGTTTTGAGACACCAAATGGAGAAAACTTCCAAAGCTTGAGCCAACCGAAGAGAAAACTATTTTCACATTTGACAATCATTACACATGTACATGCTCTTTTCTTCCCTCTGATCAAATACATCCATGATCACAGACTTCCAAATTTGATCTCATAGTATTTCTGTTCTTCAAACGTTTCCGGCCCTTTCAAGATTACGCCACATACATGCATTCGGCTGGGAGCAGAATTTAACCTCTCCACTCCGTCTTTATCCATATAATACCTTTCTTTCATTGATCAGAAAAACACCAAAAATATAAAGACATTATAAGCTTATATATGTAACTTGTTGGGAAAATTTTAAATCAAATTAACACGTTCGGTGTTTTTATTAGTAATTAGAACTTAAATTAAAAGGGCAAGTATACAAATATACATCATAAGATTGTGATTCTAGATAAGCAAGATACATGTATAAGACCTGTTCTTATACACACTTGTATTCATGCATTATATCTGTAACATCTAGTCTAGATTAGCGTGTGAGAAACGTTTTGCGGTTTTAAGCCTCAAGAACAACGTGCAATAAAAGCCAGCTATACTTTTGGGTTTTTTTGGGTGTAAGCAGATAATCAAGAATAGGTTTCACGGAACACACTGGCTTTATTGACATCACTAGTATCTTTGTCCATTGATGCTTTTGTTGCAATAAAAAAGCAATGTATATCTACCTCGCATTGTGTAGTATACAATGAAAGACAACCAATCAATAGTGACAAAGTCCCCACTTGCAAGAATACATACATACATATATATATATATATATATATATATATATATATATATATATATAAACTTCCCACATGATGGCATGATGCCATATGAAAGCTAGCTAGCACTCAAGTTTTGGAGAAACGAATGGCATTGATTAAAGTGAAAGATTGTGAGTCTGATGTTTTGTACACAGGCTGCCTCTAGTTAAGTTTTTTTTTTATTATTTTTATTGAAAGTCGTTTAAAGTCATAGATATTAGGTCAGTAAAGAGTGATAAATATAAGACAAATCCAGATATATAGTTCAAGTCGCCTGTACATGTTTTTGTTATCGATGCCATCGTGGTAAAGCAAGCCTTGATGGCCTCATTTGGTTTTGTGAAAATGACGTTTACATAGGTGGTAAAGGTTTTGATTACCACGTGGTTTGGAGCTCAAATGCATGAAACTTTAGTTTTGCAGAATTTGGTGCCCTGTGCCAAGCTGAGTATCTGGATAACAAATGAGCTTGCTAACGAAATTTAGTGAGGTATCGATCACATGTTAAAGGGTCATGCAATTGACTTGATCGAATCAGTTAAAGGAGAGGAGGGAATTAGGCCTTTCCTATGGCGTAAATCATGGAGCTTTGCCTCAACCCTCAAGATTAAGCTTGTTTTGTATAAAGAAATATTAATTCCCATGGAAAATATCGAAGCCACAAGGATAAAAAGGAAAAAGGTTTATGCCAGAAACATTGAAGCAAATCTTAATCCACGCAGAGAAAAGTTATAATGCAGACCTAAAGATTGATTGTATGCTTGTGAGAAAAGTTTATTCAAATGTAAAGTAAAAGGGATGTTCTTATCACGAAAAGTAATTAAGATTGCATCACATCCACTGTGAGCATCTCTATCAACTATAACAACTGGTGAAAATTAAGATTGCTGACAGTATTTCCTTCAAAATACCAGGGTCGATGCAGTCACCGTTCACTCTGTCGTGAAATTAACACCCATTTAGAGCTTCATTTTGCTCAAGCTTTTCATACCGAAGCATGCATGAAAACAGACTAATCATCAGTGGAGAAAAGAAGATCACATCACAGGTTATGGAAACAAGCATCATAAATATGCACCTGCACACTTTTAACACTCATCCACAAAAGAAAAGGAGAAAAGAGGGAGTTAGGTTTACCATAGAAGAGAAAGAAATTGACCAGTGCCATAATTTGGTAGCATATCATCATAAGCCATTGATTTAATACTTACGCAACTCACATGGATTGTAACAAAAATAACCACTCGTGTTCCTAAGAGCTCCCATACCCATATAATGATCACATTTTCTCTCCACAGAGAAGAAAATTATTATTAGAAAATAATGACACTAGTTAGAAGTCGAGATATAGACATCCGACATGCCACAAACTTAAGTAATTATTGTCAGTAAGAAAGATATTAGTTAATTCGTTGTTCTTTCAGATTTTTGATTTTTAAATCAATATTTTGATTTGGACATTTATATGCAGGTCGTAAGAAACGAATGGATTGTGTGATATAGTGGAATAATTAATAATCAATATGTAAGAATTTACATGATTTGATCTCAAAATCTAAATGTTGGTGATCAAGTTGATCACTCTGTCATACATGAACATATTTTCTATTATGATAATAATTGTTTTTAAAATATTTTTTACTTAGAAATATATTGAAATAACATATTTTTTTACTTTTTAAAAATTATTTTTAACATTAACATATCAAAAATAATCTAAAAACACCAAAAATTTTTAATTTAAAAAAAGAAAAAAAAATAAATCCACTTTTTTTTCTTTAAAAACCACCTTTGAAATGCCGAAACAAAAAATAAAAAGTATAAATATGTGCTAAACTATTCACTAAAAAGAAATGCCAAAGATCTCTCAACTATTGGGTGATTGAGCAATGACTAAATCATTACAAAAGTAGATAAAAAGAATTAGTTCGGTGTTAGAGATCTTATATAGGATTTCTGGCGGGGTGGAAGAGAGTTTTTGTAGAAATATTTAGTAGTAAAAGGCTTTCTTTTTCATTTTGAATTGATATGAAAATTGAAAGATGCAACAAAAAAATATTGTGCTATTAAATTATTGAAAACATATCTTTGCAAGCAACAAACATTGGATTTTAGCAAAGAAATCATTAAGTGACAAGTAATCACTACATAATCTCTACATTTCATTAAAGGTGTTAAACAATACAAATAACTAAAAAGAAATACAAAAATGAAAAAGGTGGAAGCTAGGTTTCATTGATACTACATAATGCAATCAAATAATAATAATAAATAATTTTAATCTAAATATAAAGAGACTAATATATAGGCTAAACAAAGAGAACTAAAAAGAAAATGCAAAGACTATTTTACCCTTAATAAATAATAAAATAAAATCACACTATATGTCTTAACATTTCCCCCCAAACTCACGATACGATAGTTACAAGCATTAAGAGTCTGCCAACTAAAAAAAAAGACAGGAAATAGAATACAGCTTGATAAAGAAATCTGTAATACACAAAGAAGAATGACCAAAATGGAAAAATAATGATGTCATGTGAGATGATGACAATCGATCTCAATGTACTTAGTTTGTTCATGAAAAACCAAGTTATAAGAAATTTGAATAAAACTCTAGTATCAATAATTTCTTATTTATTTGATGATGTAGCCACTAATATTTGTTTGGCAGATCTCCAATAAATTATAGTACCTATATAGGTAAACAGATAATTTTTTTGTAATATCTCTTTATGGAGATCAGAGAAATAATATGTATTTGCATATCCAATCAATTGTAAATTTAATCCTTTATAAAAATAATCATATTTTAGTTGTTTAATGGTGATAGCGAAGTATATGTTTGACCTCATTCCAGTGTCTTTTTATATGGGTGGAACTATTTCTTGCCAATAAATTCATAGTAAAATCTATATTTGATCTCATATAATTTACAAAATACATGAGTGCTCCAATAACATTAAGATATGGTACTTCTAGATCAAGAATTTCTTCATCTTCTTTTAGTGGTAAAAAAAGATCTTTATTCGTATCAAGTGATCGAAGAACCATAGGTGTACTTAAAGTATAAGCATTGTCCATATAAAAGTTCTTCATGACCTTTTCTCTATGTGTCGATTGATGAACAAATATTCTATTTGAAAAATATTCAATTTGTAAACCAAGATAAAATTTTGTCTTTTCGAGATCGTTCATCTCAAATTCATCTTTCAAATAGGTTGTAGTTCTTATAAGCTTTTTAAGAGTACCAACAAGATTTAAATCATCAACATATACTATAACAATACAAAATCTAAATGTGGTTTTCTTAATAAAAATACATGGGTAAAGCTCATTATTCTCAAACCTTTTTTTCTATGAGGTATTCATTAAGATGTTATAACACATTCAACCAAATTGCTTCAACTCATATAAAGATTTTGTAGTTTAATAAAATAAACACTTCTAAGTTTATCATAAAAGGTTTCATACATTTTGAATCCTTCAGAGATTTTTATATAGATATATTTATCTAATGATCTATATAGATATGTTGTAATTAAATTCATTAAATGCATATCTAGAGTTTCTAAGACTACTAAACCAATCAAAAATCTAAAAGTGATTGCATCCATAACTGGAGAATAAATTTTCTTATAATCAATGTCAGGTCTTTGTGAGAAACCTTGTGCAACAAATTGTGCCTCGTGTCGAACAATTTTATTGTTCTCATTTTGTTCTCTAATGAAACCCACTTATATCAAATAGGTATAACACCTTTAGGTGTATGAACTACAGGTCCAAATACTTCACATTTCGCAAGTGAGTTTAACTCTGTTTGGATTGCTTCTTTCTATATTGGCCAATCATTTCTATGTCGACAATCTGTAATAGTTTGTGGTTCAATTTCATCATCAGTTATGGAGATGCCAAAAGCAACCTTAAATGTAAATACATCATTTATGACAATTTTATTTTGATAAAAAATGTCTTTTGTGTGAACATAGTTTATAGAGATTTCATTATTTTCAGGTACTTGGATCTCTTCAAATGCCTTTTTAGAAAGATCAATATTAGGAGATGATTTTGACACAATATTTATTGTATGTTTTTTGTACTTAGCACCAACAGGTCTTCTGCCCTATAGGTATGGTATAAATTCATTTACTACTATTGTCTTTTTTCCTTCAGAAATTTTGATTTTAAATGGAGCATTTGCAGCTAAAATATGAGATTTAACCACCTTTTTACTGTTGGTGCAAACATTTGGTAATTGATTAACAATATTTTATAAATGAATTATCTTTAAATTTCAAATTCACATTGATTTTTCCTTGGATCAAAATGAGAAAACTTTGGGTTATTCCAAATAATTTACTATCATGCTTTAGGCACTAACTTTTCTTTTTCTAATGAAGGGAAATTGTTCTTATCAAAATGATAGTCTTCAAAACATGCCTTAAAAATATCATCAGTCAAACATGTTTTAACCAATGATCACTTGGTCTAATTCTAACCAATAATGCAGCATGTAATATAGTATGTCCCAAAATTAATATGAGCAATTTTGATAACTGATTGAAGGCACTTTATAAATGATTCTGCTAGAACATTTTGAGTTGGTATATGAGCAACAAGATATTCAACATCAATTCCAATAGAAGTATAAAAATTATCAAATGCTTGAGAAGTAAACTTATAAACATTTTCTAATCGAATTTTCTTGATTGAATAATCAGGAAGTTACATCTTTAGTCTGATAATCTATGATATTAATTTAACAAATACAACATTTTGACTAGAAAGTAAACAAACATGTGACCATTTACTTGATGCATCAATCAATACCATAAAATATATAAAATGTTCGCATAATGGATGAATAGGTCCATATATCTCTCCTTGAATTTTTTTAAGAAAAGATGGTGATTCTATAACAACCTTTTAATGAGAATGATTTGATAATTAATTTACCTTGAAAACATGTAGCACATGAATTTTCACTTGGTAAAAGAATCTTCAGGTTCTTTAAATGATGTCCATATGAATTTTCAATAATGCATTACATCATTATCAATCCCTAAATGTCCAAGATAATCATGATAAAACATAAATATTTATGGGTCGGAACACTTTTGGTGTATCTTAACATTTTTTTCAATAAATTTCATGATTATATAATAAATTTTAGAAGAGAAAGAAGATAATTTTTCACGTACAAGCATCTGGCTTGAAATACATGAAATAATATAAAGATTATTTTTGCTTCATTTATTATTTCAATATGATAACCATTAGCACTTATATATTTAAAATTGAGTAAGTTTCTTCTGGACTCAAGTGAATATAATGTATCTTTGATGCCCAGTTTTGTGCTATTTGGTAACAAAATATTAGTTTTTCCGGAGCCTTTAATCATGTATGTTAGACCTAATATTGTAGTGAGATTAGCTTTGGTTCATTTCAAATATTCAAAGTATTTTTGTTCCTTGAGAATTGTGTGTATTATTGCATTTTCTGCTAGACATAAATCTCCATCATAAAAAGCCATGTCTCTATTCAAAATATAATCAAAGTTTATTATTTAACTGAATTAATATTTACTTTGTTTATTTAAATTTTAATAAGATAAATATCCTAATACAAATAAGAAAATATTAAATATCCCTAAAGATTTCCCCACTAAGCATATTATCTGTTTTATCTAGGTTTTCAAAGAAATCAAAAACATCAAGATAAGCATTATGACCTTCAAAATCATCTTTTTGAATAAAATTAGTTTCAAGTGTATTTTGTTTTAGAGACTTGATATAAATCTATTAGATATTTTGGTATGTAACAAGTGTTAGATCAATAACCATGCATTCCACACCTATGACACTTATCTTCAGGTCTATGCAAATTCTTACTCTTTCTTTTTTTTGGTTCATTGTGTCTCCATTTCTGGTGGTATGGTGAGTTTGCTTTTGAAGAATTATCTCTTCTTATTTTTCATTTATTTTTTCCATATCTATACCCTTGGTTCTTTCTTATCTTTTAGACAAGGGTTTGGTTCTTTCTTATCTTTTGGACAGAGGTTTCATTCACTCCAAGGAATGGTTTAAAACCTGTATGATGTGATTGATAATTTTTTTTTATCAAAAGCTCATTATTTTGTTCAGCCACAAGAAGACATGAAATTAGATCATAGTATCTCTTGAAATTACATTCTCTATATTGTTGTTGCGGGACAATATTTGAGGTATGAAAAGTAAAAAATGTTCTCTCTAACATTTGGTCTTGTGTGATATTTTCATCACACAATTTCAGCTGTGAGGTAATTTAAAAAAAAAAAACAAAATTATGTTCACTAACCGATTTAAAATCTTGCAACATCAAGTGCAACCAATCATAACGAGCTTGAGGAAGTATGGTAAACTTTTGGTGGTCATATCTTTCCTTTAGATTTTATCGCAATACAAAAGGATTTTTTATTGTGAGATATTCAACTTTTAATCTTTCATCGAGATAGTGGTTAATGAAAATCATTACTTTTACGTGATCCTGCAAGGATGCATTATTTTATTCTTTAATACTCTCTCCAAGATTCATAGCTCCTAAATTAATCTCATGGTCAAGGATCCATGAAAAATAATTATTCTTGGAGATATTAAAAGTAGTAAATTCAAGTTTTCTCATATTCGACATTATCTAGCTATATATATAAAAAAGAAATAACTTATAAAATAAAATCAAGAATATAAAAGAAAAAAATCAATCTTTTAAAACTACTATTTATTCAGTTCTTTAAAAATACTAGTTCTTCAAGTAACTATATTTAATTTATTTAATTCTTTAGAACTTACAATATAGTTCTTCAAGAAATTTAAATTTTAATAAATAAAAAAATTATCAAAATAAATTATAAAATCAAGTATATTCCATAAAATATAAAAAATAATACCCTCTATCCCGAGCATTTTAAAACAAGTTTTCACTACTGGCAAGGATTTGACTCTCAGGAAAGACTATCCCCTGTACCCAACCCTCGTTGATAGGGAAGTAGAGGTGGATGTGTGAGAGTTTTCAGCTGCTGATACGAAATAGGAATGCACAAGAAATTGATGGGTCCCATTGGTCTGTCATGCTAGCAGCACTGGACCCCACAGAGCCATAGTTTCCCTCAACTTTCCTGCCACGAACATGTTCTTACCACCACGCCCAACGGTTAAGGTATCAATCATCAAAATCCGATCTTTCGTGCCCATTCTTTACTGGGTCAAAGGCACTGGATGGGCACTGGAGCCCTCCTCCACTCCTCAGCCGTGTTTCCAGCTTCTTTCCGCCTCTTTTCCTGCCATATTATTATTCCTAATTAACAAGAACCTAAGAAAACCCACTTTTCTCTCAATTTATATTCGTCTTTAGATTTGTGTACAATAAGTCAATAACTAGACATTGAAACACATGTAAAAGACACCAATTCAATTTTGAAAATTAATCTGTTGGTTTTTATGTTTTAAAAACGCTTTAAAAAAATTAAAAATTTTTTTATTTTTTTATTTTAAATTAATATTTTTTTATTATTTTTAGATCATTTTAGTACGTTGGTATCAAAAATAATTTTTAAAAAATAAAACACATTTTAAAAAACAATCACAAATATACTTTTCAACAGAATCACTCACCCATATCATGTTATTTTCCATCCTCAATTTCCTCGTTTTAATTTCATTTATAGTTAAAGATTAAAATCAATTTTAAAATTAGATGCTTTCAACCCAATGTGTGTATCACCATCAAATTAAAACTAAAACTAAACCTAAAAAGGATAAGAGAATCCACGTTTATTGTGAGAAAAAGCACATGTAAGGGTCCATATATTTAGTTTGGATCGTCTTATATTTTTTTACATTATATATAAGAAGATGTTGTCGTTTTTATCATTCATTCAATTTATTTGTCGTTTTTATAATTCATTCAATTTATATTCAACGAATTCAAATCTAACGATGACATTTGAAATATGATTGGCAGTAACTTGAGAAAGAAGATCCAACCGTAGAAGATGATTTAATCAATTCTTGCTTTTGCTCCAGTGGGGGCTGAAAAATGAAAGCCATGAGGCTTACACGCGTGCGAGCCAAAACAAAATACTTGTAATAATTTATAAATAAGCGTGTTCGAGACGGTAATAATGGTTAATTTTTTAAAAAATATATATTTAAAAATAAATTTGAAGATTTTTTTTTATTTTTTTAAATTTATTTTTTATATTCTTATATTAAAACTAACCAAAAATATATAAAAAAAAGTTATTTAAAAGAAAAAAAATTAAAAGTTTAAAAACTCTTAGGTAAAACACTTTTATGAACAGATAGTAAAAAAGTGTAAAAAAATAGGCTTAAAAAGAGGGAGAGGGAAGAGGGTCCCTTGAATTGGTGGGATTTGCAGAACAAAAGCATGACATCTTAAGCTCTGCTCCCACACCATAAACTTATCCGTCTATATTTATTTTTATTTTATTTTATTCATCTTTTTGTTGCCTTGTGGTGGGCTGTGGCCCCCACAACTCGCACTCTCCATCTACGTGTCGATCTGTACCACGTTTCGGAACTACACGTGTCAGGCCATCAATGGTCTTATTTCAAGTTTGCGTCATTATCAGCTACGCATCACCCCCACATCAATCCCTTCTCTTTCACTAACCATTGCATGCCTTCGCCAACCTATGCATGAATTTGGCGAAAACAGCCAGGGCTAATTATGTAATCACAACAACCACAATTACTAATCAGCCCTTCAATTGTATTGCATGCTGGATTATGATTGGTGATTAAGGTGAAGTCTAAACAGACTCCTTGGTACCTGATTCTTGCCCTAAATATCCATCAGGGTATATAGCTAGTAACTCTCTCCCCTTTGTCCTTTAAAAAGAAAGGTCATGCCACCTCTATGCAACATTTGAACCGCCTCTCTAAATTGCATGTTCTCTGAAAATAAACCCTCTAAATCTCAGGACTCCTCAATCTCACTACTCCATCAATGGAAAGAACTGATTCCTCCACAGGAGGTGCGGATGGTGGTGGCTGTGGCGGTGGCCGCGGCTCGCAACAACCAAACCTTCCACCGGGGTTCCGGTTCCACCCCACTGATGAAGAGCTAGTGGTTCACTACCTCAAGAAAAAGACCACTTCTGCCCCTCTCCCCGTGGCGATTATCGCAGAAGTTGATCTTTACAAGTTTGATCCATGGGAATTACCAGGTTACATCCAATTCTTATTAAGTATTGTGTGCTATATATATAAGGAATTAAAGCATAGTAAATCTTGGGTTCATCTTGTTTTCAGCTAAGGCCACTTTTGGCGAACAAGAATGGTACTTTTTTAGTCCGAGAGACCGGAAGTACCCGAATGGAGCTAGGCCAAACAGGGCAGCAACTTCAGGGTATTGGAAGGCTACAGGAACTGATAAGCCAGTATTATCTTCAGGAGGTACACAAAAGGTTGGGGTTAAGAAAGCACTAGTCTTCTATGGTGGTAAACCTCCTAAAGGGATCAAAACCAATTGGATCATGCATGAATACCGGTTAGCTGATAACAAAGTCAATAACAAGCCACCAGGATGTGACTTGGGAAACAAGAAAAACTCTTTAAGGGTAATCAGTGATCGCTTTCTACAAAATTTTTGATTACATATATGTTGTCCTTTTACTTTCGATACTTTTCAAATACACAGCGGGATTAATGGTGATTACTGTTTGTTTGTTTGTTTTACCTTTCTTTCCAGCTTGATGATTGGGTGTTATGTCGGATATACAAGAAAAACAACACACAGAGACCAATGGATCACGATAAAGATGATTCCATGGATGATGTGCTTGGATCAATACCGCCTTCGATATCAGTTGGGAGCCATCAGAATGGAACACTGCATCTTGCAAAAGGAACAAACTTTGGGGCATTGCTTGACAATGACCAGAATTTATTCGAAGGAATAATCAGCAGCAGTGATGGTATCAGAAGCAGCAGCTCTTCTTTGTCTCACATGGCCTCTTCGGTATCCAAGCAAGACCTACTCATGCTTCCACCCAAAAGAACACTCCCATCACTATATTGGACCGGCGAGGACATGGTTGGCCCTTCATCAAGTAAGAGGTTTCAAGGTGGTATTAATGGTGATGAAATTGTTGTGAGGACTGATGGGAATAGTTCCGTAGCCACCCTGCTCGGTGAACTTCCACAGACACCTCAATTGCATCAACAGACAATGTTGGGATCTATGGCAGATGGGATTTTTAGGCCACCATATCAAATTCCAAGCATGAATTGGTACTCTTAAATTAAAATTAGTCTTAATTCATTGGTCTATGCATATATTATATTTAGGCCCATGAATACATTCCTGGTGGGTAATTTCAAGCAGTCAAATGGTGATCACGGTATATACTTGTTTGTATATACGATCGCGATTAATTAGTAGTAGTATCAGCTTCCCACATGGGGTATTGAGATTTTGATTGTTATGAAGAGATTAGAGAGTCATTTAATGGCCTCCAGTTTCTCCAAATTAATGAAACATGTAGCTGTCAATTTGAAGCGAGGCCATAGATATATATATATATAGATAAAGACATATATAGTTGCATATATATTCTATACTTGTTTGGTTTTCGAATATTGTTCTTAGGGGAGCGAAGAAAAAATGGAGGTGGGATCCTGATATTGTAGAAAAATAAAATTGTTAAGTGATATATATATTGCTTTAGGATACGATAGATTAAACCTTGTATGTACAGCAGTATAAAATTCTTACTAGAAGTTGCTTAATTATCCCAAAAACATCACTACTGTTTATGGTTTGCCTTTGTGTGTGTTAATTTGTGTTCATCTTGGTGATGATTTAATAAGATTGTGCTATGAGTTGTTTTCGTTGTTCAATGATGCCGGACGTTTAAAGATGGCATGCTTGGCTCTTTTGCATTTTATGGCAGCTATGTTTTGGTGAATGCATAAACCCTAGAAGGTAAAAGATCTTGGTGCTTTTTGTTGCTTTATCTTTTCCAGCCACGTACGTCTATGTTTGTGAAGAACATGTACAAAAGCATGTATAGTTGATTTTCTTATGACATAATGTATATTTTATAAATCCTGAGAGACTTGATAACTTTTTTAAGATTGAATTGCCGCATTCGACAAAAAAAAGAAAAATAATATAGATAATTAGTAATTGAATATATACGCACGCGCACGCGCTGATCAATACATATATAAAAAGAAAACAGATAATTAAAACAAAGAAATATAAATGTTGGTGGTGGATCATCTGTAGATGTTCAAGATATACTATAGCAACGTGAAAGAATCGACACACATGGTTGTCTGATATCTCGTGAGCAATAAGCGGAAAAAAAGGATTGATTAGTCGAAAATGAAGTTTACTAACCTCTTGTTGGTTTTTCCTTCTGCAAGATTATAAAAAGAGGGATGTAACTTTAGCACTAAGATGTATGTCTTCTGCAAAAAATTAAAAAAAAAAAGACAAAAAAAAGACCTTGTTCGGATTTTATAAGCATCTCTTCTTTGAAAGACACTCTTGAATAGTTCCTTATAAGGATTTTCCTTTGCTTTAAAAATCTGAATGAAAAGCTAAGCTAGGAGGTTTGATATTGTCAAAAAAATATTTTAATCCAAAAATTTAAATAGTTAGATGATGTTTTAAGATATAATTTATATTATTTTCTAATATATATATTCAAGTAAAAAACTCTTTAAATTTGAAACTTCATATTTAATTTTTATCAAATAAATAGGGATGGTGAGATTCGAACTCGTGACCACTTAGTCATCCAGATTCTAATATCATACTAAAAAATCATACTAAAAAATTATTTTAATCTAAAAATTTAAGTTGTTATATAAAATTTTAAAATTTAATTTATATTATTTTTAACAAACATGATAGCTTTATGACACATGGTTGTAGAGAAAGATAGGTGTAGATTGAATTACAAAAAGCTGATTTTCTTTTTTAACCTTCTAGTATAAATTAAGTTGTATGTTTGGTATGATCTCCAAAAGAATGATAGGTATTCGAGGGTGGGTGTCCTTTTCTTGATTTCATCTGCCAAGTGATGATTGATTAGACATGGCTAGCTAGGTATATTCTATATATCGGATGACCTAGCCGGAGTCGAGGGTCACACACTAAATATTGACAACAAGAGGCTACCTCACAAATGGCTTTTCTCTTGCTGACCATGGGACCATCATCTCGCTATCACCACAAGGAATCATCATCTCAAAGCCACACAAAATCAATTTCTCCTTTAATTGCATTCCTTTCCGAGGAAAGCGTACAAAACAACTTTTCGAAAAATTCAATTCATTAGTGCTTAATCTTGGCATGTAAATTGATATTTGATAAAATGTGCCATTATCGACTCATCCCAGTCTCCTTCTCGGACGATGCTTTCCATTAATTGAGCCTTGAAAGCTCTGCGAATATGATTTATTAGATGAATGCTAGCTTCCATTATAATCTTTTTTGACATACGTGCTTACGTACGTAGATTGAAAATCATGTATACACCCACAAAGACGTGTCTTTCCATTGATCGATGCCGCCTTACAGAGAAAATATTAGCGAGTTGAGTGGTCGAGTGGTTGAAAACTAACAGGAGATCGAGCACTTCTTGATTGAGAATAAATTCTCTGTGCATCAATTAGGTCTTTTTCTGCTAAAAGATGGCCATTGTCAACTCTGATATGCAAAGTTCAAGAACGCGAGTTTCATTTTCATAAATGAAGGTGCCGAAAGGACGGGGTTCTCCTTGACGAGGCCATGTCTAGCCACCTAGAGCTCTATACAATCTCTAGGCGCATGATTGAGCTTGAAGAATGGTCAAGAGGGATTAGCATCTAGGGTTAGCTGCGACCCACAAATTGACAGATGGTTCAGCAGAAAAGTACCCTGGACCATTGATGATTCAGTTGACAAGGGCCAAGTCGCCCCGTAATCATGATGGCTTGTTATAGTAAATGGAAGGCACCAGATTAGCAATTTGTAGCTCATAATTGAACATTTCGCCACGCCCCCACACACAAAATGGAAAAAGATTGAGCTTTTTAATGAACCTATTTGTCAATCATCGTCGACAAAAGTCGAGGATTTGGGTTGCAGATAGCTGGCGGTGGGTTGGGCTAGCTTGGAATAGAAGCAGAAGTTTAAAAACTACTACATCCGTTCCATAAAAAAAATTCTTTTTTTTTTACATAAACTACTTCATACTTTCTTTATATATTTA
The DNA here is from genome assembly GCA_964019445.1 of Populus tremula. Classification (NCBI taxonomy): domain Eukaryota; kingdom Viridiplantae; phylum Streptophyta; class Magnoliopsida; order Malpighiales; family Salicaceae; genus Populus; species Populus tremula. The sequence goes on from CAXHTJ010000001.1 coordinate 44,119,887, forward strand.
CTATGTTGTCTTTTATATTCAATTTAATTAGATGGGAAAGTATGTGAATTTAATTTTTTTTAAATAGGAAAGTAGTGAATTTTGATGTTCGATTTCTTACTTTAAAATAAAGATTATATATTTTGAGACATCTAAATAAGGATTATTTTTATGAGAGTGAGGGAGTAGTTTGTAAGTCGTTTCAGTGTTCATCAACAAATCTATCTATAGGCAATCTCTCTTGAAAGCAACAGGCTCCTTTGCAAACCGAAAAGAAAGCAAAAACAAGAGTTTCTTTAAAACAGAAAAAAGAGTCAGAATTATGCCCATATTGATTCGGATGAGGCCATGCCAACAGTACTTGAACACCTTGTTAAGGTTCTTGTTTGACATTTGTATTTTTAAAATTTTAATTTTTAACTTTAAAATATTTTTTTATATATTTTTAAATTGTTTTGACGTATTGACAATTAAAATAATTTTTTTAAAAAATATATTATTTTAATATATTAAAAAAAGTAAAAAAATATGTCATACAACCAAAAAAACATAATTATGTTGCATAAAATTATTAAATTTACCCCTAATGAGGCGGGGGTGGCCAATTATTTTCATGCAATTTGGATGTTCACCTTCGGTTAGTCTTGTATTATGTTATTTATTTTTGCTCCATAAACAGATAGAGAGAGAGAAATTATTTAACTTCATGCTTCCATGAAAATTGTAAAATCACCTTTGGTTAGTCTGTGCGGAGCCAAATATTTAAAATTAAGAAAATATAAATTTCAGTTATTATATCATTTTAGCTAAAATCATATAAATTATTAAAAAAAAAGTTGAAAAAATAATTTTCTTACAGGGGTCGGGGCGCCTACCTGCCCCCTTGTCTTTGCCCCTAGTTAGTCTCATGTAATTTTCTTTCTCTTTCTTTTTTTTATTCTTTTTATATGGAGTAAACATTGGAAATTATAAAATCTCTCTAAATACTAAAAAATTTAAGTTTGAGATCAATAAATAAGGTATTGAAGACACTAAGATGTTTTGAATGCAACAATCAGATTGAGTTTTTAAGAAAATTATCTATTTGCATTTACATTGCATGCAATATCTATTTACTAAAACAATTAAAATACAATGGGTGGATTTAATTATTCACATGAACACTTAATCTGGTTAATATATTCGTGTGGCGATAAGTTTTGTGTAATAGTGGTGAATACATGTGGAATGCCTTTGAGATCACGGGTTCGAATTTGGGAGATGTACTTTATTAATTTTGAGGAGTCCATCTCTCTTTTTCTTCAAAAAAATAAAAAAAAATTCATTCATCCCTTATAAAAATAAAAAATAAAAAGCCTAATGCAGACGTCCCTCAACTCCACCCGTCTAGATTTCGTTGTAACAAGCCCTTTACATTTTTGTATTGGCTATTTGGGTTTTTGTACTCCATCTTTTATCTTTTAGTTTAATTTTCAATTATATTTTTTAATATAAATTTTTAAATTTTTATTTTTATTTTTTTCAATTTCATCCTTTAATATATGATTTTTATTTAATTTTATCCAGTAAATCAATTTTCTTATTTTTATCATATAATAAAAAGAAAAATTGATCCCTTTTTATTTTTTAGTTTTTTTTTAATTTCATTCTTTAATATGAGAGTTTTATTTCCTTTGATTTTTTTTTACCTTCTTTTTTAATTTTATTTTTCAATTTTATTATTTAATATGAGCCTTTTATTTAATTTTATCTTTTAGTATTAAATTAGTTTTTTTTTTCTTTGGACTTACCTAGTGAACAAGTTCATATTGAGATAATTCTCACATTTAATTTAAAATTTAGTCTAAAGCAAATAATTAAGTCAGGATTTTTTAAATTTAAACTGTTGTATCCATGAAAATACCAAAAATTTAGATGTTATTTTATTACATTCAATTAATAAACTAGTAAGAAACTGCATAATAACTGGTAAACAATCAATGTATTTTTATATATTAGTTTTAACATTAAGATTATTGAATTATTACTATTATTATTTGTTTTAATTGGATCTTAGACGTGTTATATATATATTCAAATTGGTGCAATTACAGAACATAAAAAAGAAAAAAAAATCTCTTTCGCAATTCACCACCCACATCAAACACCTCAAAAGTTTCCATTCAAAATGAAATTCCATAACTTGCTAATGAATTGGCAAAGGGAATAAATATTAGTAAAAGGGGGGAAACAATAAGCATGAAGTTTCCATTCCAAAGTTTTATTTGTTTTTATCTTTTAAAAATATTATAAAAAAAATTTAATTTTTTTTAAATTAATATTTTTTTATACTTTCAAATATTTTAATATGTTGATGTAAAAAATAATTTTAAAAAAATAAAATATATATATTTTTAATATTTTTTTAAATAAATAATACTTAAAAAAAATCATAAATACGTAATCAAACACCCGAAAATCCTAGTCGAAGTCCGTGCTCGTCATCGAAACCATTAAAATGCCGAGTAAAACGTTTGACAAGTAGTCTAACATTTGAAAGTCAAAAACAATGGGTTTGTATCCACCAAGCCTTAATTGACACACTACCAGGTGCTTAACAGTTCAAGGTCTTCTTGCCACGCCCAACCATATGGAATCATGAGAAAGTCCTGAAGAAAAGCCTCGTCAATACATGCATGATTGCATTACTGTTTAAAAAGCTTTTAACATACGAGAAGCCAACTGTGGCAGAACAATTCTCTCTCATTTCCAGCTCAAAATCACACCTCCATCTCTTTCTTGGCTCACAAAATGGAAACCATCTCCCAAAAACAGACTAGAGGAAGGCTGCAACCTCCAGCAAGACAGTCACTTGGTGAGGGCAACCGGGTTAGAAGAAATAATCAAGTAGCGGCCATCTCTCCCAGGCCACGGTCAACTTGTACGTGCTCAAACCGTCCGGGGTCAGTCAGGTGTAGCAAGCACGGCTACCTGGTGCCTAGTGACAAGTTAAGAAGAAATCAAGCAAATACAGAGATATTAAGGAGGGCTTTGGCACCACCAAATCGGAGGTTAACCCTTCGGTGGTTTAACTTCCAGCCAACGCCTAGTCGGCTTTCTAACATGTCCATGGCATAGTTATTTGCAGTTTTTTTTTTGTTTCAAGGCTTGAACAGATGGGTGTTCTGTATTTATCTCAAGAAATGATTGTCTATATGTAAATCAATTGAACAGCAATTCCTTTTTTCATTTGTCTTCTTTTTTTAACATTTCGTTAATATGGCATCGCTGTTTTTCAAATTTATATATCTGCTTGGTAGAGATTCTTAAGGTTGACCTGTTCTATTCTTGTTGTTAGAAAGAGGGATGACCTCTTCAAATCTTTCTGGCATGAAATTCATAAGGTTGGCCTTTTCTTTTCTTGTTGTTGAAAAGAGGAATCACTTGGAGTTCTCCAATTTCATTAAGAACAGAAAAACACCAGAAAAAAGAACAGTAAAAGATAAAAAAAAAAAAAAAAAATGGTGAAGTGCTTTTTGAGTGCCAGGATGTAGCGATAAAAACAAACATTTTATTAGATTAGTGCTTTTGAAGATGCTATTTGGACAGACACTGAAATGTATGCAAATACTGTGCATGGAATCTTGATGTTGCAGCATTGAGAGCAACAGTGGATGCATTTTCAAGTCCCAAAGATGTAGCTTAATCAATATAAAAAGCTTAAGAATTATGTTCAAGGTCACTTCAAAATATTTTTTGTTCAAAAATATATTAAAATAAAATTTTTTATTTTTTAAAAATTATTTTTAATATCAGTATTTTCTAAAAACATTAAAAAAAATTATTTTAAACTAAAAAAATTTCAACACGGCCAAAGTCTCACCCTGCTGTATCCGCATCAACAAATACTGGGACCCTCAGCCTGAACATGGATAAGCTTTCAGACGTTTAAATTGTGAACCACAGTACGGTCTGGCTATTGGCTTTCAGTTCACTCCTTGTTTATGTTAGAGGGAAGAGCGTAGGATCGCAGAGAATGTGCAAGGGATTATGGGACACATAATAGGAGTCTAGAGAAAGGAACCTGCAACAATTTCAACCGTAGGCAAAGAAACAAGTCATTATACTCCGAATTATGAACTGGAACCTGTCTGGATTGTTGAAATTGAGACAACAAAAAAATCATTCTAAAGAAAAAGAAAAGGCCTCTTATGTCTCCATTGCCCTGTCATCCACCTTCTTCCTTCCCTTCTTCAATAGCCATGTAACCACACCTCAATTTCCCTTTCATGGAAGAGGGCAACTGTGGTTGCAACTAAACGTTACTTTGTTGTTAACTGTGTCTGCTGGTTTAATAGGATGGCTTATCAGATCAGAGAGGGGGGAAATGGTGGCAATCTGAGTCATATGTTTCATTTAGGTGATGAGGCATTTCTGTTTCTATATGTGGCACCAGAAAATTCTCTATTCCATGGAAACTTTCCAGTGCGTGATTTTTACAGTTGTTAGGAATGGAATGGTATCTCTAGAAGAGTACAACAATCATCATATAAACATGAATATGCAAGATGGGTAAGATATATACGATAGCCAGACCGTCCAGCAACTTTCTGCATCATTCATCACATCGTGGATCCCCTCTCAGACTCTAATGACTGAGTTGAGCGATCATGTTTTCTATTTTCGCTCGTAATTTCTTGCATTCCATCTACTCCTGTTATGGGGCAAACAAAATGGGTTTGATGAAGTAAAAGAACACTCAAAGCATATCATAACTTTCTAGTGCAGTCATTTGTTTATCCAAATAATACAACATAAAACAGTTCTGCAGTATACCTCAGGGGAACTGGGCAGAGAACTGGAAGAAGCTTCTACTGCTGCCTCAGATATTCTTGCTTCTGATTTCTCGTTCGAATAACTACCAAAGAGGGGGGGGGGGATTTAGAACTTCAGGTTCAAGTCAAAACAAAATGAATCCTTTATCACCATACAAACACTTAATTGTTTATTTATTTACAGATATCTCAACACCATAAATGGGTGGTGCTTCCATGAAAAGGACAAAACAGAATAAAGACAGGAATTTGCTGTGCCATGTCAAGACCACATATTCACATATACCACAACTAAGTGGAAGATTCTAAAGCAATCGCTAGCAATACTGCTAGCAGGGACCACTGGAGATCTCTAACCAGAAATTAACGTGAGAGAATTAAGCAACAAAGAACTCAGATAAAACAAAATAAATCCACATTTCACTAGAAATATTAGCGAATCGAAATCCACTCTTTCTTAGAAAAAGATTATGCTTATCCTAAACAGATTTCCCAAGAAAACAGTCCATTAATATTTTTCCAGGCTTCATTACCTAAGGCATGACAGTTCAGCAAGAAACAGTATGCTACTTACGTAGACAGTATGGTCACCCAGATGAGTTCTACACAGTCCACCCAAAGAAGTCTTTGTTCTACAGGGATCACACCATATGTGATAAGATGCGCAAACGGCCAAAGCTTCCATCCTGCCTGCGCAGCAAAACACATCAAAGAATTCAATAATCAAGCCAAGTTGCAAACAAGAAAAAAACTAAAGTTAATGTGTTTTTGTCAAACAATCCAAGCAAAAAACAAAAACCACAAACCAAGCACAGAATTCAGCTTATATTAACTGAAAACAGAAGTACTCCTCAATACCCGACCATTTTGAAAAATTAACAAATTGGAAACTTGTTGAGTTGAAGCTTGTAAATGAGAAAGCATTTTGTAAACTCATTCAGGTGTTAGAATGGTTGCAAACTAAACATTTAATTACGGATTGGAGATAGAGCCATGCAAATGAGACCAACATGGGCGATAACTTCCATGGGCATCAAACATCCAACTATTAATGCAGAGAGGAAACACTCAAAACTAGTGATGCGGTCTCACCAGATCCTACTCTTCCCAACTCCATTACCAGGTGATAATAAAAACAAATGCTAGATCAAAGTTTTGATCTAGACACATAGAGGAAAGGACAAAAGGCTCTCTTACTGTAAGCATAGGCCAGAATGTAGCCGTCAGTTCACTGAAAATGCTGGCGGGTGATTCCAGACGCAAGAATCCCAAGGCTGTGAAATAAATGCTGTTCCAAGCTGCTGCCCACAAGGTTTGGTCAAAGGCTACTTTGGCAGGAACCACCCACCAATCTTGGAATGGAAAAAGCTCCTACAAAACAGCAAATTGATTGAGTAAATTAATGAAAATGTCATTGAACCTATTAAACTGCCAAAGAAATTTGAATTTCGTTAATCACCTCACAAAACTGGTAATAGTAATGTGAAAGGGAACCATGTAATGTAAAGCCAACAAGGCCCGATCTAAACATTCTTGTGCGGTCGTACTCAAAGAGGGGTTTACCTTCATAGCACTGAAGATGAAACAGAAACAAACAAGTAAAGGGATGTATACACAACAAAAATAAGATATCTCAACATTGGTTTCACGGATTTTACAAACCTGAGCAATCCAATCCCCTAGAGAGTAGACTATGCCACTAATCATCATTTTTGCTAAAACAGGATTTGTCTTTAGAGCTTCCTCATAAGCAGACCAGTTGTGTTGAGGAGCATATCTTAGTATCTCAAAGAGAGTCCACCCCTATTAGAAAAGTGAAAATTAGATGTAGAAGATGTAATCGATAAACACCAAGGGGATTTAGTGATGCACAAAAATAAAAATAAAATATAAAACGCATCCAATTATGTCATCAAGCAATGCCTACGGAAATGAGAAAGAAAAAGAAGTTAACATCAATAGCAAGCAACAACTTAAAGTTAGATCACACCAAAATGGTTTGAATAATGAGTTAAAGACAGCCAGAATATGAATCAAAGGTTCTAACGAATCTTCTGTACAAGAAACAAGAATTACCTTGACTCCTTAATCTAAGTAAGCCACAAGTCCCAAACTTCTTTTATTACCACAACCAAAAAAGGTTTCTAGCTTTCTTAGTCCCCCGATAAAACCTTCAGCTTCCATGAAATCAGATCTTAATTGCGTAACTCTGAGCCAGAGGACACAAATTCAAAGCCAAAGGTGATACAAGAAACAGAATCAAACTTGCTCCAACGCCAAGAAAAAGGAAATTGATTTGAAGCCACTATAAATTTCTCAAGAAATGCTATGCGTGAAGGGCATTCCTAAAAGAATGAATGAAAAAAATGAGATACCTTCGCACTATCCAACCATAATGAACAGAAACAATTTTCATAAAGAGCATGAAAGCAATAAAAACAAAGCCACAAGCAATTTACAAAGCAAACAAGTATGAATTGTTCTAAATACACATAATGTAAGATTGTACTTACGTGCCAGTAATTATGGTCAATTGTGAGCAACTTGGTGATAGCATAAGTACCAGCACCAAGAACAATCATTGCATTGATGGTCCTATCAATTAACCTCTCGGATTCCGATTGCCTCTCTATACTCTCTCCATCAATACCGGAACTTGAAGCTGAAGAGAACCCTTCAAAAGAGAACTGCCCGTCGCTCCCTCCAAACCCACTCACCTGAGCAGCGAACTCGGTCCCTTCTCTCTCTACTGGAATCGCTACCATCCCTTCTTGCTGGTCTACACTGTCACCGCTTTTTACTGGAATAACATCGAGCTCTTCTTGGACAACAGAATTCAAGTGCCAGCTCTGTTTGTTTCTGGAGAAAGTTTGGCTCCTTGGCAATTTTAGGCTGAGAAACTGAGGGTTTTGCAGGTTTTTTGAAATGGTTTTTTTGGGTTTTGAAAGAGGAAGGAGACCGTGAGGAGAAATGGCGTGTAAAGCAGCCATTTTTGCTACTGAGTTGAGGTTGGGAAAAACTGAGTTGAGTTGACCAAGTTATCGATCTAAGTGTTCGTTTCTCCAAGTAAGAGCGTGTGAAGGCAGTTAGTTTATTATGATAGGCTACTGTTTTGGTATGCTATGGACTATGATATCATGTTTAGGCTTATCTGTGTTTTACTTTGACGCACAGCTTTGATGACGTGTTGGTTATGTGGCGTAGGGCATTGGGAGATGCGTATTGGTTCCCATCAGCAGGTAATGAAATCCTATTTTGTGATTGAATGTAGACAAACACTACTGATCTAAAACTATTTTTTATTTTTATTTTTATTTTTTAAAATTAAAATATTTTTTTGTTTTTATATAATTTTAATGTATTAATGTTAAAAATAAATATTAAAAAAAAATTATTATCACAGTATATCTAAAATTATAAATGTAATCAACGTAGAAAAAGAAAAGGACAGCTGCTCTATAATTGAAAAAACTCATATTAGTCCTCCAACTATCCTCAAATCTTCACTAAATATCTAAATTAAAATTCTAATCAATTGAATCTTTAAAGTAATAGGCATTCATGAATCACCCAGCAAGCATGTAAGTATTAATATCAATTAATATTTTATGTCTCAAATCTGTTTATTTTGTGTGAAATGTTTTGTAACTTTTTATATGTTTATTTTTGAAAAATATTTTTTAAAAAATATTCTTTCATGTTTGGTTTTTATAAAATATTTCACAGAAAAACTAATTAATACAAAATATTTTACTATTAACCTTCTAATTTAATTCATTTATTTAAAAATATTTTCAGTTCAAAAAGTTTTATAAAATATTTTACAAATAATAATTTACTTATATTATCATCCAGTTATTCCAACCACTCTATTTATCTCATTACCACCACATCATTATAATCTCATCATTATTTTTTTCTTCATTATCACCATTAAAAAATATTTTGCATGTAAAATATTTTACATAAAAAAAAATTTCACATAAAAAAAAAAAACCATGCATCATATTTAGATTTAAATACCTTGAGAATCTAAATTTGTTTTGGAGATTATATTAAGAATCATTTCATAGTTGGGGGACTAATATGATATCTGTCCATGTCCATGTAGAGATGGATAATATCCATAAAAAGATATTGAAATGGACTATTCAGCTTTAGCAAAACGACGAGTTTAATACAATTCGACCCTTTTGAGTCACAAAAAAATTCAATTTGCCAATTTTCGTCTTTGGTATCTTGGATTAGGGCCCCACTAAACTTAACTTATGGGCACAGTAACGTACAGATCATCATGTGTGGGGTCCTTTTTAATCTAAAACTGGAACCCAAGCTCATAGGTAGTCCACATGTTGTGGATCTATGGGCCCATTTGGATTTGTCCACACATCCAATGGATACGCAAACGACGTTTCTAAGAATCTAAGGTGGTTGGTTCCAGATAATCTGGATCCATCATGTACATTTCTTTTTTCACCAAAATTTGTAAGCCATGTAGTTTTTGAAAGCTATGATTGAAACATGTAGATAAATTTTGTTTGCACTTGAAAAATAATTTAGCTGCGGACGAGCTGGTTTAAATTATTATTTTTAATGCCACAACAATCTAGTATTTATTATAGTGTTTTTTAAAAAATAAATTTTAAATTATATAAGAATTGATCTAATATAATTTGATTCAAATACTACTAGGATAAATATAAAAAATATAGTTTGATTAAAATAATTTCAAAATAATATTTTTATTTAATATTAAGATGGCAATATATTATATTATTTGGGTTAATTTGCAAATTTCACAATTCAGATCACGAGATTGTAATAACCTCACAAAAAATAAATTGAAAAAATATATATATGAAACATCATTCTCAATCAACCTCAAGCTTAATGATGAAATTGAAAAATAAAATAGAATAAAGATCTAAATCAACTCGGGATAGCTTATCAAACTCGCAATCTACATCATGAAACTATGATAACCCTATAATAAGTAAATCAAAATAAATTATAAATATTAATTCCTAACCAACTCAATGTCGAAGGATTGCATCAGAAATAATTCAATTAAAAAATAATTAAAAAAAACAATCCAAGTCAACCTGAGTTAATCCATTGAACCCTGGACCAATGTTATGAGATTGAAATAATCTCATTGAAAAAAAATTAAAAAAACATTATGAAGTTCAATTCTCAATAAATTCAATGTTGAAGGATGAGATTGAAAAAAAAATCAATTAAAAAAACACAAAAAAAACCCAATCAACTTGAATCAACTTGCCAAACAAGAGTGGAAATTAAAACAAAATTATAAATATATATTCTTAATAAACCTAATATTGAAATATAACATTAAAAAAAATTCCAAGCCTTTAATAATTTATAAAAAATTAAATCAGTTATATTTATAATATTTTAAATTATTTAAGTTTTTTTAAAAAATAATTTTAAATTAAAAAAATTAGGCTATGCTCATATGTCTAGCTTTAATCGAAAAACTCGGTCATGCACTTACGTTTGTTTTATATTTTTTTCTCAAGAGTGGAGACATGCTATCTACTTTTTTTTTTCAAACTAAGTAATAAATTGCCTGCATAAAAACCCAAAATTCAAGTCATTTTTACTTGAAAACAATTTAAAAAGAGACCATAAAAACATTAAATTATTTACCAACTCTAAGACACCTCAAAATCAATCGAAAAAATTAATCTAATTAAAAAAATATATAATTATACTCCATTCTACCTTTTCCAATATATTTATATGAAACATTTATCATTATCAAACTATTTTCATCAAATAGAACCTCATTCAAACTAATCATTTTAATTGTCAAAGTGTTGTCATTTGAAGACTTGATATCTCCTCTAATTTTTTTTTATGACGTTCTCTTTTATTTTTAAATTTAGGGACTGAAAAAATCAATAAAATAAACTTTTGGATAAAAAATTACAATTTCAAAAACTATAAAGATTGAAAAAAAGTAGGCAAAGGAAGATAAGAGGACTAAAAAGAGCTTTTTCACTTGAATTTGAAATTGATCATGGGTTTTTCTTCTGTTTTTATATTTTGATTTTTGGTTCGTTGAATTTTTTTCCTTCTATAACAAATTATAATAAATTGGTCAATAATATTGTCTTATAAGGCTGCAATTGAAAAGCAAAAAAGTTAGAAGATTAAAATGGGAAAAATTGAGTTACTTTAGATTACTACAATGTTTTTATCTAGGTGTTTTATTATAGTTTTTAATGATAATATATAAAAGCTTAGGATTCTCTCTCTCTCTGTTTTTTATTTTTATTTTTTGTAGCCAAGTTAACAAGATGAAAATGGAGGTTGCGGCATACCTAGAAGGCTACCCTTTATAGCACACCCAAATTATCCATGAATAAAAGCAAATATAAAACATCTAAATGGTATCAAAGACATTGAAGTAAGGAAGAAGATTCATATTTTTTTTTCAAAACAAAACAATAAAGATAGGTAGCAAAATTCAAATCCAAAAATAAATATATAGATGTATAGTAATCAAGCCTTAGGGTTTTTATCTAAAAACTTGACTTTCAACTTATTTTGATGTGAAAATAAATAGAAAACACTTTATAAATCTTGATAAACCAATTTTTGACCTCAAATAATCTAAAAATCCACCAAAAAACCTGAAATCTATCTAAAATCAAAATATTTCTTGAGCTCATATCTACAATTCTAGGTAAGGAGAAGGATAAAGAACACTTATATGAAACTCCTTTCATCGAAAAGAATCTATTTACAATAAAATAAAATTTTTTCGTGGTTGAAATCAATATCAATTAAGACACTTTTTTTCATCAAAATCTAGCCACTTTCTCTTTCCTCACTTAAATTAGGGATTAAAAAAAATAATAATAAAGCTTTAGACTAAAATTGTATTTTTGAAAATTTAAGGAACTGGATATTTATAAATTAAAAAATATGGGGATCAAAGTTTACTTTTCACACTATTTTTGAAACTACCACCTATTTTCTTTGCCCTTTTCACCTTGATCTTTTTTCTTTCAAACTTGCATTTGATCAACAAATTTGAATTAATTGGGCTTCAATTTGACCTCAAAAGGATGCAGTTGGCCAGGAAAAAAAAATTTAATAACCTAAATGAAAAAAAAAGAAAAAAGATACAATGAGTCCATAATTGAAATGTAAGAGTATATAAATTGCAGCATTATAAGCGAAATCCATGTGTGTACACTAAATTAAGAAAAATACTTGGAAGAGAGAGTCCCAAGAATTCAGCTCTGGCTTGCCTTTGCAAACCTGTGGGGTCTTTTTGAACGGAGCTCTTCATTGGCGAGAGGCATCTGGTTGTAATAGCATTGCCTTTTATCTAGCGCAGGAAAGACCTGGAAGAAAGATGGTGGCGCTGCGGTGCTGGTTAAGGGTAATTTATGGTTGATAGAAAGGAATAATATTATTAATAATATTTATTGAAGATTTATATTATTGTTAATTTTAAAATTTATAAAATTAATTAAGATATATATAAGCTTTCTATAACTCATGTTAATAATAATAATAATAATAAATAATAATATTAGGAAGCAGATTTCAAAGGGTTGTTATGACGCTTTGCCTGACGTAGACAGTCTGGTTTCACTCTATTAAGCACAGACTGATGAAGAATAGGAAGAAGAGCACAACAGTAAGAACAATGAATTAATTTTAAATTGTTCTTTTTTTTTAATTTGCTCTGAAACCCAATAGTGAATCTTGTGAGAAAAAATATGTTTTATTTTCATAATCATATGCTTTTCGTTGTTTCATATGGCCGGGTCTTGGTAATTCACTATAATTTCAATATTCTGCTTAACATTTTTTTTTTGTAACCTACAAGGAATGATCAAAGATTGTTCTAATATAGTTCTAATATAGTTTATGTATCAGCTAGTTTTTCATATTTAGGAGATTGATGATGATCTTAACAGTTTGATTGCTTAACATGAACTTTAAAGCCTGTTTGAAAGTTTGATTATGATTATTTTTCAAAATACTTTTCACTCAAAAATATATTAAAATAATATTTATTTTTTATTTTTTAAAAATTATTTTTGATATCAGCGCATCAAAATAATCTAAAAATATTAAAAAATATATATTATTTTGAAGTAAAGAAAATAATTAAAAACTTTTAAATTTTTTTAAAAATACTTTTAAAACATAAAAATAAAATATGGCATAACTCTTTAGCCTTTTACGTTAAAATGCTGCCTATTTTGATACATGTTGATTATGTTATTATTGATTAAATAATAATTCCACGAGTTACACTGCAGGCAAGGTAAAATTTGTTATAATATTAAAAAATATATATTCAAATGACTCAAGGTAAGTTAGGTTACCTTAATTAACCTACAATCTATGATAGCATATAGAAAAATCTCATGCAAAAGAAAGATGAAAAAAAAAAAAAAACTCAAGTTCTAATAATTTAATATCAAATAATAAAATTTTTAAACAAATAAAAAAAATATCAAAGAAACAACAAGAGTAAACTTAGGCTTACTCAACAACCTACTACCCAGAGTATAAGATCAAGCTAATTTTTTTTTTTTAAAGACAAACAAAAATCGGAGTTAAATCAATAAAAAAAACATGAAAAAATCAAGTAAACCGTGATTAACTTGACTAACCCGCAACCTGGGTCAAATTCAAAAAAAAAAACAAAAAAAAAACCATAAAGCACAAAGCCCAATAATCTAATGTAAAAAAACAACATAAAAACAAAAATATAAGTCAATTCAGGTTAACCGAACTAACTGCGACCAATGATATAAAATTGAGATAAAAAATTAAATTTAAAGAAAAAGACCTATAAGAAAATTTTGAAGTAAAATAAAAACAAATGTAAAAAAACCCGAGTCAACTCGGTTAATCATTAAAACCAGTGACATGGTTCATGAGACCATGATTAGCCTATAAAAGACAAACACTAAAAAAATGCTAAGCAAAATCTTTAATCATTCAAAATAAAAAAATAAAACAAATAGCAACCAAAATAATAAAGATGAAATCTGGCATAAAAAATAAATGAAAGAAAACAATGTGGACCTAAATTGAAAATTAAAATAAATTAAGAAAATGGTATACAAATAACAATAAAAAGATGAGGACCAAATTGAATACAAAATGAAATGAAATAAAATGTCTAGAGATAAAATTAAAAAATAAATAAAATTCAAAAAGCATTAAAAGCAAAACAAATAGCAATTAAAATAATAAGAACTAAAATTGATTGAAACACAAAATGAAAGACACAATTGCTTTTTTTTTTTAAATTGCATGAATTTCTTGGCTAGTAGAGAGAAAAGAAAAAGTTACTCAAAGGTCAACCAAACCTCCTATGTCAACATGCGCTCCACCACCGTGAAACAAACAACTCGCCGCTTCTAATGCCGGGACTAAAATTGATTGAAACACAAAATGAAAGACAATTAATTTTTTTTTTTAAAAAAAAATTACGTCAATTTCTTGGCTAGTAGAGAGAAAAGAAAAAGAAAAAAAAAGTTACTCAAAGATCAACTGGACCTTCTACGTCAACACGCGCTTCACTATCGTGAAACAAACAGCCCGCCGCATCTAATGTTGGTGATGGCTACATTTGACTATATTGAGGTGTCGCATGCACCGCTCAAAAAACATGGATGCCTCCTACTTGCTAGCTCATGCAAGACACACGCCAAATTTATTTTTTTTAATTATTTTTATATTGCCCTATACTGATACATAATTACAAATTAACCATGTTAAAAAAAATCTAAGTGCCCCCAAAAGAATATTCTATTATTTTTAAATTTAAAGGTAATATGGTTGTTTTACGGTGAATTCAAAGAACAAACATGCCACAAAACCCTTCTCTCTAGTTTGTTTTTTTATATATTTAAGTCGTTACACTACTTATTTAAAATGTCAAAAAACTCACTTGTGCCCATTAAAAATGATAATGACAAATAAATCTCATTGAAAAAAAAAAAAAAATTCTTACTTCTAAAACCAAGTTAAATGAGTTTTTCTCCCTAGAAAAAAATAATAATTTCACTCGGTAAATCCATAGTGAAATTTGAGTGTTCACAGTAAAAAACCAAGTTTTTTTTTTTTTTTTTTAATGTAATTCAATCCGCCAAACCAAAGAATGCCATTGCTCTTATATTAAATTTAGCATGCTCCAGATCCAATCATGTCATCAACAGCTTAGTTGGAAAGGAAGAACAAAACAAATTGATACCAGAGCAAGCAAGTTCTACAATATCAAATGCATGTAATTGAGGCAATAAGAAAGATTTACAGAGGTCTCCAACAAAAGGACACCAACCTGCACCAAGAAAATCAGGCTGATCCCATAACAAGTGCAATGAAGATAAAGAATGACGAGCCTTCCTGTGGTAAAGATTATGTTAGTTCTCATTTGGCAATATGAGGCGATCCTGACCTTCCACGAGCTCTGCAGATTGAATTATATCCCCACTTTTTATCTGTGAAAGAATTTCTCTCCCAGCAGTTGTGTATCTGCATATTGAAATCGCATGTCATGATACGACTCAAAAACTTATTTACTACCACCATGAAAACAGTTCATCGAAGGCATACCCAAAAACTGAAAACTGCCCTTCATCGAAAGATAGCCCTCCTAAACCAGCCTACAAGACACACAGGAGTACCAAGATAAGGGGGTGATAGGGAAGGACAAGGGGCAATGACATCATGTGAGGAAATTCAGACGTTTAAAATTTTATTTTAGTTTTTAGTGTGGATGGCACTTACATTTCTTTTATCATAGAGATAGAAGAAAAACTGATATGGTGCAGAGAAGTCCTCAGAAACCTCACTGTGCGCCATTGCAACTGCCCCGTAAACAGATAGTGGAAGAACTGGCAATTCTCCATCCTTCCACATGGAAAGTGGAAATTATATAACATTGAAAAAAAATGTTTTGCTTCTTGCAATTGCATGGAACGCACAGAAATAGAAATAAGAGTTCTGTACCTGGACACTTAACGTTGTTCGGTACAAAGGTTCAAATTGGCCCGATGGCATTATCTCTAAGGGAACATTGTAACCACTGTTCTTATCAAGTCCATTGTCAGTGAGAACAGCTTGGTCAGTGAAGCTGAGCTTTGCCCCATTATATGCTCCATCAACTACCTGAAAGAGGGCAGCACATTCCACCAACTCAATGTTTTAGTTCCGAGGCATGTTTTTCACATGGTAAAATCTGAAACAAAGCTACCTGGAAAGGAAAAGTAGAAAATAAAAAGTAGACATAAATCAAAGCTTCTGAGACAGAAAAGAAAAGAAAAACAATAGGATGCAATGGCATGTCAACTAAAACTGGACAAGGAAAATTTGAGGATGAGTGAAGTGGAAGGATGGGAAAATAAAATTTCCACAAGGCTGAGATGAGGTTCAACTACCTTACCAGTTTCGCAAAATTCCCTGCCGTTAATGGTGCTGAGAATCCGTCTAGAACTACCTGAATCCAAGTGCTAATCATCAGTTGGTATTAAATGTCCGGTAAGGAAATCAACATTCATTTGGACTGTTACAAGTAGTGAAGGTGTATTTATCATATAAGATGCTGATATTCATTGCTTGCAGGCGGTTAGGCACAATATTTGGCCATTAACAAAAAAACACAAGGTGCAATGGTGGTGACTCCAGTTTAGTCATCTGGTTTGAGAATTGTTCAATAAACCAATCATACCGTGTTTAAATATTACTCATAAACTCCAGGCTAAGCAAAGCATCAATCATATTATGGTATTATGTGTTCCCTAACAACATTTTATTAACATGATGATGCACAAGCTCACAATATTTGAGGATCAGCCTGCTTAAGCCAATATGTGCCTGAGCTCAGATTTCTCCTTCATGGCTGGCCATCATAGTCATCTTTTTTTTCTTTGCATGGAGATGGCTTGCCAGGGGGTGGGGGAGAAATATGTGAAAAATGTTTTAGGTATCAAAGGAGCTAACACAAACTAATAGCAAGTTTCTCTATATCTAATTGAAATAATTTGAAAGCTTGCCGCATAGACATTCAGAAGTTTATCAAACCTGAATTTTGGCATTCTTTTTCGGTTCACCACCAGCTTCTGGGGAAAATGTTGAGCCATCTACTTTCTCAATGGTAAATTCAACAGTCCCTCTGCCTGTTAGCCTGCAAACAAATGAAAAGATGATGCTGACGCAAAGCATAAGCAAGTTTGTAAGATGCTAATCAAATACAACAATTGCACATCAGTGAGCAGTCTCAAATTGACAAATTAGCCACACAGAGAAGGCAACAGCTAGAACCAAAATGAAGTCAAGACAGATCGTATATTTCCTAATAAAATTTAATTTTATAGAAATTGAGTCAACCTATGAAAATGCTATTAGCCCAAAGTCTATGGATTAATGATTTTGATGATTACAACAATTAGTCAATTTAATATGCATGTCAAAAGTTTTAATGTTGTAGGAATTCTACTGCATTAAATTGAAGCAATATGGACCTTTTGGATGCAAGCTTGACTTAAAGATGCTTAAACTTAATTTCATGTAATTAAGTCTTTGTAGAATTTAATTTGGCATCAAAAAGTTTTTTTTTTTGTTGAATTTATCATCCAAAAATAATTTTATTGTCAAAACTTAAACATTTTATCTTATATTTTAGCATTATCACTCAAATTCTTTTCAATGGATAACATAAACTAAGTGTTTTTTATCACTAAAAAAGTTTCTTATTTATTTTTAACTATGTGGTAAACTTGTAATTTTTTAAAAAGTTATACTTGATTTATTTTATACTCAAGAGCTAACTTGTCTTGAGTGGTTAATTTATTTTAAATTCAAGCTTGTGTAACAACTATTTTTTTATTAAAAAAATGGTGATATGGACGTTCTTAATAGATGGAAGAACACTCCAAAAGTTCAAAATATTTTACTCCATCCTTCCAAGTGTATATAACGTCTACGTGATGATTTTTCACCTATAAAAAATACTTATTCAGTTCATGTGAATAACCTTACAACCTTACAATTTTACAACACTCGCATGCTTGTAAATACTCTTATCTAAAAAGCTTTTATTATTTTCATAATCTTCTCAAAACTTTAAACTTTTTTTGGCATCAAATCACAATTTCATTGAGCTAGATTACATTCATAAAGACTTGAGCTCAATTTATTGTAACATTTTCTTCATTGTAAGGCGTGAAAATTCTCGTGAGAGAATATCTTTTGAAAAAGTGCGAGTGTTACTTGAACCACTTGAGAATATCTTTGGTTGTGAGCCATTGAAAGGTTTAAATCTTGATCTTTGAAAAGGATTGTGAGAGATAGGTTTTCTAATCTATCGATAAGATCTCACTTATTAGGAATGTGAGTTGATAGTAAATACTTGAACGGATGTGAGTAGGTGATTGTACTAATCACTATAAAATTGGTTTGTGTTTCTTGATTTCTATCTCATTCTATTTGTGACTTGCATAATTGATTGTTGTTGTTGAAATTTTTAGTGTTAAAGAATTAAATTTCAAGTATCAAACTTTCAATTAAGCCCTCATTCACCCTTTTTTAGGTGATATTTTAAACTTTCAAATACTATGGAAAAACTCTCTCGATGATATATCATGACATAAATCTTTTTAATCATGTTTTCATGTCCTATTTTATCGATTTATGCATTACTGTGAAAGTAGTTGCAAAGAAGCTACTCATGAAAAGTGTATGAAGAAGAAAGATGTATAGTGTGTTTTTCAGAAGTGCTTTTTGCTTGGAAATATATTAAAACAAAATAAAAATTGATTTTTTTTAATTTTTGATATCAACACATTAAAATCATCAGAAAGCACTAAAAACACATCAATTTAATATTTTTTCAAGGCAAATACACTTTTGAAATGCTCCCAAACATAGTTGAAAATGCACTACCAAACAAGCACATTAGCTACAAGTTGTGAAACTCAGAATACAAGAGTGAATAACCGATATTCTCATTGGATGTAATGGATAAAAAACCATTTAAATTCATCAAGGATTATTTTTAATGTACCACAAGCTTTCATTTATTGCTTCTATCTTCTAATCAAATTATAAATGATTTAAGAATGGTATCCTCATTTGTTAGAGACACACCTATTTGTGGCATGCACATGGCAATTTCAATTTATATGGATATTCGTGGAGAGGACTGACCTTGGATATTTCAAGTATTGCTGGGGCAACAAAAATGACAGCCCAGGAGCCTGTTGCAAAAAGCTTTACATTGAGATTTGCTGCATGCTTAACTTTTACCCACAAGTTTGTAGTTATCTATATCATCAAATTCTTGGGCAAAAGACACAATCCCCAATATATGAATTGTGAAGATTTTAAGGAAAATATCTCAACTTTATTCTTTTATATGGTTTACATGAGAAAAATTATTCATTATTACTGGAAGTCACATTTACCTGCAGCAACTCCAGCTCTGCAACCGTATCCAGTGAAGATGCAAGGCCAACAGAAACTCTATCTGGGTCCTGATCCTTAATACATTGAAGGAGTGCTTGCAAACCACCCTAGAAAAGCGAGGGAGATTTAGTATAATTATAACAAGTTCTAGCATAAACCATGTAAATTAAGCTTGTTGTTAGTTTCTCATCCCCAACAGGAGAAAGATTCTGTAACTTAGATGGATTGCTGATATAATGTGTTGTTTATTGCTGTGGCAGCTAATAAAACTAAGAGTATTATGTTGCAGAACAACATTATATTTTTCATGTGCTCTTGGCTCAAATTTCTGGTTATGCTCCTACAATTCATTCAACAGCTTAAAAGGATAGCACATTGGAATTTATCTTTTCTGTATCTGTTCCAGTCCACCAATGCTGGTACGATTCTCTCAAGCTAACACATTTTCTCGTCAAATTGAGCTAATAAAATTATGAAGTTCTTTCCAATACCTTCCCATCTATTAGAGATGCATACAGTGTAGACCCCCTTTCCTTCAAGTCTGCTGGTAGACTTGCCAGGATAGAATCCTTTTCATCCTTTGCTATCTGATATAAGAAGAAAAAAACTCCCAGGTAATTATATAAATTCATTATACAAATCGTCGATGAGGGGAATTAATTGTTTACAACACTAAATTATTGTACATGTTGATGTGGGAAATGAACTCAAGAAGACTAAAATCACTAATGGCATTGCATGCAAGGAAACTTGAACCGATGAGGCTTAATATGTTAAATAAAAGAAAAACTAACAACAAAAACTTGGTTTCCAATTTTAATAAATGCTCAATTGTATAACATGGGACTAAACTTGTGCAAATAAAAAGTAATTTTAGGCAGAAGCAATTGGTTTAGGCTCATGTCTAAGCCAGAAGACAACAATTGATGAAGAAAATCATAATGTGAGATCCCAGAACAGCTAAAAAATGGAAAGCATCTTCCTAAACAAAGATCTCATCTGATAATTTTTATTAATTGAACTGAGCTGCATACTTTTGAATAGTACCACTCTGACAATGAGTTTTTATGTTGTTGAATCAATAAAGTGCAGCATGTACCTTTAGTGCTTTCTTCACATTACCCTCCATGGTTCCATAAGGCTTTCTTTGTGGAATTCTTAGCAAGTATGAAATGTCCTCGAGAGAAGTCTAGAAGCAAAAGCAAGATGGTCTGCAAACTGATTAATTTCTAATTTAGGGATATTATGTAGTAATTTAATTGCTAATAACAACCTGTATGGACTTCATGTTTATGTTTGCTGGGATAGCCTTTCTTAATGCAAGCTCCCCGGTTCTTGGGACCTTGGTGTCCGGAGAATAAAGCACTGCTTTTGCTGGAGAAACATACCAAAAGTCCCAACCACTCAAAGGTACTGGTGCAGAAATTTGGATAAAAATAAGTATCATAGCAATCAGACTCTTAAGTTTCTTCGTTCCATCTCCAAAAGTTGACATGTACAAATTAGGAGGAAAATCGTGCTCGCATGCCAGATCCTACATAACCAAAAAGCCATTTTAGAAAGCACTACAGAAAAGGGGATTATAATTTCCCCTATTTGATCCATAAGGTAGATAGTCTAATCAGCGTTTAAGGAAAGAAGAAGGAAAAAAATTGCATAATTATGGATACAAGGAGGGTAAAATAAATTAGTTTCTTGCAGTAAAACTGCAATGCATAGACAGGATTATCATACCAGGTTATCTACTATTGCCAGTCAATTGCAATTAAAAATAACAAGGACAAAGAAAAATAGACATCAATATATTCCAACAAAAATTGCTTCTGGGAATCAGATTCCTCTATCCATGGAATGAACTTTTTCATAAATGGAAACACATAAAGCAAGACTTTGAATTATGCCCAGCATTCAAATGAACGAAGGCCATATATATTGGTTGATGATGCTTAGGAGATTTTTGCATTACACGTAAGAAGAAACCCTAAGGCTCGTATTTTCTTATAAAATACTCGGAAAACCAAACTTGATTTTGCGGTCTTCAAAATTTTTTATTGCAATTCTTCCTAGATTACTAATTATTTTTTCACCAGAACTATAGACTAATTATCTCCGTGTAGCAGTCCCATTCAGAACCAATTTCACTACTATCAGCGGCCACAACAGTTACCTTATTCCTAACCAGTAGTACATCAACACCATTTGTCTAATTAAAAATCATTAAAACACATGCTGACACCTAAAATTCCAACATTGAAGCTGGGAAAAGAAAAGAGCTCGAATTCAAGTATTTGTTGACTAAAACTAAGTAGACCCTAATCATAATCTTATGTCAATACCATTTCCTTGATTAGTACGTTATGCCATCAGCATTGGAAAACCCTTCATTTCATAGAGGAGATTTGAAAAACATAAAACCACACCTTGGCATAAGTACTTGTTGTAGAGTTGCAGGCACGGACTGCAGGTCTTGCTGTGACTTGGCTACGAGCTTCATTGAGTCGAAATGCAAAATGGGCAGAGAGGAAAAGGTGCTTTTGAGTCGGTTTTTGAGAGATGGAGACATTGAAGGAGAGCTTCTTGGAAGAGATGATGATAGAAGACGAGGATAAAGGCAAAGCCATGACTTTGAAAGCGGTTGGATTTGTGAGAGTCAGACACATAGACAGCAAGTGAGGTTTTTTTTGGCGCGCCTCATCTATCTAGACAGTCCTAGCTGGATGGTTTTGATTGGTTTGTAAGAACTTGAAATTAATGGGACACCCCCATACTTGTACATATTACCCTCCGGCTACCTTTTCTATTTTACAACTTTCTTGTTTTTGTTTTTAATTTTATTCCATGATGTTAGCTAACTTTATCAATAAAATTATTTAACTATATATTTTTATTTAAAATATATTAAAATAATATTTTTTATTTTTTAAAATTTATTTTAATATTAAAACATCAAAATAATCTAAAAATATTTTTTTTAAAATTAATTTAAAAAATAAAATCATTTTTTTAGCTAACCACATTTAAAACTAAACTCCAAACACATTCTCTTTAATATATTTCTATATATTTTTTTGGTGAAAATTCAAACTAGTGTATGATCACAGATGATCATAGATCTTATTGTCTCTTCCATATTATATCCTTCTCGGGAGTATCTGGAACCCATTTTGAGGTGGAGATGCTTTATTCGTGTCAGTTGATATATTATCCCATTCTAACACTGCTCAAGCATATGTAGTTCACACCTCTCCCGATCAACCTTGAGAAATCGGCACCTTCCCCCAGTTATAATGCATCTTCTCCATGTAAAAAACTCTCGAGTCTGACTCTAGTAATCATACAGGCTGTGGTTGTTTGTTTTATTTTTTTAAAATGAAATTCTGCTACCAGTTTGTTGACAGTAATGATATTGCAGAAATTACAGAGCTAAGCAAAACATGCTAACAGCACTGCACTTCCAAAAATACATGAACAGCTGAAATTCATTGATAAAAACATGAACACATTTCTCAGCATCGCTTCACATTACAGTTTTTTCTTCGAAGGCAGGTACAGAGTCTTGCATACACTTGCAAGTACAAAAATAATAATAAATAAATTGATGCATTAGGATGCAGGAAGATTTTTTACTTGATGAGACAGTACTGCTAAGGAATATTAGATTTTACAGCAAAAAAACCAAAACAAATTGTTTTTTCAGTTCCCAGAATGATTCTTGATGCCTTTAACACCGTAAATTCTCCAGAGGCTCTGTTCCCTCCTCACATTTGGCTGATTGTCTTTGTTGGAATGCTTTATTTTCTTCCAGGCTGTCTGCATCTCTTCCCAATTTTATTTGCACCTTCTCCACAAATTTCAATTCTATGGTTTCTTGTGATAATTCAAGGGGATGGATCCTCCGATCTCTCTAGGCACTTGGAAATACTAACAACATAGAAACAGAAATGAAACAGATGAGGAAGAAGATTTCTACAAAAGTGAATTAAAACGATGCAGATTCAGAGACGTACCATCTTGGCAATGCATTTTATTGAACTTCCTGCCTGCTTTTCCCACTACTAATATAAAGACTCCTGAAACACACACAGGGGTTCAAGAGCATTCTTACTGTTGGAATTGCCCCACTCCACTGACTCCCACCATTCTTTTGGATATGCCTGGATTTTTCGAAGTGGTGTTTCGCCATTAGCACGGTTGCGATGAGAGAGTGAGATCCTCTTTAGATTTGGGCAGTTAACCACAAGAATTTCTTGTAGAGAACCACAAATCACTTCCCCGTGGAAAATGCTTTTTAGCTCCGGTAAGTTGCTTAATTTCAAAACCTTTAAATTTGGGAGATTGGTAACAGCGTAGTGGCTGCTGCTGCTGCTATCTTCAACCATCATGCCTTCTTCTTCATCCTCTATTGCTATTATCTCCTCCATTTGGTCACAGTCATCAACTTCAATCACTTCCAAGTTTGTGAGATTTGGCAACAAGTCAAGGGAGAACAGATTTTTCATACTTGGACATTCACCTATTGTCACTTTTTTAAGATGAGAGAAGGTACCATTGGATTGCCATGATGGTGGAGCAGCTCCTTCTCTTGTAATGAGGACACAAAAGTTCTTCAAAGTTTTAAGGTATAGCGATTCCAGGCTTTTAAATATATCCGTGGAGGATTCTGACATCGAAGCCAAGCACTCTATTCCATCACATTCCCACATCCCGAAGGACTTCAGTGAAGTTGCATGTTTAAATGGAGAAACATCGCATAAGCTCCTTGCGTCGTGACATCTTCCGATTGAGAAAGCTGAAACATCTTCGGGGAGCTCAAGAAACCTTCCTTTTTCACCGATATCGCAATCATGAAGCAAAACTTCTTTATAAAAGACTTCCTCCGGTGTCATATAAAGTAAATAATCCATAACTGGATCCACACCTAGTTGTCCTATTATGAAGAAGTATGTTGTCAGAGGTTGCCTCACTTCTGGAGATTTGAGGTACTTCTTGAAGTCGACAAGATCACAGAATTGGTACCTCAAAGTTTCCATCCTCTTCAAGCATGCTACTTCCTCTACTCGTACTGTCTTGAAAATGCCGAACCCCCGGTTCACACTAAGGAATTGTAGCTGTGAGAGCTTAGGTAGTATACCAGCAGGCATCTCCTTTAGACTATTTCCATAAAGATTAAGATACCTGAGATGGTATAGCAGATGGTCCAAATGGTTTCAGTCATTCTATCCTTTATGATGTTTGCTATTTCAGATCAATGAATTTTGATCCAAGTATTTCACAGTAAAAAAGAAGGTAAAGAGAAGGGGAAAAAAAGGATACCTGAGATTGGACAGCATTTCCATCCCTTGAGGCAGTTCTTCAAGTGCAGTATAGCGGAGATCCAATTTCCTCAACTCCGTAAGCTTTGCTAATGATGGTATATATCTTAGATTGTGACACCTTCTGAGATATAAAGCAGTGAGATTCACCAAATCGGAGAAGGAACTTGGCAATTCCCGGATAGCGGTGGCTGATAGATCAAGAACCTTGAGCCCTTGCAAATGTTTGAAAAAGGAATCCGCAATCATTTCTAGCTTGAAATTTGAGAATAAAAACAACGTTGAAAGCTTGGGACACATCGGTGAACAGCCAGAGGGAATTTCCTTGAGGTGATTTTTCATTAACGAAACTCTCATGACATCCACTTTCCAGTCATCCTCATCTGGTAATTCTTTTAGTTGCTCCTCAACTTCAACCATGATTGGTGATTTCTCCCTCAGTTTCTGAAGAGCCATATCTCGAATCAAGTCATGCATCTTGAAACATCTGTAGTCTTCTTTGCTTATATAACTTTCCAGTAAGCAAGCATTTTCAAGCTTGTTAAGCATAGCCTGACCTCTATCATATTCTGCCTGCCTGCTCTTCATTGGTTGAATTATTCCCTCATCGATCAAATAACCTATCAAGTCCTCTCTATCTACGGTGAAATCCTCTGGAAAAAATGCACAGTATAAGAGACACTGTTGCAATGCTGAGTCATTCAAGTGCATATAACTAAATCTCAAAATATGGAATACCTCAGGTTCCATGTCTTCTACCCCAACTTCTGATCGTTTCAATTCTTCCAATGCATTCCTCCATTCATGCAAGTCATCCACATCCCTCATGCTTCCTGCCATTGCTATAATCCCAAGTGGTAGACGAGCGCATTCTGCTGCTACAGATTTTGCTATGCCTGCGACTTCAGGAGAAAGTTTATCATAATGCCCAAGTTTCTCCACGAACAAAGTCCAGGCTTCTTCTTTAGTAAGAAGCTCTACTTTGATGCTCTTTTGGCAACCCATCCGCCGACAAACTTCTAACGATCGACTTGTGAGAATCAACTTGCACGCGTTAACTTCAACAGGTATGCCCACCATTTCTAGCAGAAAATGATTCCATAAATCATCTAGAATGAGAACAGATTTTCCCTTTGCAACTAATGCTTTGGACAACTTTGCAGCTCTTTTCTTCTCATCCTCTTCATTTGAAAGGTCTAAATTAATAGCTTTGGCAATAAGATACTGCAATTTACTGATGGTGAAATTTTGTGATACAGTAACCCAAAACACATAATTGAAAGAACTTGGTCTTTGTAGCATCTGATTATGGATATGCGTCACCAGCGATGTTTTTCCGACACCGCCCATCCCATAAATGCCAACACTTAAGACGTCATCCTTCATTAACCAAGACCAGATCATCTCCTTATTCCTGTCAGAAGCCTGACCTACCAGCTTTGTTGTCAGTAATGCTTCTCCTTTAGCCTTATGTGCAAGAAGCCCTTCAGAAACTCTACTTTCGTCAGTAACTATGGACACACTACCGGTGAAGTTGTCTGTCAAATTCTGCACTCCACCATCTGAAACATCTGCCCCTTGGTCAATAAGTTCAATCCCTTCCACTGTTCTGCTGTGTGTCAAATTCTCTGTATCTAGCATGCCTTCATAAACTCCTTGCCCTTGAGAACCACCAGCTTCGTCAATAACCATCAACTCTTCCCATCTCGTACTCTCTGTCCAATCTTCCATTGCCAAATCTGGGAGATCCACCCCTTCTTGCTCCATTCTTTGAGCTTCTACATTTGGAACTGTATGATCAATTGTTGGGATTGCATTTTGTTTTTTGTGCATTGCTTGGTAGGCTGCTGTTTTAACATCAACGGGTACTCTTCCACAAATACCAACTCCTTTCCCACTTTCTCCTGACAAATGATATTTGAACCTTGAGATTGAAGTAGACGCAGCAAATGTAGATTTGCAAAATTTGCACTTGAAAGGACCACCATCATTTGTCTTCTCAACATGATCCCAGAATGGATCGGTATGTCTAACCCTCTTCTTTTGTGGGCGCTCCTACAGACACCAAATCAGCATTAATGAAAGGAAAACAATGACTGATGTTTTTCAATTAGGGAACAAAAAAAGAAGAAGAGAAGCTATAGCCGCCCCGCCCCCCACTCTCCTTCGCCTACCGTCTCAATGTCTCAACAGCCTCTCATTATTCTTTTGATCCAATAGACTGTGTTTAATGACATTAACAAAGAGTTTAAAATTAAAAAAAAAAAAAAAACAATGTATCTTAAATCTTCATCTTATGTTGTTGATTCATAAAAAAGAACTTTGGAAATTGGTTAAATCAGCTCGACTGCTTTGATTTTGAACATGTCAACCATTACACTTTCAATTTGAAGTCACACAAGTAGAATGAGTCATTTGGGGGGATTTTTAAGTAATTTAATTTTAAATTTAAACCAGTTAAAAAGTTAGGTTAAATAATTTAAGCTAGAATTTTTTTAAAAAGTCAATTAGATTGTTTTAGAACTTGCTAAGTTGACTGAGTCATGTCAGAAAACTCTTACATGATTTAATTTTAAACTTGAGTTAGATAATAAGTTGGGTCAATAAATTTTTTTTTTTTTTTTTTTCAATCTCATCCTCATGTTTTTTTAATTGGTCGACCAAGTTTTCTTTGTACCAACCAAGTTGTTTTTGTATAGCCTAACAATTTCACTATCTCACTATCTCCCTCCATGATTAAGAAAATAATTTTAAAACACTTCTTATATTCCACATATTTTTATTTAGATCTTTTTTTAAGGCTAGATTGAACTGAATTTTCACCAAATTTTGATTTTTTTCTTCTTCAAATTAAATAATTTTTTAGATCATTTTAATCTGCTAATGTCAAATAGATTTTAAAAAATAAAATATAAATATTATTTTGATGCATTTTCAAATGAAAAACACTTTGAAAAGTAACTTCTACTACACTCTTAAATAGACCTTTAATATCAAAACATCCTTTTATTTGAAATTACTTTAATATTATGATTTTAATTTTAGCTAATAAAAAATTGAAAAAAAAAGAGTTGATATAATCTATTAGATTAATACCCAGTGGATTGTTTTTCACTAAATAATTTGTAAATATTTTAATGAATATTATATTATGTGTTTTAGTTAATAAAAATATATATTTTTGTTGACAAATGTATATAATAACTTAATATTTAGTTAAATGATTTTTTTTAATATACTAAATTAATGAGGAAAGTAAACTTTTAAGATCACCAATAAATAACTTAATATTAATT
This sequence comes from Populus tremula, assembly GCA_964019445.1. NCBI lineage: Eukaryota > Viridiplantae > Streptophyta > Magnoliopsida > Malpighiales > Salicaceae > Populus > Populus tremula. Next base: position 44,147,757 of record CAXHTJ010000001.1, read on the forward strand.
ATTGCATAAATCCACTTTAAAATCTTCTAAACCTCTAAACATAAAAAAAAATATATTATAGATGTGCTAACACAAACAATTTGTTTGAAACAAAATCACATGCTAAATTAAATTCAATTCATAAGTAAATTTAAATTCAATTAATAACTTATTATAATTCTTATGTTTAAATAAAAAAACTACATGATTAAATTCAATTACAGTGTTTTAATTTATTTATGAAAATGAATTGAATTAACAATCTTGAGTATTTTTGTAATTTAAAAATAATTTTTCTTATAAATTTATTCCTCTATATAATGTTTCTAGTTTAGAGATCCAACTTCTTCATGCTTTCCAAAGGCAACACAATTTTCTATTAAACTTGCGTCAGGTATCTTGCCAGACTTACAGTACTTGGTTCTGACAAACATGTCAGACCTAACGTTTAGTTGGATCTGACAACATGTTTGACCTAAATTTAGTTGGGTCAGGCATTGTTGTTGTTAATATGATTATTATTATTATTATTATTATTATTGAGGTAAACATGGGTTAGACATGTTTTCAGAACTAAATAAACTTGAGTCAGATATGTTTGACAAATCCAAGTGATATGGCCGCAGACCCAAGGCGCGTGGTTCTGGCATGGTCTTCAGACCCAGGCGCGTGGATCTAGCATGGCTGGCAGACCCAAGTCTCTTGGGTATGGTATTGCTGCTAGATCCAAGACGTGAATCTAACATGACCACCAAACTTAAGCCTCTTAGATCTAACATGAATGCAAAACACTTTTAATATTTTTTACATTTTAAAAAAATAATATTAATTTGTTGCGCTGCATAGTACAAATCAATATGCTAGTAAAATCTATAGTTGGATGTATTTCATCCGCACCTCAGCTAAGCATTATATTTATTCTCATGTGCTATTATAGGTTGTTACTAGATGCGATGCTCGCACGATGTCGTGGGCTTGTGGCATGATTGTGTGTTGTTATGGGTTTGTGGAAAAAATCATAAAAAAAAAACAAAAAAAAAATCATATGGAGAAAAACTGTTGCAATCCACAATGTTTCTAAGAAAAAAACTACTAAGCTAAATTCTCATATTAAAAAAATAAAATCGACAAAGATAATTTTAAAAAACATCATACAAGGAAACACTATAGCAACCTATAGTGTTTCATGAGAAAGTCTACAATTATAACTCTTAACCAACTAAATATTAAAAATAATAAAATTGATAAAGATAATTCTGAAAAAAATCATAACAAAAACAAATCATGTGGAGGGAACACTGTAGCAATTTACAATGTTTTAAAGAAAAAAACCTGCGAAGCTAAATTCTCAATAAGCTCAATATGAAAAAAAAAATCGACATAGATAATTTTGGAAAAAAAAAAAAAACATCATAGAAAAGAAAAAAAATCATATGCTGAAACACTGTAGCAATCCATAGTGTTTTAAAGAAAAAAAAACTACAAATCTAAATTCTCAACCAACTCAATATTAAAAAAAAAATTGACAAAAACAATTATGAAAAAAAACATAAAAAAAGACAATTTTGGGAAAAAAAATAAAAAATAGGAAAAAAAACATGGGGAAAAGTTAAAGCTAAATTCTCAACCAACTCAATATGAAAAAAAAAAAATCAACAAAGATAATTTTGAAAAAAAAAACATGTCGGGAAACACTGTAGCAAAACAAAAACCATGTGGGGAAACATTGTAGTAATCTACTAGGGTTGAGCATTTTCGGTTCGGTCTGGTATGGGACCAAAATTAACAACCAAACCGAATAATTAACAACCAAACCGGTTAAAACGAAATTATGATGCTCAAGCAAATTTCAGATTCAATTCACTCCTTCTCCAAGGAATGTTACAAGGCCTACCAATTGCAAACAAATAGAAAGCAATTCCCAGCACCCAAATCTCATCATATTGAGGTCACAAAAGATTAGATCGAGTCCATGATTACTGATTCAACTAGAAGCATTTCCAAAAACAATTACCAAACATTATCGTAGGGAAAGAATTGAACAGAAGCATGATCTGAGAGATGAACCTACTAAAACTATCAAGTGCCACAACATTTGGGCCAAGAACATGCAGATCTAAGAGATGAGAGACAGAGATAAAGAGCATGGAAGAGAATAAGACAGATTTGAGTCAAATCATTTGAGGGATGAGAGACAGAGAACAAGGAGAGGGGGCGGTTGAAAGAGATGGAGCTTAAGCAAAGGAGCATGAAGCAGGAGCTCAACAACTAATAAGTAACAATCATGGAGCCGAGCATGAAGAAAAATAAGAGAGGAAAGATGAGGGGGAGATGCAAAGAGCAAAGGGAGGGGGGAGCAAAGAAGGAGGGGGCGGGGGCGGCTGAATGTAGGTTTAGGGTTAAAAAAGCATGAAGAAAAATAAGAGAGGAGAGATGAGGGGGAGATGCAAAGAGCAAAGGAGGCGGGGGGGGCGGATGAATGTAGATTTAGGGTTAAAAACTTTCTATTTATACTTGGTTTTTTTTTTAAGTGGTGGCCTGGTTGAACCGGTTCGGTTCAGTTCGGTTCAATTGGTTTAAGACTTTAGAAACCGAAACCGAACCGAACCGGAATTTTTTTGTGATTTTTTAATCGGTTAATTCGGTTTTTTTTTTCGGTTCGGTTTTTTCAGTTTTTTTTTCGATTTTCTCAGTTTTCGGTTTTTTTGCTCACCCCTATAATCTACAGTGTTTTAAAGAAAAAAAACTATGAAGCATAATTTTCAATCAACTCAATATGAAAAAAAATAAAATTGACAAAGATCATTTTGGAATAAAAATAAAGAAAAAAACCATGTAGGGAAATATTATTACAATCCATAATGTTTTAAAGAAAAAAATTGCATAACTAAATTCTCAACTAGTTTAATATTAAAAAAAATCAATAAATATAATTTTAAAAAAACTAAAAGGAATAATAAAAGAAGACAATCTCGGGAAAAAAATAGAAAAAAAACATGTAAAACAAAAATAGAAAAAAAATATAAAGAAAGCTATAATACTTACCCTACATATTTTAAAGTATTACTTAAATATTTATCTTCATGTTGTTTTTTACGAGACTTGGTTTTTAAAAGGAAAAAAAAAACAAAGAGGTGTGCGCTTATAAAATAGTAGAATTGATTCGTAAATAAGAGGGTTTTTCTTATATTTTTTTATATTTTTTATCAATTAAATTTTATTTGAAATTCAAATTAATAAACTAAAAAAACAACTAAATCAGACTATATATAAAATCGTTAGACAATTATTTCAATTAGGATATTTTTACGGGAAAAATGCTTATAGGGATAACCTAAAGAGCAATAGTTCTCACGAAAAACAGAAGTCAAGAACATGTATCGGATTCATGAAACTAAATTAATTTAATGTAATATGATTTTAGTTCACGGTATCTAGTTGCTAAAGCGCGCAATATCTTCTTATTCTTTACTCCTAACATAATAAAACAGAATTAACAGTTAAAGTACACTCTAGTCCATAAAATTGTTACTCTTTTCATTTATTTGATCCCTCTAGTTTCAGTTAAAGTTTATTTTGGTGCTTTATGTCTTTATATTTTTCATTTTGGTCCTTAAATTTTCATTATTTAGTCCATGTACTTTTGGTAAAATTTCATTTTAGTCCCTTAATTTTTAATATTGGTCCTTAGAGCTTCGGGTATTAGTGTTCTTTTCATCAATCACATTAAAAAAAAAAAAAAAAACCATGATCTTGTCTTCATTGGGTTTGTCTTCGAGAGAAGAGTTTGATATAAGTGATTTTAGCCTTTAATCATGCTAGAAAAATTAAATCTAGAAAGGTTATTTTATTTGTATTAATTTTAGATTTTAGACTAATTAGAAGGTGTTTTGGTTTGAAATAAGATTATTAAGATATCTAGGCTGTTTTTTATTTTGTTTTGTCATATTTTTAAATAAAAACATGTTGAAAATAGGATTTTAGGGATCTTAAAACTTGAACCTTGATGTTTTAGTCATCAATAGACAATAAAGACCAAAATTTGTTATAGTGCATTCACTTTATTTTTTTAAAAAAAATACTCTTAAGTGGACGACATGTGATCTACTTATTTTTTTAAATGATGCAATATGAGAATGGCCTTCATGTTCACTCGTGTTTTTGGCCAAATTTAGTTTTCAAATTGGGCAAACAATTTGTTTTTCTTAAAAAAACAAATAAAGAGTTGTCTAATGTCAAGAATTTGCTCACCAGAGAGGTGACTAAAAAATCAAGGGGTGTTTTTCTGACATTAAAATTCATTATTTAATTTATTTTTATTTAAAAGCATCTAATAAACACTTTTAGAATCTGAAAAAACCAATTTATCAATTCAAAAAGATCAAAAAGATCAAAAAACACATAATCAACATTGATATACTTTTTTAGGAAATATAAAAGTTTAAAAAGACTTCAATGAGACTCCTCTCATTAAATAGAATTCATCAACATTGAGATCGACTTTTTTAGCTATCAAAATATAACTGATTGATAACTTTTTTTCTATTTCATGTGACATTTTCTCTTTTCTCTCAAATCTAGCTACTGAAATGTGAATAAAATAAAATCTTGAAATAATTTCCAAACTAAGAGGACAAAAAAAAAAAATCGGACAAAATTGTAAGGCTAAAATTTCAAAAAAAAGAGTTGCTATTTTACTAAACTTTGAATTTTGGTTCTCTCATCTTTCATTTTCTTCAAACAATAAAATTGAATTATTTTTACAAAATTGAGAACAAATACAATGTTGGAATGTTTTTTTTTTAGACTATTATAAACTGACAAAAAGCAACATGAAACAAATCATTAGACTAAATAATCAATTAATACGATATAAAATGATAAAATTAAAAAAAAAGATGAGAAAACTAAAAGAAAAAACAAAAGACCAAATGAGAATTTGTTTTTTCTAAAATAAATGGCTACCATTTCACGTTATTTTTAGTTTTGGTTCTCTTTTTTTTCACAAACAACAAAATTATTTTTTTCTCAAAATAATGAGCCAATATAATATTGAGATGTTGTTTTAATATTGTCATAATCAGAGAAAAAGAAATATAAAATCAGAATCATCAATCAATAAAACATGAAAAGATACAATTAAAAAAATAGTTCAATAATCGTACTAAAATAAATGAAGAACCAAAAAAATTTAGAAAATACTGTTCCAATCCACTATAAGGAGAGGACTGACATTTCCCTGGTCCTTCATAAAGGGTGTATAGATAAACTAACTATACACACACACTCAATAGGTGGATCTGCTAATAATTTTACAATACCATAGGTCCATAGGTGGATTTTTAGTAAATAATGTATTTGTTGTTAATAAAAAAGGGTGTATAGATAAACTAACTACATACTCAATAGGAGATATTGTTTTTTTCTTCACAATTCTATATATATTTAATATAACTCGTTAAAATTAAGATAAATCTTTTCTTTTAAGCAAAATGTTGCCAATCAATAATCTTTTCTCTATTTCATCATTTAACGTGTGACTTCTTTTTTTTTTTTCAAACTTAGAAATTAAAATGTAAATAAAATAAAATCTTGGACTAAATTATATAATTTTCCAACAAAAAAGACCAAAAACAATTGGACAAAATCTTAAGGCTAGATTTTTAAAAAACAGCTGCTATTTTACAAAACTTATAATTTTGGTCCTCTCATCTTAAGGCTAAAATCTTAGAGTCTAATTGAATGAAATGCTCTTTACACCGAGTGATTTTTTTTTTTATTCAACTATCTATAATGTTCGTATGAGATAATGCAGAAAGCTGTACCGTGGTGAGTTGCTACCATAGGATTGACTGATAGCATAAACCTCTACTCAAAGCTCGTCGTACCAGTAGGAAATTGTTGGGTTAAACAAAAAAGCAAGCTGGGGATTCTAGCTTTCTCAAGCATGATCAAGTAAAATATAACAAGAAAATAGCACTAACAAAATTAAGCAAAAGTGAAAGGAAAACATACTCGGTCCATTATATTGTCTTCAAGGATTTTGATTAGCACACAGAAGAAGAAGGAACCAGTGCCAAGCTGCTCGACAACCACGAGACCTCCTGTCCTGCTTTGAGAGAAAGAAAGAAGGTGAAGTTCAGAGCAAAAAAGAATCAGTAAAAGGAAGCAAAGTATTCCATACGAGGAAATCGAATACAGAAACTAGATGAACATTTTCCAAGATAAACACAAGGAAATCGAGAACCACCATAAAGGGTAAGATCAACTATCAGCCAAAAACTAGATGAGAATATGCCAGTTAGGTCCTGAGCAGCGACACGCAAAATCAAAGAGTTACAGAAGGTCCCATATGTTAGTCACTCAAGCACGCAGTCTGTTTGAATCACACACTAGATTAATGACACCAATAAATTGTTTGTGAAGCTCAATAAGATACTTTTAATTCACGATTTACTGTAGCTTGTAAGAACACAATGAGGAGAAGAAACTATGTCCTGAACTCTGATCTGATCAAGTCAAGAACTCGTGAACAATATCAGGGCAAAAAGAGTAGCTTGCAAGAATTCTAGATGACATGTAATCTTTGAGAAAAGAGAAAAGAGAACATGGAGCAATTACCTGGCCCAGCAAGATCTTCAAACGATGATCTGACTTAATCAGAACTCAGAAGGAGTTAGAGAAGCAGTGATGAAGGGAGAAGAGAATGTGGCATGCGCAGCTAGGAAAGCGTAGAAGAAACGCAATTTATTTGTGTCAGCCAATGGGTTTTCATCGTCAACGGTTTGTAGACAAATAAAAAACATTGCAAGTGTTGTTGTGTCTGCTGGCTTTTCGTGGCCCAGAAGGCTTCTCAAGTCTCGACAAAAAATATTAGTATTGGCTGCAATTCGGACAAAACATAAGATCACAATCTCTATCTTTTATTTGATTGATTGCAACTTTTAATCGTTATTTTTTCCATTTTAAAAATATTTTAAGAAAATTTAATTTTTTATATTTTAAATTAATTTTTTTATATTTTTTTATATTTTCAGATATTTTAATATATTAATGTTAAAAATAATTTTTTTAAAATAAAAAATATTATTTTAATATGTTTCAATAAAAAAAAAAACAATTTAAAAAATAAAGCTATCATTCTCTCAAACACCCTCTAATTTTTTTTGGTTAGTTTTTCATGACATTTTAATTTTTTTTTTATCTTAATATGTTATTCATTTTTTATTAAATTTTTCAATCTCACAAAATATAAATAAAATGAGAAATGCATTTAAAAAGGGTAATTAATTGCAAACTGTTGAACAAAATGTGACGAAGAACATGAACAAAAAACAGAAAACAAAACACAATATCCATTGATCCCTTCAATGTCATATCCAATTCTAGTATCTTACCCAACTCTACTCGTACAAAATGCATTCATGATATCTAATTTCATGCGCCTGCCATTTTCAAACCCCGCCTGTATTTTGTTAATATAACCATGGCCATAACAATGGATAACAACCAGAATTTTATTAGATGAAGCTCGCTCTGTCTCCCCGACTTCAATACTATAAAATTAACAAATATTGATAAAATATTTTCATTGATAAATTACAATAAATTTTACCAACAAAATATTTTATTGTTATATTCATCAGTAAACATCAATGATAATATTTCCTTAGTAAATGCCAAGAAAATTACAGTGAAAAAAAAAGAAATTAAAACAAAGTAAAAAAGTACGATGATGTGTTAGTTAGACCGATAGAATTATCTGTTTGTAAACTCGTTGATAAATTATTCACTTTTTCCTGACACTATTTAATATGTCAACTACAAAGGCTATCACTGATAGATTAATTTCGTTGGTATTTTTCAGAGAGCTTTGAAACTATTTATTTCTCAATTGCATTGTTAATACTATTTTTTACAAATAAAATTACTGATGGATTGAAAAGTTATTAGTGATATTTAGGGGGTTTATGAAATTTTACAATTAAATTAAAAATTTAAATTAAATATTACAAACAGAATCACCAACGGATTGAAAAGTCGTCAATGATATTTGAAAATTTTCTAAATTTTTTTTATTAAATTAAAAATTTAAATAAATATTACAAATAAAATCACTGATGGATTGAAAGGTCATCAGTAATATTTGAGGGGTTTCTAAATTTTTTTTATTAAATTAAAAATTTAAATTAAATATCATAGACGGAATCAATGATTGAATAATTAAAAATATTAATATTGAATTACTTGTTGGTAAAACCGTCGATAAAATGCTTCAATAAAAAGACTAGAATCTCTCATTTAATAATAGATATGCCTTTTCTTCCTCTTCCTGTTCTTCCTCTTCTTCTTCTCTTCCCTTAATGTAAAAAACATTAACATCCCTTTTTTTTTTCTTTCTCTTCTTTTCTCCTCCACGCGCAGGTATGTCTTCAACTCTTTTTTTCTTTTCTCTTCTCAGTTTTGTTTTAATTAACGTACTTTATGAATTTGTTTTTTCTTTTTTCTTCTTAGCTTCACTTGCAATTACATTAATTTGAGATTTTGTTTTTTTGTGTGTGTTTGTTATGCATTATATTTGTTTTATTATTTTATTTTTAAATTTTTATGCTCTTAATAATTTTATGAATATTGTTGTGGGAGTTTGTTTTTCATATGAGATCAATTTTGTTGGATTTTAGTTGGATTTTGTTTTTCAATTTTGTTGTTCAATTTCAATTAAATTATTTTATTTATTGCTAGATTATGGGTTCTGAAATAGGTTTTCTAAGTTAGGTGAAAATTGTTTTTAGTTGATTTATTTATTTGTTGCTGTTGTTTATTTTTTGTGTTATTTATTTGTTGCAAATTTGTTCGAGTTAATTTTCTTTTTTTTTTCCACGCAACTCAGTTCTTGGGTATTATGAAGTGTTAATTTATGTTAATTTAATTATTTTCTACTTTTGTTATATAGAGTTTTTAAAAATATTTTTAAATAATTACTGACAGTATTACCGATAGATTAAGTCCGAAATCATTATAGAGAGTTGAAAAAGAGTTACTATAAATGTCATTGTGCTACTGTTTTATCACCGACAGAATTGCATACAATATCTTTATCGGTTATATGGCATTATTCTCGAGAGAAATAATGACGGAATGAAGCGGGCAAAAATTTTTTTGAGTGCTTTTCCCATCAATAAATTAATCGGTAATTTTATTATCGACATACCAAAAATTACCAATAAAAATTTTATGAATGGAGCATTTCTGTACATGAGCCCATCAATAAATTTATTATTGACTGAATAAGAGTATAGATATTGATATAATTTTCTGTTGGTAGTTTTAAGAATTCTGTTAGTGAAAATAAGATTTAATACATTTGTAATGGTTAAGAAATAAGGGAAATATTCACGGTTTGTTTAGCAGCCCTTTGATAAAATCAAGAACCTCAAAATTTGAAGAAAAGCTCACTTGATCACACTATTTTTGGAGGAAGAAAATCTGAAAATATATAAATGACGATAAATGTTCCTTGAGAAGAAAAGAAAGAAGGAATAATGTTAGATCACGACTTTTTGAAGCAGAAGGAGTTCGATGCCACCGTCCAAGGAATAATGTTAGGCGATGACTTTTCATGTTTCTATTAGGTGTCCCTGACTTTCTTGAATGGCACCACACGTCTTCTGAAACCGGTGGCTTCTTAAGAAGTATTACTATAATGCCATGGTTTAAGGCGATTGGACTTTTTCCAACTTTTTTTTGTTTTTTTTAAAAAGGTTTTCAAATCATGGGCAATTAGCCAGCTATTGATCATTTAATTAGGTAAATGGTGACCAGGAAAAACAGAAAATAGGACTTTTTACTCAAATTTAATAAACTTTGATCAACTTGAAGTGCTAGTGAATGCCTGACATGTTCATTGCTATTTGTATTTTTGTATTATTTCATTCCCACCCGGCTTGCCCGCCTGCCTTCTACACAAACTGTGAGCAAAGTTAATTGATTTTATTGCATCTCAAGTATTCCAAAATTAAACTTTACGATAAATTGCTTAAAAAATTATTATAACTTAAAAAACTTATCTTATTGGGCGAGGTCAAGAATGATTTTTATATTACTTTTTAATAAGTTTTCTTAAACAAAAGCTTTTCAGAGTTTAAACTTATAATTATGCTTATTTAAAAAACAAAAATACTCACAAAAAACAAGGGTGATAAAGTTTTGAACTCTAATAACATGTTAAAAAAATTATTATAACTTAAAAATTTAAATTATTAGATAAAATCAAAACATATCTTTACCGACTGATTCCAACTTTAACATGGAGAAAGTTCAAATTAATGTCTATATTTCAATATTTAATTGAAAGAAAGAGCATGGTTAATCAAAATTTAAACTTCATGGTAGATAGCAACCTAGAATGCTATCATATTATTGGTCACATGACAATAACTTATTGAATATGATTCAACAATTAAATTAAAAGTTATTGTTTTTTTGAATTTTTTTTTAGTCTAGCGAGACTAGACCTTCTTTTGGATCTAAACTTATCCCACTAGTCCATAAATATATATGTTAAATCATCCATGTAATCTTTGTCGTAGCTTAATTTTTGAATTTTTAAAAACAAACACTACTAGAAATTCACTAAATACCAACGGACTCACCGACGGAATTTTTTCTATCGGTATTTTTCGGTCGAAATCACCGACGACCAATTTTCGTCGGTAATTACCGACCGAATTACCGATAGAAAATTCAGAATTAATGAAAAAAGGGCGGGTAGATGGCGCCGAGGTTTTGGCGGGTGATTTTGCCGACGAAATCACCGACGGAATGAAAACCTGGGGCCCGTACGCGTGATGGAACCTGTTCACCATCAATAATACCGACGGAATCACCGACGGATTTGAAATGCCAGATCTGTACCGGTGACGTGACCGGTGCACCGTTAAAAATACCGACGGAATCACCGAGGGATTTGAATAGCAGGTCCGTGTGGTGACGTGTCGATTTCCCGTTAGAATTACCGACGGTTTCACCGACGTATTCACTGACGGAATAAAACCATCGGTAATGCCATCGGCAAAAGTGAATATATGGCCACTCTACCGACACTCTCCTCCCCCATTTCTCCTTCTTCTTCCTAATCCTAACCCTCCCCATCTGCAAATAACCAGCCCCCCTAGCCCCAAAACAAAAATCTTCCTCATCTCAGCACAACAAATTGTATTTCTTAAAGTTTTGTGGTCACAACATCCGTGTTCTGATTTACCGATGGATTTTATCATTTTTTGTAAGTAATTCTATCTTTTAAAATTTTAACATTTAAATGTCAATTTTATTGTTTTTTTAGTATATGTATTTTTTTTTAGTAGATGTACATGTTTTATTGTTATTTCTCAAACAAACTTGTAGTATATGAATGTATAATTTTATACTTGTTATGGTTTGTTTTAGATTTTGTAAGATTGTATTTGTTTGTAAATTGTTAAAACTTAATTTGTAGAATTACCGAATTACATGTTATGTTTTGAAATAATTAAGAGCTTGCTTAATGAGTCCTTTTTATAGAGGTTCGATAGAAGTCATGGATGATCGTTCATGGATGTATCTAGATTCACCCCAAGGATTGCGGAGGATGGATTATTGTAACGGGGTTCAGGGTTTTATTAATTTCGCAACATCTATTCCTAGAAATTTTACTGGAGGCGGTATTAGATGTCCATGCAGGAAGTGTCAAAATAAAAAGTATCTACATCCAGATGTTGTAATGATGCATCTTCTACAGAAAGGGTTTATGGAGGATTACGAGTGTTGGTATGCACATGGAGAGGTATTTGTTAGTAATAGGAGAATGGGAGAAACGGTGGTTGGGTCAACTTCTAGTGTTAGCAACGTGCATGAAGCGGCAAATGACAACATTAATCCTTACTGAAATATGGTTATGGATGCAATGAGAATGAATCAAGATAATGTCAATCAATGTCCAATCGTAGAAGAAGAACCTAATGCAGAGGCAGCTAGGTTTTTTAATTTGTTGAAAGATTCTGACGAACCATTATGGGATGGCTGCACAAACCACAGTAAATTATCGGCCGTGGCACAGGTGTTCACCATCAAGTCAGATCACGGGTTGAGTGAGGCCGGGTATGACAAAATTATTGATTGGGCAAGAAGCATTTTACCTGAAGGGAACAGGCTCAAAGAGAACTTCTATGCTGCGAAGTCCATGATGAAACCCCTCGGTTTAGGATACCAGAAAATTGACATGTGCCCTAACTTCTGCATGTTATACTACCTTGAAAATGCTGAGATGACCGAGTGCATGACATGCGGGCATTCCCGTTACAAACCCAGAACTAGCAGGGGGAAGACTCTAGTGGCATATAAAAAACTTAGATATTTCCCGATCACACCTAGACTGCAGAGGTTATTTATGTCACCAAGGACTGCTGAGCACATGACATGGCACCAAACACACGATGCCGTTGATGGTGTGATGGTGCATCCTTCTGACGGTGAAGCGTGGAAACGCTTTAACAGTGTTCATCCGGACTTTTCTGCTGAATCAAGGAATGTTCGAGGAAACAAAATTTCCTTATGAGGGCGGCTTTGATATGGACTATCAGTGATTTTCCAGCTTATGGAATGCTTTCTGGTTAGAGCACGCATGGGAAACTCGCATGTCCATACTGCATGGAAAACAACAAGGCATTCACGCTAGCAAACAGAGGTAAAGCTTCCTTTTTTGACTGTCACTGTCGCTTCTTGCCACTTAATCACAGGTTCAGAAAGAATAGAAAAGATTTCTTTGTTGGTAGAGTTGAAAAAGATGTTGCATCCCTGCGTCTTTCTGGTGAAGAATTGCATCATGTTGTATCAGAGTACGGTGACATTGTGTTTGGCCTTCAATCAGGTAAGCAAAAGTTTCCTGGTTTTGGTTTGACCCATAATTGGGTAAAGCAAAGTATCTTTTGGGAGCTTCCGTATTGGAAGACTAATCTTCTCTGCCATAACCTTGACGTCATGCACATCGAAAAGAACGTGTTTGAGAATATTTTCAACACTGTCATGGATGTGAAGGGGAAGAAAAAGGACAACATGAAGGCTAGATTGGATATAGCTTTATACTGTAACCATAAAAATATGGAGTTGGTTTATAACGAGTCACGGGTTGCAAAACCAAGGGCAAACTTCGTGTTAAAGAAAAACACACAACTACTAGTCTACAAATGGCTTAAGAGTCTGCGTTTCCCGGATGGACATGCATCGAACATATCAAGGCTTGTTAACATAGAGGACTGCAGATTGTATGGAATGAAGAGTCATGACTGCCACGTGTTTATGCAAACACTAATCCCATTAGCTTTTCGTGATTTGTTGCCAAAGGGAATATGGGATGCACTAACAGAGATCGGTCATTTCTTCAGAGATATATGCTCCAGCAAGATAAATGTTGAGCACATTGAGATGCTTCAAACAAATATCATCGAGACACTATGCAAACTTGAGATGATATTCCCTCCTTCATTTTTTGACTCAATGGAGCATCTCCCTATACATCTACCGTTCGAGGCAAAAGCTGGAGGACCGGTCCAGTATAGATGGATGTACCCATTCGAACGGTGAGATATTACAGTTGCAATGGAATTCATATCTTAAAGTATTTTCTATGTTTTTCTTAATTGAAAATACTTGAATTGTACTTCAATGCAGGTACTTGTTTAATCTAAAAAAAAATTAAGAACAAGGCGCATGTTGAGGCTTCGATATCTGAGGCCTATATTGTTGAAGAGATATCAACATTTATCTCGTACTATTTCGAACCTCATCTGAGAACAAGAATCAATCGCGTTCCACGGCATGACGATGGCGGTGAAGTGCCTTCAGTGGGAACTTGTCAATATTCTCCAATACTGGACGACCCACACCTAAAAATGCCGTAAGAGGAAGATATTTGTCGGAAATAGAATTCAAACAAGCACACAACTATGTTCTATTTAACTGTGATGAGCTGAGACCATTTATTCAGTAAGTCTATATATGTGTAATACTAATTAAACTTTGTCAGTAATATACTGTTAATTATATATTGTAATATCATACACTCATTATCACTTGCAGGCAACATCGACAATATTTGCTCTCCAATAACTCGCAGCTGACCGAATCCCAGATCTTTCAATTACAAGATGAACAATTTGCCACATGGTTCAGAACACATGTAAGCACTATCACAAACTCATTCTAACGTATGCATGTCATTACGAGATTCTCGTTCATTTACCGTGTATTGATGTACATTTAATTACATATATTTACAAGGTTTATCAAATGGGAAGGAGTACGCCCAAGTCATTGTGCCCTGAAAGAAAAGTTAAGTGCTACAACGGGTATTTTGTCAATGGATATGTTTTCCATACTGAAGAATACGGGCAAGGAAGAAAGACATACAACTGCGGTGTTTGTGTTAAGGGATCCACAAGTAGCCAGTTAGAAGTTGACTACTATGGTAGATTAGAAGAGGTCGTCGAACTGCAATATCATAGCGAGCAGAATAAAGTGTTTTTATTCAAATGCTATTGGTATGACACGACGGACAGAGGAATCAGAGTTGATCCGCACCATGGTCTGGTCGAAATCAACTCAAAAGCTAGACTCCGCAACATAAACGATGTCTTTGTTTTCGCAAAGCAATGTCAACAAGTTTATTACACATACACCCCTTCATTTAGAAAGGATCGATCAAGAGTTGATTGGTTGTCCGTTTTAAAAACAAAACCACGGGGTCGTGTCGAGGTTGTTCAGGATGAGAACGAAGACACAAGTGTGCGAGATGAAGTCTTTCAAGTTCGTGAGTTGGTTGAACCATATCGAGTTGCTCCTTCGATTGAATTGGAAGAAAATTCAAATTTTCGAGTTCTCGATGATAGTCTTGTTGATATTGACGGAGAGGAGTTGAATGTTGTTCTCAGCTCAAGCGGACAAGCAAATGTCGATGAAGAAGATGATATCCATATTGAAGATTGCGATGAAGATGATGACAATTCAATTGATGAGGAAGAAGAAGAAAATTCGACTAATTATGAAAATGAAGCCCTATGTAAAAACATTTGTCTCATGTAATTTAGATTATAGATGATGTATTTTGTAAAACAAAATATTTACTGTTTAAGCAATGTGGTTATTGTTTTATGTGATGGACAGTTTATCAGTTAAGTTTTTGCAGGAAGGTAAACAGGCAATACAAAGACAACCTTTCCTGCATAATGCAAACTTACCGACGTCCATACGACGGATAACCATCCGTCGGTATCTCACAGAGAGTTCGAAATTAATTACGCGAAATGCCACCAACACCGACGACATTACCGACGGATTCACCGACACCTACACCGACGGATTCTAGTCCGTCGGTATATCACAGAGAGTTCGAAAACAATTACAACAAAATGCCACCTTCACCGACGGATATACCGATGTAATTAAATCCGTCGGCATATCACAGAGAGTTCGAAAACATTTACAAAAAAATGGCACAATCATCGACGGGAATACCGACGGATTCTAGTCCATCGGCATCTCACAGAGAGCTCAAAAATATTTAGAACAAATTGCCACAATCACCGATGGATTCACCGATAGATTTTTCGATGCTAATACCGATGGAATAGTTCCGTCGGTAATTTGTCGGTCACACATATTACCGACAGAAATACCGACGGACCGCGCGATTTCCAAAGTGTGTGAATTAATGCGCCTCTAAACTTGTCAGATTACCGACGGACGTCAAAAAATATGGAGGGCTTTTAAAAATTCGGTGCAAAATTCAAAAATTACCGATGGATTTTTGACCTGTTACCGACGAAATGTTTGACCTGTTACCGACGGATATTAAGTCCGTCGGTAAAACTGCCCTATAAGTTTCAGCCCCGCCGCTTCACCTCATTTTTTCTTCTTCTCCCGCGCCACTTCTCTTCTCTTCTCCTCCGTTTTGCACCTCAGATTTTTTATTTTTTTTGCCCTGAATCCTTCAAGAATTTCACCTTCAATCTCTAGCAAGATTTAATGTTGTGAATCTTCCTCAAATTAAAAGGTATGTGTTTTTTTCCAATTTATTTTATTTACTTTTAATTTATTTTTAGTTGTTTTTATTTTTTTTGTTTTGTTGTTTTGGTGTTTTTTTTTGTAATGTAGATAAAGTTTTGAATTTGTCACATTATTAAGGTATGTATATTTCGTTCCTTTTATTGATGTAGGTTTTTTTTTTTTTTTAATTTTTTGAATATTTTTTATTGTTTTGTTGTCATAATAACATATTAGTTAATTTGTTGAATATTTGTTGTTAAAGTTGAATTTAACTTAGAATTAGTAATTGAATATGTTAGAATAATTATTAATTTTACTCTATTATTGCATGATTTGTGTTTAATTATTTTCATTGATTTTAATTGTTAGTCTATATATATTTTTTAATTTATTGAATATAATTTATTGTAGTATTTCCATATATAATTATTGATTAATTTGTTGAATTATAATTGTTAATATTGAATTTACCTTAGAATTAATAATTGGATATGTTGGAATAATTAGTATTTTTTTATATATTATTGCATGATTTGTGTTTAATTGTTTCCATTGATTTTAATTGTTAGTCTATATATATTTTTTAATTTATTGAATATAATTTATTGTTTTATTGCCATATATAATTATTGATTAATTTGTTGAATTATAATTGTTAATGTTGAATTTACCTTAGAATTAATAATTGGATATGTTGGAATAATTAGTATTTTTTTTATATTATTGCATGATATGTGTTTAATTGTTTCCATTGATTTTAATTGTTAGTCTATATATATATATTTTAATTTATTTAATATAATTTATTGTTTTATTTCCATATATAATTATTGATTAATTTTTTGAATTATAATTGTTAATGTTGAATTTACCTTAGAATTAATAATTGGATATGTTGGAATAATTAGTATTGTTTTTTATATTATTGCATGATTTGTGTTTAATTGTTTCCATTGATTTTAATTGTCAGGCTATAATTCTTTTTTATTTTATTGAATATATTTTATTGTTGTATTGCCATAATTATTTAATCATTTGTTGAATTAATATTGTTAATGTTGAATTTATCTTAGATTTAATAATTGAATATGTTGGAAGAATTATTAATTTTACTCTAACTTGATGATTTGTGTTTAATTGTTTCTATTTATTTTGAATTTATAGTTTTGTTGTATTGACATAATTATTGAATAATTTGTGAATTGTAATTGTTAACGTTAAATTTATCTTAGGATTAATAGTTGAATATGTTGGAATAAGTAGTATAGATTAGTTCAATTGGTTGTGGCTATTGTTAATATTTACAGGTTCAATTGGTTGTGGCTATTTTTAACTTTTGAATTTTATTATACAATTATTTATATAAAATTGTTTAGATGCGCAAAATAAAAACCAGAGTTGGTCGTTCACGTCCAGTCGAATCAAGTTCATCTAGCAGCGATGATGATGTTTCCTTAGGTGCCTCTCAAGAAGAGGCACCTACACCACCTGCGCCGTCAACCGATGCTGCCTCTTCCAGCGATGTTTCACATCGCAGAAGCGGCGTGCCTTCGCAGCGGAATCAATTTACCCGCAAGTACGAGGCACAGTGGAAGGACGATCTTTCAATGTAAGTTTGTTAAGGTTTTAGTTTTTTTTATATAAAAGAAAAACAAATTTAAAACATAATTTATGAAGTAATCACTATTTCATTAATTTCATCGAGGCCACCCGAGTAATATCATCGGCGTTTAAAGCGTCGATGGAGATTCCATTGTTTCAATGGAGTCAGATATCCAGGCATCCTAAATGGATGCCTCAAATCAATGCATGGTTTCGTAGATTTGAGGTTCGTGTTAATATATAATTTTCAGCTTATTTCTAATAAATTCTAGTTATAATTGTATATAAATTATTAACATTGTAAAAAATTATTTTTTTATACACAGCATCGATTCTGCTGGGACGATGAACATGACACTGTTTTGAGGAGGGTGTGGGAAAATCACGCGGCAATTAGGTAACATCGAAAACAATACAACTTTTTTTTTACATAATTATTTATGTTTCGAAATGTAATTTTTTCATGCGTGAATTAGGTTGCGTGATTTTTGGTATGACACCCAGAAAAAAGCAAAAAAAAACAGCGAGGGATAAGGGGTTCCAAGGCTGGAACGATGTTGCGGTTTGGAGGGATTTCAAACCAATATACATCCCGGAAGATATATGGCCGCACTATCTTCAGCACGTGACGTCTGAGCGGTTCACTCGATGCTCACAGTCCGGTGCTGGCAACCGAAATCGGCCAATTCATGGCTCGGTGACAACGCATACCGGCGGCTCCGTTCTATTTGCTGCACATGCGAAACGGATGGTAAGATTAATTTAAATGAAATATATATTCAATTAATTTGTTGTTAATACATTTTTTTCATTATAGGCTACGTCTCTTGGACGTGAGCCGAGCCCTATGGAGCTGTTTGTGGAGACGCACGTGCGGAGTCATTACCGCCAAAATGGGACGCAACAGTTCGTTGACAACCGTGCTCAACAGTTTGTGGTATGTTTGTTCAACCATTTTATTTTGTAAGTTATTATTATGTTTATTGAATTGAATATGATGATTTTTTTTTTCAGAAGACCTATAATAATCGGTTGAGGGAGAGATACGGGGACGATCCTTCGACCCATCCGGAATTCGATCCGGATTTGTGGATGGAGGCTGGATCGTCAGGTGGACCCGATAAAAACCAGGTTTACGGGCTCTCCAACACTACCACCGCCAACTTGCGGTCGACCGGTACTGCTTCAACCGTTGGGAGCTCCCAATCTGTATCGAGCTCCCAATCTAAGGAGTTTGTGGCCTTGCAGCAAAGGTGCGACCACCTATCAGAGGCATACACACAACTCAAAGAAGAGCAAAGATTGGCGAACGAACAACACAGAGTAGAGTCTGAACAACAAAGAGCGGCCTATGAAGAGCTTCGTCAAATGGTCATGAACATGACACAAGGTGGAACATGTGTGCCTAATCCTTTTTGGCCGCCTAACCCCCATCCTCCTCCTCCTCCACCTTTATATTAATTTTTAATAAACATTATTTACATTTAAAATTTTGTTTAATGTTTTTTTGAAACACATTCATTTTGTAATGAATATTATTTAACTTTGAGTTTTTGTTGCTTAATATAAATTTTATTTGCATAATTGGTTTGTATTACCATTAATTTATATTATTTTTTCTAAATAATTAAAAAACAATTAAAAAAAAACAATTACACAGGGATTTACCGACGGAATAACTCCGTCGGCATTGGACAGTGTGCCACCATCACCCACCATCACCGACGAATATTCAGACGGACAGATTCGGTCGGTATTCCATCCCATCACCGACATATTCACCGACAGAAATAATTCATCGGTATAAATTTACCGACGAATTTACAGACGGAAATATTCGGTCGGTATCAAATATCACCGACACTTTTACCGACGAATTTAGGCCGTCGGTCTTTACATAACACCGACGGAATATTTTCTGTCGGTATATTCCAAGCGGGAAACTTTTTTTTTTTGGCGCGCACGTTCCGTCGGTAAAACCGTCGGTAACAGTTTTTTTTGTATTTCCGACCGATATAGCGACGGAATGTGGAATCACTGACAAAAGGTATTCCGACGGGCGTATTCCGTCGGTAAAACTGTGAAATCTCGTAGTGAAAATAATAATAATAATAATAATAATAAAATAATAAAAAAAATGAATGAATGAAAAAATAATTTGAGAATTAAATTGAAACAACACATATTGAGAGTTTGAGGACTCATAAAAATGTAATTATAAATTTGAGAGTCAATTTGATAAAAAAAATACCAGAAGAATCGATAAATTTAATGACTTAATTAAACGGAAAAGAAAGTGCATTCTCTGGCTTTTAAAGACCAGGACAGGAAAACCACAGACAGAAAAGAAAAAAAAAAAAAAAAAAAATAGAGGGAGACACACGAACAGAAACTACACCGAGAACGAAAAAGAGAGAACAAAAGGGGAAGAATAAGGGATTAAAAAAAAAACAGAGAGAGAACAGGAGGTGGAGGAGAAAACACGAAAGGCCAGAGAAACTTTTGGCAAGGGAATTCTTAATTCTTTTCCTCGGACCAGACCACAGACTCAGCCAAATCAAACGCAGGGGAAACAAAGAAAAAATAAGGAAAACACAAAGAGAAAGAGAGATCAAGAAAAAAGAAGTAGAACAAGAACGGAGAGGCAGAGGATCCAGAGAACACCAAAAAAGGGCAGGAGAGAAACGAAAAAGGGGATAGGACATCGTCTGGCCAGATTGTCACCATTGTCTTTGTAAGTGATGGAGCCAAGATTTTTTAAATTAAAAAGTAAATTACTAATAAATATTTGATATTACATATTATATAGATATGCGTTATATATATAGAGAAATCAATTTAAAATATATGTACTAACTTATATGAAGCAAAATTAATTCAAGAATATTTTTAAAATGAAAAAAACTTACATTCTAATTGTTATTTTCGAGTTTTTATATTTTAAAATTACTTTATAATGACTTTATTCTTAATTTCATTAGAGATATTCTTTCTCAATATATACAATCAAACTTTCATTTGTTTATTTCTAAATCTTATAGGGACTAGTGAAGTTATTGGCAACAATTCTTTGTTGACTTATTGTTTTATATAAGTGAGTTAAATATAAATATTAATATATATTTTTTAATTTTTTTTATTGTGTTCCTAATTTTTTGAGTTGTACAGTACTTCATTTTTAATCATTGGTAAGTTTATCACCATTATGTTTCATATGAAATTTATAATAAAATAAATATTAATTCATCAAAACTCATTTCAATTCATATTCATATGCATATAATATTATTCATACACATATTAATTTAACAAACCCATAAATTATCATAAACTCTAATATTTTTAATAACTAATTATAAAGGAATAAAATTAAAATTAAACAATGAAATAAATAGAAAATTTTTTTTAAGGAAACTCACTAAAACATAAAGCATAAGAGGTTACTTGCTTAACTAATTAATGGTTTAGGACTTGAAGATAAAATTTTGTAAAAAGGAGAAAGGCAGGGACAATAGTTCAAAGAAGAAGAAGAAGAGCTTGGATCAATTAATAGCTAACAAAGAAAATTAAACTTGTTAATTAAGTTATTATATTAAAATTCTAATATAAAAAATATTTTGAAAAAAAAAAATTAAAGGGGCAATTGCCCCCTCTTTCCCTCTATGTGACTCCGCCACTAGTTTTTATCTTTAGTTTTCAGCTGTAGGTTAGTTCATGGCTTTCCCTCGTTTTTTGCTTTTTAATTACCTTGGCATTGTTGCAAGCATGCGTGAATAATTCACGCATGCGAGGCAACAGTGCCCAGACTGGTCACTGGCTCAGGCTAGTGATCAGGCCTAGCTAGCTGGGTCTAGCCCAGCTTGTTGTAACTAGGTTGGGCTTGGGCCTCATGCCCAATTTGTTTTGGGCAAAAAGTGTGTTTGGCAAAACACACCTTTATGCTTTCCCTTTTTTTACTTCATCCTCATTTGTTTTGATATCTAGTCAAATAGACCTTTTTGGATATAAGAAAATTCTGGGGAAAAAAATCTGTGCACCCTTTTTAATTTATTTGTGGGTTCCTTTCGTTTTTTTATGACGATTTCATTGTATATTTGATTTGTGGATTTTTACTGTGAAATGCAAATCTGTTATGCGATACACACCTTTCTTTTTTTATATAAAAAAAATTAACAATAAAAAATATGAATGCTTTGGTTTCAATTCAAATTTTACTGGTTTATTCACTGGAGCCAGAGTCCGGAATATTACAAGTAGACAATCGGTAGCATAATACAACAAACCCTTAGTAATTTAAGATAAAACCAGAAATGTATCTTACCTTACATAGGATGCTTAAGGGATGATAATATCTTCTTTTTTTTGTGTAACCAGTCCCGTACCATAAAATTTTTGTTGACCAGTTAAAGTTTCTAGTGACAATAATACTAGGTGGCAACTTCTTAAACAAGACTTTTCCCTCTAAGAACAAGATGCCAAAAATTTGTTAATTTTTGCTTTTGAAATTTTAAAGGTCGCCGCGATGTAAAGTGTTATAATCTCTTTGGAACAAATCTTCATTTAATTATGGCAGACTCATACTTAATTGTTTAGAATCACTCACTGCTGTGTAAACAATAACTTTTTGAGATTTTGATTGGAGTCTATTTTTTTTCCAACAAGTTGGACAAAGATATATATATTTTGTCTTATAAAGCATATTTGAAAAAAAAAATTATTAAATTATAATTTTTATATGTTTGTTCAACCATTTTATTTTGTAAGTTATTATTATGTTTATTGAATTGAATATGATGATTACTTTTTTTTATTTTCAGGAGACCTATAATAGTCAGTTGAAGGAGAGATACAGGGGACGATCCATCAACCCATCCGAAATTCAATCCAGATTTATGGATGGAGGTTGGATCATCAGGTGGACCCGATAAAAATCGGATTTACAATCTATCAGAGGCGTACACAAAACTTAAAGAACAACAAAGAACGGAGTCTGAACAACAAAGAGCGGCCTACGAACAACTTCGCGAAATGGTCATAAATATGTCACAAGGTGGAACATGTGCGCCTAATCCTTTTTGGCCGTATGACCAGCAGCCTCCTCCTCCTCCTCCTCCAGCTTTATATTAATTTTTAATACACATTATTTCCCTTTAAAATTTCGTTTAGTATTTTTTTTTAAACATACTCATTTTGTAATGAATATTATTTAACTTTGATTTTTTGTTTTTGATGCTTAATATAAATTTTATTTGCATATTTGGTTTTTATTACAATCAATTTATAGCATTTTATATTATGTATTCTAAATGATTTCTAAAAAGAAATAAAAAAAAAACAAATACAAAGGGATTTACTGACGGAAATAATCCGTCGGCATTAGACAGTAGCCGCCACCATCACCGATGAATTTCCAGACGGATACATTCGGTCAGTATTTTCATGACTCACTTACAGATTTACCAACGTAATTATTCTATCGGTATGTTCACCAACAGATTTATCGACGGAATTATTCCGTCTGTATTTTAACGTGCCGACGAATTTACAAACGAATATATTCGGTCGGTATTTCAACAATTCACCGACACATTTACCAACGGTTACTATCCGTCGGTGACTTGTTATATCACCGACGGAGTAGAATCTGTTGGTATTTTTCAAGCGGGAAACATTTTTTTTTTGGTATGCAACTTCCGTCTGTAAATCCGTCGGAAAATGTTTTTTTGTTTTTCCGACCGATATAGCGACGGAATGAGGAATCACAGATGAAAGGTAAGCCGACGGACGTGTTCCGTTGGTAATTTAGTTTACCGACGTAATCTCAATCACCCATCGACGGAATATTTCCGTTGGTAAAACTATTCCGTCGGTAAAACTGTGAAATCTTGTAGTGACGATTGATTAATTAATATAATTAAATCCAACCAGTGGATGAATTAGATAGGAGATTGGAGTTTTAACATGTAAGGTGTGCGAGTTATTGTTGGCTTCCTTTTGTATCTGCAAGAGCATTCAATAACGCCATTCCACTAATTCTCACTATTTTCTTTGATATGCTTTGACTTCGATTTTTGAAGACATGGTACGGAAAGAGAGATCGGGATCCTCTTTAGCATCAGATAGTCTACTGCGGTAACTTCTTCAAGGGAAATACAGGTGAACGTATTTCCAAAAATCTCAACTTGGGAGACTGATTTCGGTGTTGTAAACAGCAGAATGGTTGCTGCTGCTAAGGTTGTGTTTTTCACCTAACTTGATTCCTAGATGCTCAAAGAAGCTTCGTAACCTATTATAACTTCGGACTCGTATTCTATATCGGGAGCCAAGTGATCTCAGGCCTATCGAATGGTTTTTGGAAGTGTCATAAAACCTGAAATTACAGAACCGAACAATGTTATTTAACGATGTCTTGTGTTGTGTATTCTTAAAAATGAAGTCAATGAAAGCTGCATTCCAAAGCTCCAAACCTCTTCAAACATGTGAGTTCCTCTCCTTTAATTAATTAGTAGAGTTTGTGATGAAATGGAATTTCAAAACTTACAGAAGTAAGAGATGAGGTAATATATATACTAGTTGATAACTCCTTTAATCTCAAGTCAAGATACCTGAGAATGGACAAGGATTTCAGGCTTTCGAGCAATTTTACAATTTTACACATATCATTTGTTAACACCTCCTAAGTAATAATGTAGTAAGGCATTCTAGTGAGAAATGGTTATACAGTCTATTGCAACATGTAGTTTTGAGATATCAATAATGTAAAAAGACTAAGACATTCTAGTGAATAGCTAGCAGGAATTTTGATGATATAATCTTTTGTCCATTCTTTATGGTAGTTTTTCTAATTGCACACAGCTTCCACTATGACTTAGAGTTCACTCTTAAGATTTTGATGACCATATTCTTTTTAGATTATAATATAAATTATATTTCGAGGTCTCACTTTATAGATTAAGTTCTTGAATTAAAATAATTTTCTAATATAGTATTGGAATTTTATTAATGAAGTGATCGAGAGTGTTTTTTTAGTTCTACAATCCCTAACCAAGGTATTCATTCAAATGCATTTATAACCTTCTATTAATCAAGAATTTTCAAGTTCATTAAGCATGGTATGCCTCTTACCAGATTCTACTTGCTTACTCTTTCTTATTCTATTATTCCCTCAACAATCATATACTCTATACCAAGGCTTCTCTATTGATTCCGGAATCTACCATAAACAATACACAGTAAAATAAGAAAGCTTGTTGTAATGTTGAATCGTTCAAGCTCATATAACTAAACTTTAACATGTTGAATATATCAATTTCTGTCAAAGAACCAACTCAACCCAATAGCTTAAGCTTTTAGGTGAGGTCCTAGGATATGATTTATATTGTTCTCTAACACACCCTCTCAAGTGAAAGCCCTTTGGGCTTGAAACTTGCACAAGCCCACATTACCTTGTGCTTAATTTTTATCAAATAAATGGGGATGGTGAGATTAAAACTCGTGACCGTTTGGTCATTAAAACTCTGATACCATGAAACAATATAGAAACTACAAGAAACTCTCGTGTGTTCTACAACGAGAGATTACATATATTTGTATTGATTACAGTACAATCAGGGTAATCAATTACATCTGTGTAGTCAATGGAATATACAAGAAAGGCAAGTATTTAACTCCTATAATCAAGCTGCAATATCAAGGTGTGATGTCATTTGTTGATTTGTCGTGGTCTGTGATTGCATGGTTTGATATGCCGTGATCTGCAGATTGTGTTCCCATAATAACCTCTATCTCACCTTCCTTGATTTTTTTGCTCTTTTTATTTCTCCAATGCATTACTCCACTAACCTTTATCGTCCACTTACCTCATGTTTCCTTCCATTGTTATTAACCATGAACAAAGTCCAAGCTTCATGTTCACTGAATCTTGACATAAACATGTAATTTGAAATTAAATTATTAACAAAAACGGATTATAGAATTCAATCTTGTTGTCTCTTCCATATTATATCCTTCTCGGGAGTATCTGCAACCCATTTTGAGCTAGAGATGCTTTATTCGTGTCAGCTGATATATTATCCCATTCTAACACTGCTCAAGCATATGTACGTAGTTCACACCTCTCCCGATCAACCTTATGAAATCGGCACGTTCCCCCAGTTATAATGCATCTACTCCATGTTAAAAACTCTCGAGTTAAGACTCTAGTAATCATACAGGCTGTGGTATTTAAAAAAAAAAAAAAAAATCTGCTACGAGTTTGTTGACAGTAATGATATTGCCGAAATTACAGAGCTAAGCAGCCTGCAAGCGAAACTCCTTTGGCGTTTCATCCAGTATACCTCCTTAGATAACATCCTTTCTTCCACCTTGCTAGTTTATTGTCTTGTTACTAGTAGATTTCATTTGCTTGATACTCTACATGCTAACAGCACTACATGAACAGCTGAAATTCATTGATAAAAACATGAACACATTTATCAGCATCGCTTCACATTACAGTTTATCTTCGAAAGCAGGTACAGAGTCTTGCATACACATTGCAAGTAAAATAAAATAAAATTGAAAGGTAGTAAAAATAGAGAACAATGAATAACTTACATTAGGATGCAGGAAGATTTTTAACTTGATGAGATAGTACTGCTAAGGAATATTAGATTTTACAGCAAAAACCCAAAACAAATTGTTTTTTCAGTTCCCAGAATGATTCTTGATGCCTTTAACACCGTAAATTCTCCAGAGGCTCTGTTCCCTCCTCACATTTGGCTGATTGTCTTTGTTGTAATGCTTTATTTTCTTCCAGGCTGTCTGCATCTCTTCCCAATTTTATTTGCACCTTCTCCACAAATTTCAATTCTATGGTTTCTTGTGATAATTCAAGGGGATGGATCCTCCGATCTCTCTAGACTCGCAACTGATGGAAAATGGAAGTGAGGAGTGATAAAATGGAAAAGGCAATGGAGGAAGAAGATTTCTACAAACGTGAATTAAAACGATGCAGATTCAGAGACGTACCATCTTGGCAATGCATTTTATTGAACTTCCTGCCTGCTTTTCCCACTACTAAAATAAAGACTCCTGAAACACACACAGTGGTTCAAGGGCATTCTTACTGTTGGAATTGCCCCACTCCACTGACTCCCACCATTCTTTTGGATATGCCTGGATTTTTCGAAGTGGTGTTTCGCCATTAGCATGGTTGCGATGAGAGAGTGATATCCTCTTTAGATTTGGGCAGTTAACCACAAGAATTTCTTGTAGAGAACCACAAATCACTTCCCCGTGGAAAATGCTTTTTAGCTCCGGTAAGTTGCTTAATTTCAAAACCTTTAAATTTGGGAGATTGGTAACAGCGTAGTGGCTGCTGCTGCTGCTATCTTCAACCATCATGCCTTCTTCTTCATCCTCTATTGCTATTATCTCCTCCATTTGGTCACAGTCATCAACTTCAATCACTTCCAAGTTTGTGAGATTTGGCAACAAGTCAAGGGAGAACAGATTTTTCATACTTGGACATTCACCTATTGTCACTTTTTTAAGATGAGAGAAGGTACCATTGGATTGCCATGATGGTGGAGCAGCTCCTTCTCTTGTAATGAGGACACAAAAGTTCTTCAAAGTTTTAAGGTATAGCGATTCGAGGCTTTTAAATATATCCGTGGAGGATTCTGACATCGAAGCCAAGCACTCTATTCCATCACATTCCCACATCCCGAAGGACTTCAGTGAAGTTGCATGTTTAAATGGAGAAACATCGCATAAGCTCCTTGCGTCGTGACATCTTCCGATTGAGAAAGCTGAAACATCTTCTGGGAGCTCAAGAAACCTTCCTTTTTCACCGATATGGCAATCATGAAGCAAAACTTCTTTATAAAAGACTTCCTCTGGTGTCATATAAAGTAAATAATCCATAACTAGATCCACACCTAGTTGTCCTATTGTGAAGAAGTATGTGGTCAGAGGTTGCCTCACTTCTGGAGATTTGAGGTACTTCTTGAAGTCAACAAGATCACAGAATTGGTATCTCAAAGTTTCCATCCTCTTCAAGCATGCTACTTCCTCTACTCGTACTGTCTTGAAAATGCCGACCGCCCGGTTCACACTAAGGAATTGTAGCTGTGAGAGCTTAGGTAGTATACCAGCAGGCATGTCCTTTAGATTATTTCCAGATAGATTAAGATACCTGAGATGGTATAGCAGATGGTCCAAATGGTGTCAGTCATTCTATCCTTTATGATGTTTGCTATTACAGATCAATGAATTTTGATCAAAGTATTTCACAGTAAAAAAGAAGGAACAGAGAGGGGGGGGGGATAGGATACCTGAGATTGGACAGCATTTCCATCCCTTGAGGCAGTTCTTCAAGTGCAGTATTGCGGAGATTCAAATTCCTCAACTCCCTAAACTTTGCTAATGATGGTATATATCTTAGATTCCAACACGTACAGAGATATAAAGCAGTGAGATTCACCAAATCGGAGAAGGAACTTGGCAATTCCCGGATAGCGGTGGCTGATAGATCAAGAACCTTGAGCCCTTGCAAATGTTTGAAAAAGGAATCCGCAATCATTTCTAGCTTGAAATTTGAGTTTAAAAACAACGTTGAAAGCTTGGGACACATTGGTGAACAGCCAGAGGGAATTTCCTTGAAGTGATTTTCCATTAAAGAAACTCTCACGACTTCCTCTTTCCACTCGCTCTCATCTGGTAATTCTTTTAGTTTCTCCCCAACTTCAACCATGATTGGTGATTTCTCCCTCAGTTTCTGAAGAGCCATATCTCGAATCAAGTCATGCATCTTGAAAACTCTGTACTTTTCGTTGCTGAAAAAACTTTCCAATAAGCAAGCATTTTCAAGTTTGTTAAGCATAGCCTGACCTCTATCATATTCTGCCTGCCTGCTCTTCATTGGTTGAATTATTCCCTCATCAATCAAATAACCTATCAAGTTCTCTCTTTCTATGGTGAAATCCTCTGGAAAAAATGCACAGTATAAGAGACACTGTTGCAATGCTGAGTCATTCAAGCGCATATAACTAAATCTCAAAATATGGAATACCTCAGGCTCCATGTCTTCTGCCCTAACTTCTGATTGTTTCAATTCTGTCAATGCATTCCTCCATTCATGCAAGTCATCCACTTCCCTCATGCTTCCTGCCATTGCTATAATCCCAAGTGGTAGACGAGCGCATTCTGCTGCAACAGATTTTGCTATGCTGCGACTTCTGGAGAAAGTGTAGCATAATGCCCAAGTTTCTCCACGAACAAAGTCCAAGCTTCTTCTTTAGTAAGAAGCTCTACTTTGATGCTCTTTTGGCAACCCATCCGCCGACAAACTTCTAACGATCGACTTGTGAGAATCAACTTGCACGCGTTAACTTCAACAGGTATGCCCACCATTTCTAGCAGAAAATGATTCCATAAATCATCTAGAATGAGAACAGATTTTCCCTTTGCAACTAATGCTTTGGACAACTTTGCAGCTCTTTTCTTCTCATCCTCTTCATTTGAAAGGTCTAAATTAATAGCTTTGGCAATAAGATACTGCAATTTACTGATGGTGAAATTTTGTGATACAGTAACCCAAAACACATAATTGAAAGAACTTGGTCTTTGTAGCAGCTGATTATGGATATGCGTCACCAGCGATGTTTTTCCGACACCGCCCATCCCATAAATGCCAACACTTAAGACGTCATCCTTCATTAACCAAGACCAGATCGTCTCCTTATTTCTGTCAGAAGCCTGACCTACCAGCTTTGTTGTCAGCAATGCTTCTCCTTTAGCTTTATGTGCATCAAGCCCTTCAGAAACTCTACTTTCGTCAGTAACTATGGACACACCTCTGGTGAAGTTGTCTGTCAAATTCTCCTCTCCACCATCTGCAACATCTGCCCCTTGCTCTTCATAAACTCTAACCTGGTCAATAAGTGCAATCCCTTCCCTGGTTCTGCTCTGTGTCAAATTTTCTGTATCTAGCATGTCTGAAAGATATCCTCCTTGCCCTTGAGAACCTCTCGATCCACCAGCTTCGTTAATAACCATCAACTCTTCCGATCTCGTACTCTCTGTCCAATCTTCCATTGCCATATCTGGGAGATCCCTCCCTTCTTGCTCTATTCTTTGAGCTTCTACATTTGGAACTGCATGATCAATTGGTGGGATGTCATTTTGTTTTTTGTGCATTGCTTGGTAGGCTGCTGCTTTAACATCAACGGGTACTCTTCCACAAATACCAACTCCTTTCCCACTTTCTCCTGACAAATGATATTTGAACCTTGAGATTGAAGTAGACGCAGCAAATGTAGATTTGCAAAATTTGCACTTGAAAGGACCACCATCATTTGTCTTCTCAACATGATCCCAGAATGGATCGGTATGTTTAACCCTCTTCTTTTGTGGGCGCTCCTACAGACACCAAATCAGCATTAATGAAAGGAAAACAATGACTGATGTTTTTCAATCAGGGAAAAAAAGAAAGAAGAGAAGCTAGCCGCCCCGCCACCATTCTCTACCGCCTTAAAAAGTATTATTTTAATGTTTTTTTAAATAAAAAACATTTTAAAAAGCAACCATAAACCTACCCTCAAACATCCCTTAAAAAAACTGATTTTGAAAGCTAGTGGATGCCACACGCAGTGACACAACACAACATGTCCTCCAACATGCTAGGCATGGTCTACACACGCCAGCTATGTATTTTGTGTCTTCGATAACTTCAATCTTTGGTTGTATTCACCTTCAATCAAGTCTTGAATTTCATCCTAGCTTAAGCTGAGCCTCTTTTTTTTTTTTAATTTAATTCCTAATTATATAATAACTTTTTAATTTAGGCTTGAATTTCATACAACCCAAGCCTAATGCAGGGCCAAACAGGGAGAGAATGAAGGCAGGAGAAAGACAAAAGATAGATGATTGCCCTGATTAGCGCATTATGATCATGCTCATTACCTTATTCGTGATTTTTGTGTTTGTTCATGGTTGCTGGGTGTGATTCGTTTAGTCTCCACCTCAAATTCAAAACAAAACTATATATCATATTGATTTTTTTTTTTAAAGCCAACCCATGTTTTTATGGGCTATCTAGATTGCCTTTAGTCCTGTAAATCTACTTGGTTACATTGAAATAACTCTCACATGATTAATTTGAAGCTTGGGCTATGCAGAGAATCAAGTCGAGGTTTTAAGGTTAATCCAATAAATTGAAGTTAATGACATTGGCGAAGAGTTTAGATAAAATAAAAAAACACAATGTATCTTAAATTTTCATCTTATTATGAATTTGCTTTTACTCATGTTGAGTTTTGTCAAAAAACAATTTCAACCTAAAGCTTAAGCTTTTAGTTTAGGTCCAAGATATGATTTATCTATATCACACTTTCTCAAATAAAAGCCCTTTGAACTTGAAACTTGCACATGCCCACATTATCTTATGCTTAATTTTTATCAAATAAATAGAGATGGTGAGATTCGAACTCGTGATCGCTTGGTCATCAAGGCTGTGATACCATGTCAAATAATCATCTCAACCCAATAGCTTAATCTTTTAGGTTAGGTTCCAAAATATGCTTTATATTATTCTATAACACACCTTCTCAAGTAAAAGTCATTTAAGCTTGAAACTTGCATAGAAACAAATTATCTTGTGCTTAATTTTTATCAAATAAATAGGATGGTGAGATTCGAACTC
Source organism: Populus tremula (assembly GCA_964019445.1). Classification (NCBI taxonomy): domain Eukaryota; kingdom Viridiplantae; phylum Streptophyta; class Magnoliopsida; order Malpighiales; family Salicaceae; genus Populus; species Populus tremula. The sequence continues at coordinate 44,179,099 of CAXHTJ010000001.1, forward strand.
GTGACCACTTGGTCATCAAGGCTCTGATACCATGTCAAAGAACCATCTCAACCCAATAGCTTAGGTTTTTAAGTTACGTCCCAAGATATGATTTTTATTATTCTATAACAAGTTTCGAGTTTCAACATGGTTATTTTGTAAGTTATGAGACCGTGAGTAATATTTTTTAAAAAAAACTTGTGAGGACATTACAAGAATGAAACTAGTTACAAGCTATTATTCATGTTATTGATTCATCTATTATTACTTGCTCATTTATTCTAATATTACTTTAGAAAAACAAAAATCATTTTGATATAATCTGGCTAATAAATTCTTTTATTTGATATATATATATATATATATATATTAGCTTATAAATCAATTAAGATTAAATATAATATTTCAATAATTTTTAAAATATATTTTTTATATTAATACTGTGAATTCAAGAAATTTAAAATCTCATAAACTTGGCTTTAAGTACACAAGTGATAGGTTATTTTGATGTGACGATGTCAAAAATAAATTTTAAAAATTAAAAAATATATTATTTTGATGTAATTTTTTTTTAAAAATCACATTGAAAATAATCTCTACCACACATATGTACTCTCAAAAATATCCTTGAAAATTATTTTAATATTATGATTTCAATTATAGTTAATAAAAAATTAAAAAAAAAAGTGATATAATCTATTAGAATCATCGATTTGTCTTTGTTATATATAGACTCCTGTGGATGCTTCTTGTTTACAAATCCAACTTCTTCTTCGTGTTTTCCAAAGCCAACACAGTCTTCTGTTAATTTCTTGCTCCTAGCACCATTTATAGGTATCAAGTGAGGAAGCCATAGAAACTAGAAACTTTGAAATAAGTAAACACATACTTTAGGATCCATCGCCATTGACTTAAAGCCAAAAAAATCAGAGTCTAGAGATGTAGTTTTTCTTTCCCCCAATTCTTAGAGTTCTCTCATATGCCTTGAGCATTGTTCTCCACAGCAGCTGTGGCGATAAGGTTAGCTGCTGTAGAGATAAGGTTAGCTAAAAGGCCAAAAAGTGCTTCAAAACTAGGTGTTGAAAGGTCTATTGCCTTCTCAATGCTTATTCAAACTCATTTCCTTCTCCTTTGCTTAGTCAAATAATGATTTGTCTATTTAAATTTTAAGATCATAAAACCTATAGTTGGATGTATTTCAACCACACCTCTTAACTGTTATAAGTTGTTATATCTATCTTTATGTTGTTTTTTATGAGACTAGGTTTTTAAAAGGGGAAAAAAAAAAGAGGTTGTAAATTTGAAAATTGATTTAATTTTATAGATTCAATTTAATTTACAGGATTTTAAACAACTTAAATTAAACTATAAAATTGTCAAACAATTATTTCAATTAGGATGTCTTTACAAATGCTTATAGTGATTACCTAAAAAGTAATAGTTATCAAGGAAAAAAAAAAGAGCTTAGAACATGTATTGGGTTCATTAAACTAAATTAATTTAATGTAATATGATTTTAGTTCATGGTATGTAGTTGCTAAAGCGCGCAAGATCTTATTCTTATTCTTTACTCCTAACATAATAAAACAAAATTAACAGTTAAAGTACATTCTAGTCCATAAAATGGTCACACTTTTTATTTATTTGATCCCTATAGTTTCAGTTAAAGTTCATTTTGGTGCTTTACGTCTTCATATTTTTCATTTTGGCCCTTAAGTTTTCATTATTGTGTCCATGTACTTTTGGTAAAATTTCATTTTAGTCCCTTAATTTTTAATATTGATCCTTAGAGTTTGGGTATTAGTGTTCTTTTCATCGATCACATTAAAAAAAAAAAAAAAAAAAACAATGATCTTGGCTTCATTGGGTTCGTTTTCAAGAGAAGAGTTTTATATAGGTGATTTTGACCTTTAACAATGCTAGACAAAATACATCAAAATCTAAAAAGTTTTTTTTTTTTATGTGGATTGATTTTGGATTTTAGATTGATTAGAGAGTCTTTTGAGTTTGAAATGGGATTATTGAGATTTCTAGGATGATTTAGAAAAAATACATGTTGAAAAAGAGGATTTTAAGGGTTTCAAAACTATGAACCTTGATTTTCTAGTCATCAATGGCGACTCAAATATGTTATAGTGGATGATGCATCCTTCACTCTATTTAAAAAAAAAATACTTGAGTATACAACATGTTATCTACTCTTTTTCTTTTTTTAATGATGTAATATGTTAATGGCCTACAAACCCAGGTGTGTTTTGGCCAATTTTAGTTTTCAAATTGGGTGGGCAATATGTCACCCGTCAAATTTTTAGAAAAAAAAACAGATGAAGAGTTGTCTAATATCAAGAATCCATTCACTAAAGAGGAGGCTGAAAAACAGGGGGTGCTTTTCTAACCTTAAAATCCATTATTCAATTTATTCAACACCTAATAAATACCCATAAAACCTTAAAAAACCAATTTATCAACTTTAAAAATACCGAGAAGGTCCAAAAACACATAATCGACCTTGATATACTGTTTAGGGCAATATGAAGGATTAAAAATACTTCATTGGAACTCCTTTCGTTAAATAGATCTCGTTGACATTGAGATCAACCTTTTTTGCTATTGAAATATAATCAACCAACAAATTTTTCTCTATTTCATTATTTAATGTGTGACTTTCTCTCTTCTTTCTCAAACCTAGCAACTAAAATGTGAATAAAATAAAGTCTTGGAATGATTTTCAAACGAAAATGACAAAAATCTTAAGGCTAAATTTTCAAAAAAGAGCTGCTATTTTACTTAACTTTCAATTTTGGTCCTCTCATCTTTCATTTTTTCCAAACAATAAAATTGATTTATTTTAAAAAAATTGAGAACATACCCACTGTTGGAATGTTTTTTGAGACTGTGATAAACTGTCAGAAAGCAATACGAAAGAAATCATCAAGTTAAATAATTAATCAATACAATATATAAGGATGAAATTAAAAAGAAAAGATGGGAGAAATAAAAAAAAAAAAAAAAAACAAAGAACCAAATAAGAATTTGTTTTTTTTTTTTTCTAAAATAAAGAGCTACCATTTCACATTACTTTTAGTTTTGGTCCTCTTATTTTTATTTTTTCACAAACAACAAAATCATTTTTTTTTCTTTTGCAAAATAAAGAGCCAACACAATGCTGAGATGTTTTCTTAAGACCGCGATAACAAAAAAAAAAAACCATCAAGCCCAATCATCAATTAAAAAAACAAGAAATTAAAAAAAAAGTACAATGATCATAGTAAAAAAAAATGAAGGAAAAAAAATATAAACAATGTTCCAATCCACAACACTAAGAGGAGAGGTATGATATTTCCCTGGTCCTTGGTAATATATTTTTTAAAATAAAAATGGGGAATAGATAAACTATATATACACACACACACTGTGGATTATAGGTGGATCTTGCAAATAATTTTACAATATCATAGGTCCATAGGTGGATTTCTAGTAAATAATGTATTTCTTTTTAATAAAAAAAGGGTGTGTAGATGAACTAACTATACACTCAATATGAAATATTGTATTTTTTACATTTCTACACATATTTGATGTCACTTCCAATAAATTTATGTCAATTTTAAAACTTAACATACTGATTAAAATATGCCACTGTTCCAAAAAGCCGATAATGGAAGATTAACGATGGGAAACATACAAGGGTAAAAATAAAATTGAAGTAAAAGAGATGGATCCAAAGTAATTGAAGAGTAGTCTAACGCCAAGAATCTGCTTACTAGAGTTGGCTGAAAACTCATGGGGTGTTTTCTTACCTTAAAATCTATTATTCAATCCAATTTTACTTAAAAATATTTAATAAATATTCTTAGAATCTAAAAAAATCAATCTATCAACTTAAAAATACCAAAAAAGTCCAAAAACACATAATCAACATTGATATACTTTTTAAGGCAATACAAAGGTTTAAAAAAATTTAATGAGACCTCTCGTTTGAATAGAACTCGTCGACATTGAAATTGATTTTTTTTGCTATAGAAATATGGCCAACCGATAATTTTTTTTTATTTCATTATTTAACATGATTTTTTTTTTCTTTTAAATTTAAGAATTAAAATGCGAATAAAATAAAGTCTTAATCTAAATCAAATAATTTTCAAACTAAAAGAACCCAAAGAAAATTGGACTAGATCTTAATGCTGAATTCTAAATTAAACATTGGTTTCAAAAATTCAAGTACCGAGTTAGTTATGATTACGGAAAAGTGGACACTACCTTTAAAACATCATTTCAAGATAAAGGTAACCCTTACTTATGTTTTATTATTATTATTATTCAAATGCTATAATATTTTGAGCTTATTTACAAGTTGTTTTCAAATATAGTTAACGTCGGTCTCTAAAAATAGAAAACACATCAAAAAATGATATCAGTCTCTAAAAATAAAAAACTCGTTTAAAATGTTGACGTTTAACCCTAAAAAGAAGAGCTACATCTGAGTTGCAAAAAGAAACAATGGGCATAATCCATATTTTGTTTTAAACTTTTGACATTGGTTTTTTTTTTGTAAACAAGAGACATGTCAACAAACAATGTTCATTTCTAAAAAGAAAGATTATGTTTGTATCGCTAAAAAATAGGCATAACCCGTGCTAGAAACCCACTCACGATGACGGGATAAGATGTGTGTTGGACCCGCATTGTTATTTTTTTTTATATTTATTTTTGGTATTTTACAAAATATAAAGAAATTTTTACAAATACTTGTATAAAAAGGAATCCCCAAAATTACCTGAGTGCCACTGTATAGATTAAAAGACTAAAATACCCTTGACCTTCTCAGGAAATCTCTTAGATTTACTATGGTGCGGACGTGAGCATTGTAAACAGGTGCACTGAAACTTGTGGACCGCTGGATTACTTCTGAGTTGATCCTTTAGTTGCTGCTGGCTTGATCTTAAGGTTGATTGGACGGTGTTGATGGACAAGTATTGGCTTTGGTGTGGTAAGGTGCACTAGATTTTTAGTATACCTGGTGATGTGGCACAATAAGATCAAAGGACAGATTTATTTAGGGGCTGAGATGGATTTGAGTTTTTAATCCAGTGTGGTGAACTGTATTGTATCAAATCTAATCAGCGGTTCAAAACTAAATACTACTAGATCAACGATTAGGATATTTTTTGTATTTTTTGAATTGTTTTTTTAAAAAAATCAATATCTTACTTGCTGGAATAAAAACTAAAAAAAGTATATGAAAACTAAAAATATGTGTTCACTACTCCTCCTTTATTCTTTTTTTTTTTTTTTTTGCTTCCCCCTTTTTTTTTTTCAATTTTTCATTAATTTTCATTGGCTTTTATAAGCAATGATGAGGAGACATGAAAATTTATAACTAAGAGATACAGCTCTGTCTCAAAGAAAAAATTTCACTGCCCCAACTGCACCAACTACTCCAATAAAAACTTATTCATTATTGAAAAAGCCTTTGAGCTACTAAAAATCAATTTTGGTAACTAAAATATTAATTTCAAATATAGAAAAAAATATTTTTCTACTAGTAACAACTTGGTAGACCGAGTTTTGACTTAAAATAATAGTTTTGATCCAAAATAACATGAAACTTATTTTTTATTCCGGTCGACATGGTCTAACTCATATTGACCCATGGACATGGTTCTAACCGAAAATGATAGTTTTGATCCAAAACAGCATGAAACTCATTTTTTACCCCGGTCAACATGGTTTGACCCATATTGATCCGGTGGACTCAATTTTGACCGGAAATGATATTTTTGACCCAAAACAGGATGAAACTCATTTTTTTACCTCGGCTGACATGGTTTGACTCATATGACTCGGTTTTCATCGAAAATGATATTTTTGACATGAAATGGCCTGAAACTTAATTTTTACCCCGATCGACACAGTTTGACCCGTATTGACCCAATTAGTTTTTTTAAATATATTTTTGAATTTAAAACTTTTTCTTAAATTTTTTTTGGATTTTTATGAATAAAAATAGATATAAAATGACATTCAAGAAAATTTAGAGAATCCAAAATTGGGTTATTAAAGTTGTATAAAACAAAAAAGCAAGCTGGAGATATTCTCGCTTTCTTAAGCATGATCAAGTAAAATATAAAAAGAAAATAGCACTAACAAGATTAAGAAAAAGTGAAAGGGAAACAAACTTGGTCCATTATATTGTCTTCAAGGATTTTGATTGGCACTCAGAAGAAGGAACCAGTGCCAAGCTGCTCGACAACCAGGAGACCTCCTGTCCTCCTTTGAGAGAAAGAAAGAAGGTGAAGTTCAGAGCAAAAAAGAATAAGTAAAAGGAAGCTCAATAAGATACTTTTAATTCTTTTTTTTTTATTGAGAATTTTAATTCACGCTTTACTGTAGCTCGTAAGAACACAATGAGGAAGAAACTATGTCCTGAACTCTGATCTGATCATGTCAAGAACTCCTGAACAATATCAGGGTGAAAAGAGTAACTTGCAAGAATTCTAGATGACATGTAATCTTGGAAAAAAGAAAAAAAGAGAATATGGAGCAATTACCTGGCCCAACAAGATCTTCAAACGATGATCTGACTAAACTCAGAATGAATTAGAGAAACAGTGATGAAGGGAGAAAAGAATGCGGCATGCACAGCTAAGAAAGGAATTTATAGTGTAGCGTAGAAGAAAAGCAATTTGTTTTTGCCACCCTTAAAAACCCTTTAGTATATATTCCAAATAAAAATGTTATTTTTTTAACATTAAATTTGAGGTTTTTCAATATATATACTTTATGTTTATAGAGAAAAAGTTTTTCTTTTTTAACGTGGGATAAAAAACTTTTTGGTTTAAATACCTCAATTTAAAAAAAATAACATAATAACTTTTCAATACAAGATTATAAGGATTTGAAACCCTTTAGTATATATGCCCTATGTTCACAAGAGAAAAGTTATTTTTACAAGATATTTGAAACACTTTAGTAAATACATTATATGTTCACGAGAAAAAAGTTAAGATTTTTTTAATGTGGAATAAAAAACTTTTTATTTTAAATACTTCAATTTAAAAAAATAATATATAATTTTTCATTGTCAATTGTTGATCCGTGTAACCCACAATCCAACTCTTTAATTAAATAAATCAATCTTCAAATCAAGTTTGATAACTATGATTTTTCATGTCAATAGTTTATAGAAAAAAAAATTTGAAAGTGTTGTTGTGTCTGTGGCTTTTCGTGGCCCAGAAGGCTTCTCGAGTCTCGAAAAAAAATATGAGTAATGGCAGCAATTCGGACAAAACATAAGATCGCAATCTCTATCTCATATTTGTTTGTGGTATGTTATTGTATTTTAAAATTATTTTTAAAAAATAAATATTTTTTTATTTTTTATTTTAAATTATTTTTTAAATCTTTTTAAATCATTTTAATATTTTGATGTTAAAAATAAATTTTTTAAAATAAAAAAAATATCATTTTGATATATTTCTAAGTAAAAAACGCTTTGAAAAAAATCGCTACTAAACTTTCAAATACCCCTTTAGTGTTTTTGTGGTTTTTCATGACAATTTAATTGTTTTTTATTTTACAATGTTATTCATTTTTTATTAAATTTTTCAATCTCACAAAATATAGATAAAATGAGAAATGCATTTAAAAAGGGTAATTAATTTCAAACTGTTGAACAAAATATGACGAATAACATAAACAAAAAAAACAGAAAACAAAACAATTGATCCATTGAATTCAATTAATCCTGTCCTATCCACTTCTAGAATCTAACCAAACTCTACTTGTACAAAATGCATTCATGATATCTAATTTCATGAGATGAAGCTCCCTCTATCTCACCAACTTAAAATAAGTGTGTTTCTCAGCATATATTTGAAGATTGAAATGGGATGTAATACATTTGTAATGGTTAAGAAATAAGGGAAATATTCGCGGATCGTTTAGCAGCCCTTTGATCAAAGCAAGAACCTCAAAATTTGAAGAAAAGCTCACTTGATCACACTATTTTTGGAGGAACAAAATCTGAAAATATATATGACGATAAATGTTCCTTGAGAAAAAAGAAAGAAGGAATAATATATATTCACTTTATGACTTTTTGAAGCGGAAAGAGTTGATGCCACCATCCAAGAAAGTGGTAGGCGATGTCAATCCTACCTTCAAGAAGCCAAGGGAGGATTTAACAGGCAATGCGTACCTTAGGTTATTCAAAGGAAGAGTAGATCAGTTTAGCCAACTGAGGATTTGGTTTTTTTGAAAGATGGAAGGCTGGACCATAGGTCAGTCTTTTTAGTACACGGCATTCGTGAACGTGACAGAAAATTATTAAAATTTATGTTGAATTACGATTTAGGAGTGTTGTGATAATATAAATAATAGCTTGTTTAACGGATCCATTTTATATTTTATCAATTTTATTGTCGAGCTGTAATTTTCATAAATTAATGTGTAATGCCATATTCTTACACCAATGGCTACAACATTTCTAATTGTTATCCACCATCTCCATTAATGATGTGTGACATAATGACATAACTAAAAAATTAATGTTTTATCTTAGGTGCAAGAGTATCGAAGTAATAAATAACCTGATAAGACCGGGGTTGAACCACAAGGAGGTTAATTGTATAAATTATAGACAACAATAATACAACAACAACAACAACAATAATAATAAAGAAGTTGATGAAAACTTTGAGATGGAAGATTAATGTAAGGATTAAAAAACTATAAAAACAAATGTCAAGGTTAGAGGATCCACTAATGGTATTTCAAACAAGTATAGTATAAACTTTTATTATTCAACTGGAAACCACACACAAAGAAGGTTTCAATCAGATGATTTGTCATTAATAGCTCATTATAAATTGTTAACATGATCATATTAATTATCTTATTTAAGTAACACCAAACTTTTAAATATTGTCAGGAATTCATGATGCTAACTTATGTTAACAACAAATCAAGTTAGGTTTCATGCTTTAAACACGACATTCGTATTTACCGATGGACTGGTTATGTTTGTAAATATTGAGGGAATTACAGTTGGAATAAAAGGAATTTTAAAAAACCAAAAAGTATGATGACATGTTTTTTTTTATAGACGCTTTTACGGGCGGAATTACAATTGGATTCAAACATGATAAGTCATACAGTGACATGTCACTTTTAACTACAGAATTGTTGATGAATTGACAGACAAAAACATTCTATTGGTAAATCCATCAATAATAGTTAATATATGAACTGACCATCGACCCTCTCCTCCCCTCCCAAATCTGCAACTAATAGCCCCCACCCCCTACATCACTCCTTATCCTTTCTCGACTTTTCCAATAACAATAGCAATTTTATTGTGAATTTTTCATTTTAAGTATGTAGATCTATTATTTTTTTAATTTGAAAACAATTTTGAAATGTTAATTTTTTTATTGCATATTTTTTTGTAGTATATGTATTTTGATTGGGTGTTTACTTGTTTTATTTTTTTTCTCAAACAAACTTGTTGTATGGATACATGGTTTTGTACATGTTATGGTTTGTTTTACATTTTGTAAAATTTTATTTGTTTGTAAATTATTAAAACTTATGTTGAATTACCAACTTAGGAGTGTTGTGATGATATAAATAATGGCTTGTTTAACGAGTCCATTCTATATTTTGTCAATTTTATTGTCGAGTTGTAATTTTCATAAATTAATGTGTACAAATTTGTATGTACATAGATAATTGATAATGAATTAAAAGAAGTATGAAAGTAAGTTGATTATTTACTGAACGTTGTTAATTAATACATATAGTTATCATCATTATTTGATATATATATATATATATATATATATATATATATTCAATAGAAGTCATGAATGATCGTTCATGGATGTACAAGGATTCACCTCAAGGATTGCGGAGGATGGATTATTGTAATGGGTCATAGGGTTTTATTAACTACGCAACATCTATATGCTTCAGTAAGTTGTAGATACAACACATTGAGAGGCTTGAAGTGAATATCGTTGAAACAATATGCAAACTTGAGTTGATATTTTCTTCATTGTTTTTTTACTCAATAGAGCATGTACCCATACATTTACCTCATAAGGCAAAAGTTTGAGGCCTGGTTCAGTATAGATGGATGTATATATTCAAGATGTTAGATATTACACATGCAATGTAATTAAAAATGTATTTTCATTGTTTTTGTTAAATGAAAACATTTGTTTTATTTCATACAGGTACTTGTTCAACCTTAAGAAAAAGACAAAAAACATGACACATGTTGAGGCATCGATATGTGAGGTCTATATTGTTGAGGAGATTTCAATATTTATCTCATATTATTTTGAGCCTCATTTGAGAACAAGAATCAATTGTGTATCAAGGCATAATGATGGCAATGAAGTGTCTTCAAGTGAAAACTTGTTAATATTCTCCAATCCTAGACGACCTGCATCAAAAAATGCTGTTAGGAAAAGATATTTGTCTAAAAGAGAATTCAAACTAGTACATAATTATGTGTTATTTAACTGCAATGAACTGAGATCTTTTATTTAGTAAGTATACTAAAAATTTGTTATTAATGGACTATTTCTCCCATGTCATATCACAAACTTATACATTGTTGAATACCTCGTAGGTAACATCATCAGTATTTACTGTCTAATAACTCACAACTGACCAAATCTCAAATCTTTTAATTACAAGATGAACAATTTGAGACATGGTTCATAATATATGTAAGTACTATCTCAAACTCATTATCTATAGGGATACTTAATTTCATTACAAAATTCTTGATCACTATTCATTGTTGTACTTGATGTACCAAGTTTATAAAATGGGAGGAATGCTAAGGGATACTTAATTTCGTTACAGCTGCATTGTCTTTACTAAGTTTAGGTCCTAAAAGAAAAATGAAGTGTCGCAACGGGTATTTTGTTAATGGCTACATGTTTCATACTAAAAAATATAGGCATGATATAAAGATATATAACAAAGGGTTTATGTTAAGGGATCGACTTCTAGTGAGTTTGAAGTAGACTATTATGTGAAGTCAGAACATGTAATTGAACTGCAATATCATAGCCAGCATAATAAAGTTTTTTTATTCAAATGTTATTGGTATGACACCACTAACAGAGGAATCAAAGTAGATCTTCATCATGGTTTGTTTGAAATTAACTTAAAAGCTAGACTCCGTAACATCAACGATGTCTTTGTTTTCGCTAAGTAATGCCAGCAAATTTATTACACATACTTCATTTCCTTTAGAAATGATCGTTCAAGAGTTGATTGGCTATCCATATTGAAAACCAAACCTAGAGGTCGTGTCGAGGTTATTCAAGATGAGAACGATGACTAAAATGTCAGAGATGATGTCTTTCAAGTAAATGAGTAGGTTGAACCATATCAAGTTGCTCCATCGATTGACTTGGAAGAAAATTCAAATTTTTGCTTCTTCAATAATATTTTTGTTGATGTTGATGTTGAGGAGCTGAATATTGTTCTAAGCTCTAGTGGACAAGCACAAGTCGATGAAGATGATGATAACAATGATATCAATGTAGAAGATTGCTTTGGAGTTGACAACGAGTCAATTGAAGAAGAAGACAATTCTAATTAACTATGAAAACACAAAAGTATTGTAATGCCATAAATGATAATATAATAGTTATAGATGAAATTATCAACAAATAAATATTTATTTTATAATTGTTATTTGAATTAGGGTTATTGTGTTGTGCGTGCAACTTTCAATACTGGTATTTGCAGGATAGATAGATAGTGAATGTAGATACAATATGTCATTCACTATGCAAAACACTGATGGAAACACTGACGGTTTGCATACGCTGGTGTATTCTAGAGGCGAGGGCACCTGTTCCCCTCCCCCATGCACTGTTCATTATGCATAACACCAATGGAAACACCGACAATTTATGTTGTTGGTATATTTCAAAGGCGAGGGGACCTGTTCCCCTTCCCTATGCACTGTTCACTGTGCACAACACCTATGGAAACACTGACAATTTGTATTCGTTGGTGTATTCCAGAGGCGAGGGGAACTGCTCCCCTCCCAAACACTATTCACTATGCAAAACACCGATGGTTTGTGTCTGTCGTTGTACTCGAGAGGTGAGGGGAACTATTCCCCTTCTCATGTCGGTGACAGCAATTGCTAGGTATCAGGTTCCCGAGAGAATTACCGATGGACAATGTATTGTTCATACTTTTTATTTAATGCATCTCTAACTATGTATTATCCATACTTTTTACTAACAAAATCATGGACATATAGTTAAAAATCTGGAGGGTTTTTTTAAAATTGTAGTGTGAAATAAAAATTTCAATATGACCTTACCAAGGAAATCACCAACAGATTAATTAAAAATCATATTATTTAATATTTTATCGATGAGTCTTTTGGGAAAAATGCAATATAAAACCCAGCGAGGCCGTTGGAAGTTCATTTTTTTTCTCTCATTTTCTCTCTTCACTCGCACTCAAATCCTCTCTTTATAGTAATGTAACTTATTTTTACCATCAACACAACTAAAAGGTATAGGTGGTGAATCTTTTGAGTTATTTTCTCCTCATTTTTCTTTTTTTCTTCACTTTATTAACAATGTATTTTTGGTTTTTTTTATCACATGCAGATAAACTCTAAAATTAAGCACACCATTAAGGTAAGCATTTTGCATTCCTCAAGCTTATATTTGCTTTTGTCTATTTTATTGTCTATATTGTAATAATGTTTTATTCTGTTTGTTGAATTTTAATGGTTATTGTTAGATTTATGGTATAAATTTTAATTGAATTTATAGGATTAAATTGTTTTCTATTTTATTGTCTACATTGCAATAATGTTTTATTGTTTTGTTGAATTTTAATTGTTATTGTTATTGTCAAATTTGTAGTATAAAGACTAGTTGAATATACACAATTAAATTTAATTACCAACAATTCTTTTCAATTTAGGAAAACATTATCACATTGGTAGAAATAAATTAAGATCAACTAGTTTGTGATATATATTTTGTATATTTACAGGATTGAAAATTCTGGGTAATCTCTAGTATAGAGGAGGTGCTACCGAATTGTTTTTCAAAAAAATAAAAATTGATTATGCAAATATTCATCAAATTTATGTAGATGCATAGAAGAAAATCAATTGAACATCGTAAGCATATGATTGCATCTAGTTCTTCCAGTAGCAATGATGACAACAACGTGTCATTGGGTGCATATCAAGAAGAGGCACCTGCGTCGACTCACAACACTGACTCTTCCAATGGTTGTTCCACAACCTAGAGGCGGTGTCCCTTCAAAGTTAAATCCATTCACCTGCCAGTACAAGGAGCATGGAAGAACGATCTTTCAATGTAAGTTTGTTTTGCTTTGAGTTTGTTTGTGTTTAACAATTTATGAACAACAAATATAATATTTATTTTATTGATTTTTAGGTTCACGAACATTGACGTTTAAATCATCGATGGAGATTCCATTGTTTCAATGGAGTCCGGTTTCCAAACATTCTGATTGGAAGCCTTTTATCGATGCGTGATTTTTAAGATTTAAGGTTAGTGTTCACTTAAAATTTTAACTATTTTCTATGTAAATTCATTTACTTTATTTAGATTATTGATTTATTTTTCATAAATTTTTAATGCAACGGTGAATTGAATGTGATAGAGAAAATAACAACGAAAACAATACGATAATTATTTTTATTTTAAATATTAAAATTTCATTTGTCATTAACTCATAGAATATGTATGTATCATGTAGGTTATGTAATTTTTGGTATGAGGGGAAAAAAAATTCAAAAATATGCTTGAGAAAGCGCTCTACCAAGCTAAAATAACGTGGCGGTTTGGAAGGATTTCAGGCCGCCATACATCTCGGAGGATACATTAGACAGAATATATTTGAGCATTTCACATGACATTTGTAGTCTAGTGCAGAGAATCAGACCTGTCAAATTCATGGCTCAATTACCATGCACACCAGTAGCTCCGTTCTTTTCATTTTGCATGCAAAATGGATGGTAAAATTAATTTTAATCACATCTATCTTTCATTAATTTGTTGTTATTTTTAAATATATTTAATTTGTAACATTTCTTTTCTTAAAGGATACAACTCTTGGACATGAGCCGAGCCCAATGGAGCTTTTTGTGGAGATGCATATGTGAAGTGAAGACCACCAAAAGGGGGCGCAACGGTTCATCGACAACCACATACAACACTTTGTGGTATGTTTGTTCAACCATTTTCTTTCATAAGTTATTATTTTCTTGAATTGAATTTCATGCTTTTAGTTTTTATTTCCAAAGACATAATAGCCGATTGAGGGAGAGATACGAGGATGATCCTTCGACCCACCTGGACTTTGATCAGGATTTGTGAATGGAGGCAGGATTGTCTGGTGGACCCTATAGAAATTAGATGTACGAACTCTCCAACACAATGGCCGAGAACTTGCAGATGACCCGTAGTATCTTAACCATTGAGTGGTACGTGCTATGCACCACCTTTTTTGTCGTATAATCCCAGGAACAACTAGCCTCCACCTCCTCCTCCTCGTCCAAGGCCGCCATTGTTCTAGTTTAATTTTTATTTGAACATATAAATTTATAATCAATATTTGGATTTTATATTATTCAAGTTTATTTTTACATATTTCAATTTTAAACAATTTTATTTTTTTCAAAAGATTTTTAAAATCTTTATTTTTAATTCTTACAGACGAATATACCAAGGAACACAATCGGTCAATATATTCTAGAGGTGAGGGGAACAATTTACTTCATATGCCACTATAACACCGTTACATCACTAATGGAATTGTTTCGTCAGTATTTTATAGAGGGTTCGAATAAATTTACAATGAAAGCCACTACCAATCACCGACGAAATAATTTCGTCAGTGTATTAAGGCGGGTAATTTGTTTTGTGTACATTTTTCATCTGTAAAACCGTAAGTGTTTTTTTTTTTACTAACAGAAATACCAACAAAAAATGATATTACCGACAAATAGATTACTAACAAAAGGTTTTTGTCCATAAATCTATCAGTAAAATTTTTGCCGACAGATTGTGAGAGTAAATACTGACAGAAACTTTTATCGGTAAAACTATTAATTCTGGTAGTCTTTAATTAGTTAAATGGTAACTAGGAAAAACAAAAGTAGGACTATTTACTCGAATTTAATAAACTTTGATCAACTTGAAGTGCTAGTGAATTCCTAACATGTTCATTGCCTTTTTTATTTTTGTATATTTCATTCCCGCCCAACTTTAACACAGAGATAATTCAAGTTAATGTCTGTATTTTAATATTTGATTGAAAGAAAGAGCATTGGTAAATCAAAATTTAAATTTCATGGCAGACATCAACCTTGAATGCCATTACATCACTAGTCACATGACAAGTAAAATCTTTGGTAACTTTGACGCAAGAGTAACGATAGAGTAAAAAACACACGTATAAATTGGGTAACTAGTACAGTAAATTAAAAAAATTAGCAAATTAATATATGTTTAAAAAGATTGTGTGAAGTATAACATATAGTAAATGTCGACCGGTTCTGAAAATAATAATAAAAAGTCTCAAAATTATCAAAATTGGGTGGCCTCAGCTAGTGTTTTTCATAAAAAAATATCTAAAAAACATAAATATTTTTTTAAAATAAAAAAAATAATATTAATCGAATAATATCATTAGAAAATATATCAACAATAAATAAAGAAAAAAAACTATGATTCAATGCAAAAGATGAACGCTTGCTAATACTATCGAAATATATCTCAATGATCTTTTTTCTTAACAAAGAAAAAATTAAATGAGAATTAAATAATTTCATATAGAGAAAAATAAAAATAAATATGAAATATAAAAAAGGACAAAAAAGTCAATTACTGTTAACTTTTGAAACCGTGACCTGGGTTATAAGACTGGAATCACTATACTTAAAAAAATCATGAGGGTTAAAATCACAAAAATGTAACATAAAAAAAATACAAAATACAAAAAAATAATTGTTTAAATTTCAATAAAAAATAAATCAAAAGGCAACAACAAATTTTAAATTGGAGAGTTAAATTAAAAAGAATAAAAACATTAACAAAAAGACAAATATCAAAAGAATGGAGGAAAAAAAAAACAATACAATGTAAACTAGAATTGAAGGGTGAAACTTTCTTAAAAGATTCAATAAAAAAAATCATAAGAATAAGCATCAAATCTTAAACATTAAAACATGATAAAATGTATGTGTGTGTGTGTTTATATATATATATATATAATTACTCAGCGTATTTTTTTGCGCACAAAAATACTCTTAAATGTAAATCAAAAAACTTATATATGCGTCTAATTAAACAAATCACTAACCATTTTGAAAAGCAATGAAAAAACAATCATCAACAATTAAAAAACAATTGACAAAACCAAGCGAAAAATAAAAATCAAGATATCTAACATCGCAACACGAGTAATTTAAATGATTATGTTTAATGAATTCCTCTATTAAAATAAATTTTTAATTGAAAAACAAATAATATTTATATTAGAAACCGACACACATATAAAAAATTTTGAATAATAATTTTTTTAAAAAAAAAAAAAACAATGCAAGACTGCAAATATGAAAAATCTTACTAAAAAATCAATATTTAAAAAAATTAATCTATATAAAATTAAGAAAAATCACAAATGAATCATACCTACATTTTTAAAAATTAAACATACCCAATATCATTTAAAAATAATCACAATCTAACTAAAACATAAATCCAAAATTTATTTAAAAAAAATATACACAAATAATGCATTATTTTAAATAAAAACTAGAAGAAAAAAAATTCAAGCCAGACACTTTTAGACCTGGCCCAATAAAGCAACGACTCACATGCAGGCCTTTTTTTAAAAAATTTAATGGGGTAGATATATCAAAAAACAATGGACATGTCACCTATGTCAACAGACGATGCGTTGTCTACGCAACTTAGAATCCGGCCACCACAGTGGCCGAAAAACAAGGTCCTTTGTTTTTTTCACCCAAAAACTAGTTCTCAAGCCATTTGTAACCGAAAACACCTAGAAAAGACCCTAGAGACCTTGTTAAGTTAATCCATGGCCACCAAAAACCTTATAAACCACCCCAAAATCCGAAATCCACCCAAAACAAAAATTATTCCCGAGCTCATATATGTTTTTTATGTGTTTTAAAGGTAAAAAAAAAAAAACACATAAATGCAACCTCCCTTGTCATATGAAACCTTTTGACACAAAAATCAACCATTTTGGTGGTCGTAATCTTCCCCAACGACCACTTTCTCTTTGTAAGTCGGAATTCGGCAACTCCATCTCTCTCCTCCCAATAGAAAAGAAATAAACAAAAAAAAATCAAGTTAGGTACCAAAATGTATTTTTTAAAATTCAAGGGACTGGTTTTTAATGAAAGTTTTATGTTACCCGAGATGTTTACTCCAGTCCCCTAACTTTTTAATTCAACCCTCTCTCCTAAAAAATATACAATTAGGGGCTAACTTTGGCTTATAAAGGTCAAATCATGCAAAATAAAAGTTTGAGAATCAAAAAGTGAAAAATTTAAAAAAATACACTACTTTAATCAACATATTATTGTGAGAGAATGCACAATAATTCTTGCATAATTAAAGATTGATGCATTTTAGTTATAGATAAATTACGATTCTCCACTGGTATTTTTAAACTCTAGATATTTTACAAGTTCGAAGCTGTCTGCATCTCTTCCCAATTTTATTGGCACCTTCTCCAAAAATTTCAATTCTTTAGGTTTCTTGTGATAATTCAACGGGATGGATACTCTGATCTCTCTGGACTCGCAAGTAAAAGAAAATGCTGAAAGTGGAAGTGAGGAGTGACAAAATGGAAAAAAGCATTGGAAGGTGGACACTTGGAAATACTAACAACGTAGAAATTAAAATGAAACAGATGAGGAAGAAGATTTAAACGATACAGATTCAGAGCCATACCATTTAGGCCATGCATTTATTCAACTTCCTGCCTGCCTGCTCTTCCCACTACTAATATAAAGACTCCTGAAACACACAGAGGGGTTGAAGGGCATTCTTACTGGTGGAATTGTCCCACACCACTGATTCCCACCATTCTTTTGGATATACCTGGATTTTTCGAAGTGGTGTTTGGCCATTAGCATGGTTGCGATGAGAGAGTGATATCTTCTTTAGATTTGGGCAGTTAACCACAAGAATTTCTTGTAGAGAACCACAAATCACTTCCCCGTGGAAAATGCTTTTTAGCTCCGGTAAGTTGCTTAATTTCAAAGCCTTCAAATTTGGGAGACTGGTAACAGCGTAGTGGGTGCTGCTGCTGCTTCTGTCTTCAACCATCACACCTTCTTCTTCATCCTCTATTGCTATTATCTCCTCCATTTGGTCACAGCCATCAACTTCAATCACTTCCAAGTTCGTGAGATTTGGTAACAAGTCGACGGAGAGCAGATTCTTCATACTTGGACATGCACCTATTCTCAACCTTTTAAGAAGTGAAAAGGTACCATTAGATTGCCATGGTGGTGGAGCAGCACCTTCTCTTGTAATGAAGACACGAAACTTCTTCAAAGTTCTAAGGTATAGCGATTCGAGGCTTTCAAATATATCTGTGGAGGATTCTGACATCGAAACCAAGCACTCTATCCCATCACATTCCCTCATCACGAAAGACTTCAGTGAAGTTGCATGTTTAAATGGAGAAACATCGCATAAGCTCCTTGCGTCGTGACATCTTCCAATTGACAAAGCTGAAACATCTTCTGGGAGCTCAAGAAACGTTCCTTTTTCACCGATATCGCAATCATGCAGCGCAACTTCTTTATAAAAGACTTCCTCTGGCGTCATATGAAGTAAATCATCTATTTATGGATCCACACCTACTTGTCCTATTATGAAGATGTATGAGGTTAGAGGTTGTCTCCCTTCTGGAGATTTGAGGTACTTCTTGAAGTCAACGAGATCACTGAATTGGTACCTCAAAGTTTCCAACCTCTTCAAGCATGCTACTTCCTCTATTAGTACTGTCTTGAAAATGCCCAACGCCCGGTTAACGCTAAGGAATTGTAGGCGGGAGAGATTGGGCAATATACCAGAAGGAAGCTCCAATAGACTATTTCCATAAAGATTAAGATACCTGAAATAGTACAGGAGAAGGATCAATGGTGTCAGTTATTTTATCCTTTCGGATGTTTGCTATTTCAAATCTATAAATCTTGATCCAAGTATTTCACAGTCGAAAAGAAGGTAAAGAGAAGAAAAAAGAAAAAGATACCTGAGATTGGACAGCATTTCCATCCCCTGGGGCAGTTTTTCAAGTGCAGTATAGCGGAGATCCAATTTCCTCAACTCCCTAAGCTTTGCTAATGATGGTATATATCTTAGCATCTCACACCTTCTGAGATATAATGCAGTGAGATTCACCAAATTGGAGAAGGAACATGGCAATTCCCAGATAACGGTGCATGATAGATCAAGAACCTTGAGCCCTTGCAAATGTTTGAAAAAGGAATCTGCAATCATTTCTAGCTTGGTATTTGAGGTTAAAAACAATGTTGAAAGCTTGGGACACATTGGTGAATAGCCAGAGGGAATTTCCTTGACGTAATTTTCCATTAAAGAAACTCTCACGACTTCCTCTTTCCACTCGCTCTCATCTGGTAATTCTTTTAGCTGCTCCCTACCTTCAACCATGACTGGAGAGTTCTCCCTCAGTTTCTGAAGAGACATATCTCGAATCAAGTCATGCATCTTGAAAAATCGGTAGTTTTCTTTGCTGAAAAAACTTTCCAATAAGCAAGCATTTTCAAGCTTGTTAAGCATAGCCTGACCTCTATCATATTCTGCCTGCCTGCTCTTCATTGGTTGAATTATTCCCTCATCGATCAAATACCCTATCAAGTCCTCTCTATCTACAGTGAAATCCTCTGGAAAAAATGCACAGTATAAGAGACACTGCTGCAACGCTGAGTCATTCAAGCGCATATAACTAAATCTCAAAATATGGAATACCTCAGGTTCCATGTCTTCTGCCCTAACTTCTGATTGTTTCAATTCTGTCAATGCATTCCTCCATTCATGCAAGTCATCCACTTCCCTCATGCTTCCGGCCATTGCTATAATCCCAAGCGGCAGACAAACACATTCTGCTGCAACAGATTTTGCTATCTGTACGACTTCAGGAGAAAGTGCTGCGTCATGCCCAAGTTTCTCCGCAAACAAAGTCCAAGCTTCTTCTTCAGTAAGAAGCTCTACTTTGATGATCTCTCGGCAACCCATCCGCCGACAAACTTCTAACGATCGAGTTGTGAGAATCAACTTGCACGCGTTCACTTCAACAGGTATGCCCACCTTTTCTAGCAGAAAATGATTCCACAAATCATCAAGAATGAGAAGAGACTTTCCCTTTGCAACTAATGCTTTGGACAACTTTGCCGCTCTTCTATTCTCATCCTCTTCATTTGAAAGGTCTAAATTAATAGCTTTGGCAATAAGATACTGCAATTTACTGATGGTGAAATTTTGTGATACAGTAACCCAAAACACATAATTGAAAGAACTTGGTCTTTGTAGCAGCTGATTATGGATATGCGTCACCAGCGATGTTTTTCCGACACCGCCCATCCCATAAATTCCAACACTTAAGACGTCATCCTTCATTAACCAAGACCAGATCATCTCCTTATTCTGTCAGAAGCCTGACCTACCAGCTTTGTTGTCAGTAATGCTTCTCCTTTAGCCTTATGTGCATGAAGCCCTTCAGAAACTCTACTTTCGTCAGTAACTATGGACACACTACCGGTGAAGTTGTCTGTCAAATTCTGCACTCCACCATCTGAAACATCTGCCCCTTGGTCAATAAGTTCAATCTCTTCCGCTGTTCTGCTGTGTGTCAAATTCTCTGTATCTAGCATGCCTTCATAAACTCCTTGCCCTTGAGAACCACCAGCTTCGTCAATAACCATCAACTCTTCCGATCTCGTACTCTCTGTCCAATCTTGCATTGCCATATCTGGGAGATCCCTCCCTTCTTGCTCTATTCTTTGAGCTTCTACATTTGGAACTGCATGATCAATTGGTGGGATGTCATTTTGTTTTTTGTGCATTGCTTGGTAGGCTGTTGCTTTAACATCAACGGGTACTCTTCCACAAATACCAACTCCTTTACCACTTTCTCCTGACAAATGATATTTGAACCTTGAGATTGAAGTAGACGCAGCAAATGTAGATTTGCAAAATTTGCACTTGAAAGGACCATCATCATTTGTCTTCTCAACATGATCCCAAAATGGATCGGTATGTTTAACCCTCTTCTTTTGTGGGCGCTCCTACAGACACCAAATCAGCATTAATGAATGGAAAACAATGATTGATGTTTTTCAGTTAGGGAAAAAAAAAAGACAAGCTAGCCTCCCCGCCCCACTCTCTCTTCCGCCTACTGTCTCATTGTCTTAGAAGCCTCTCTTTGTTCTTTTTCTCAGGCTGCTGCCGACTAACAAACATACACAAAAACAAATAGCCATACTATTATCAAATAGTATGTTACTAGATAGATGGCTCAATAATATAAATGGTTATGGTAATTGCAGTGTGAATTGCTAGACTCATGTTAATGGGGACTTGGGTAACCATCAAATCTAAGCACCGTGAACCTAGTATAATGTCAAACCCACATTACTCAAGTCTAACAAATATGTGAGACCCGAGTAATTTGGGTCTGAAATATTTGCCTGACCCAAGGCTTAGGCGCATGGGTCAAGTTTGCAGGACTTAATTGTTGTGGGTCTGACATGGTTGTCAAACCCAGGTGTTATGGGTTTGGCCTGGTCTTCAGACCCAAGTAATTGGGTCTAGCAAAGGTGCTTTAGATCTAGCATGGTTGCCAAGACCAAGTGCCTTGGATCTAGCATGGTCACCAGACCCACACGCCCTAGGTCTAGAAATCAAGCGCAAACCAAGGCATTTGGATCTGACAAACATGCCACACGCGCGCTCCTGGGTGTGGCAACCATTTGAAAACGACGAAAATACCCTTACACACAATCTTGTTTTTTGAAATCCAAGGGTAATTTTCTATTTGAATTGTTTCAATAAAAGAAAAGGACGATAAAGCCCCTCAATACATATATATTTTCCCACCTCAGGGGTAATGGTTGTATTTCCACTGTTTATTTTTTTTATAAAAAAAAAAGACAAAAGAAGCCCTCAACCCAAAGGTTAAAATTTTGTTTCTTGAAGGGCAAATCAGTATCTATACTATAGCTTAAAAATCATAAACAAACTATTTTGTCCTCAATTATTCTTTCAATGCCAATTGTATCCCTTGGAAAAGACAACCCTACCCCAATTGCATATTTAGCAACTTTCTTTGTTAAGGACAATTCTATCATTACACTACTTCAATCCACAGTAATCTGTCTCTAGGTAAACAATGAGAAAGGATACTTATCTCTTTTAGAATTTGTTATAATTTGCCCATAACTCTTTGGGCTAGTAGCAGTGAGCGCTTTTGCATAAGTGGTCATAACTTCAAATTTAAAAAATTAATAATTTTAAATTCAATAAATAACTTAATACAATTTTTATGTTTAAATACCTATTTTTCTCTTAAAAAATCATTTTTGTTATTGATTTATCCCTCTATAGACTCGTGTGGATGTTTCTAGCTTAGTCAAATAATGATTTGACTATTTACTTTTTAAGATCATAAAACCTATAGTTGGATGTATTTCAACCACATCTCGGCTAAGTATTATATTTATTCTCACGTGCAATTATAAATTGTTATATCTATCTTTAAGATGTTTTTTTATGAGATATGGTTTTTAAAAGGAAAAAAGTATGTTGTAAAAATATTATTTTCAAAGTTAATTTTAATAGGAATTGATTTGTAAATAAGAAGGTGTCTCTTAGATTTTTTTTAGCATTAAATTTCATTTTAAATTTAAATTAGTATCCTCATAAGGTTCTATTTATAAAAATTGATTTAATCTTATAAATTCAATTCAATTTACAGGATTTTAAACAACCTAAATTAGGCCATGAAATCATAAGACAATTATTTAAATTAGGATGTCCTTACGAGGGAAAATGCTTATAGTGATAACCTAAAAAATAATAGTTCTCAAGAAAAAAAGTTAAGAGCATGTAATGGGTTCATTAAACTAAATTAATTTAATGTAACGTGATTTTAGTTCATTAGTTGCTAAAGCGCCCAATGTCTTATTCTTAATCTTAATTTATGCCTAATATAATAAAACAGAATGAACAATTAAATTACATTCTAGTAGAGTTTTAAAATCCAACTCGATAGTCGACCTGACCTAAGACTCGGGTTACGGGTTTTTCCTAGGTCACCAAGTCGCCCCGCCAAGTCAGCTGGGTTTTTTACTTCTCTTATTTATTTTTTTTAAACCAGCTTGGTTCCAGTTCCAGGTCAGCCGAGTCCCGCATTGACCCGCTAGACCGGGGCAGGTTTTAAAATTACGCATTCTAGTCCATAAAAATATCACACTTTTTATTTATGTGATCCCTATAGTTTTAGTTAAAGTTTATTTTGGTGCTTTACTTTTTTATATTTCTCGTTTTGGTCCTTAAATTTTTTTTATTTGGTCCATGTAGTTTTGGTTAAATTTCATTTTAATCCCTTAATTTTAATATTGGTCCCTAGAGCTTTGGGTATTTGTTTCCTTTTGATCAATCACATTTAAAAAAAAAAAAAACACACAATATTGGCTTCGTTGGGTTTGCATTCAAGAGAAGAGTTTGACGTAAGTGATTTTGGCTTTTAACCATGCTAGAAAAAATATATCAAAATCTAGAAAGTTTTTTTTGTTAAGATTGATTTTGGATTTTAGATTGATTAGAGGGTGTTTTGGGTTTGAAATAAGATTATTGAAATTTCTAGGATGGTTTTTTTTTCATATATTTAGGTAAGAACATGTTGAAAATATGATTTTAAGGGAAAACTTGAAACTTGATATTTTGGTCATCAATGGAACCAAAATTTGTTACAATGGATGATGCATTGTTCACTCTATTTTAAGGAAAAAATACTTGAGAATGTTTTCATCAATTTTAGTTTTTAAATTGGACAGATAATATGTCATCTGCCTAGTTTTTTCTAAGAAAAAACAAATGAAGAGTCATCTAATACAAAGAATCTTCTCACTAGAGAGATGGCTGAAAAATTAAAGGGTGTTTTTTCGACCTTAAAATCCATTATTCAATGCATTTTTACTAAAAACACCTAATAAATATCCTTAGAATCTCAAAAATCCAATCTATCAATTCAAAAATGCCAAAAGATCCAAAAACACATAATCAACATTGATATACTTTTTTAAGGAAATATGAAGGTTTAACAAGACTTCAATGAGACTCATCTTGTTGAATAAGACTCGTCGACATTGAGATCGACCTTTTTTGCTATTGAAATATGGTCAACTAACAACTTTTTTTCTATTTCATCATTTAACGTGTGACCTTTTCTCTTTTCTCTCAAATCTAGGGACTAAAATGTGAATAAAATAAAGTCTTGGAATAATTTTCGAACTAAAAGGACCAAAAAGAAATTAGACAAAATCTTAAGGCTAAATTTTCAAAAAAGAGTTGTTATATTACCAAACTTTCAATTTTGGTCCTCTCATCTTTTATTTTTTTTCCAAACAATAAAATTGATTGTTTTAAAACAAATTGAGAACAAATCCAATGTTGGAATGTTTTTTTGAGACTGTAATAAATTGACGAAAGTAATACGAAACAAATCATCAAGCTAAATATTCAATCAATACAATATAGAAGGATAAATTTAAAAAAAAAAGATGGGGAAATTAAAAAAAAAAAAAAAACAAAGAACCAAATGAGAATTTGTTTTTTCTAAAATAAAAGGCTACCATTTCAATTTTAGTTTTGGTCCTCTCTTATTTTTATTTTTTCACAAACAACAAAATCAATTTGTTTTTCAAAATAAAGAGCCAACACAATGTCAAAATGTTTTTCTGAGACCGCAATAACAAAAAAAAATACAAAAAATACATCAAGCCCAATCATCAATCAATAAAACATGAAAAGATGAAATTAAAAAAAAAAAGTTCAATGAGGAGAGGAATGATATTTCCCTTTTCCTTGATAATGTGTTTTTTTTTAAATAAAAATGGGTGTATAGATAAACTTGTTAATTATTGGAGACAATCATGTCCTACCATGTGCAAGTGGGAATCCTAATCTCCCACTTAGCACATGGTGGAGGACACCCCCTCACTCCCTTTGTTATATATCAATGTGCTTTGTGAAGAGCTGTGTGTAGTGTGTGAAAAACACAGAGAGAACATACAGAAGAGAAGAGAGAGCTTGAGTGTAGAGTTGAGTTGAGAAGATTCTCCTCCTTTTGTTGTTGTATTGTTTCTTTATGTAATTAATACAACCTAGTAGCTCCGTGGAGTAGGCAAGTTGCCGAACCACGTAAATTATGTGTTTGAGTTCTGGAAATAAACCCAACAACTGGTATCAGAGCTTGTTCTTGACAAAGAGGGTGTTTGATCCAAACTCAAAAATCAAAGTTCTCCAAACGTGTTTTTGAACATACCATCGTGTAGAGGACAACCGGACGAATCCACTGTTGAAACCACGGCGAAGAACCGACGTCCTGCATGCCCGCACGCGCCCACACGGGCCGACGTCCAGACTGCCCACACGCAACAACGCGCCTTACGCGCGCCACGCTCCTTCTTCGCCCGGCTTCTACAAAACGGGTCGGGTTTGACCCGCCACGTCATCCAATCCGTGCAGTCAACGACCACGTCACCTGCCACGTCATCATACTGAGTTTTGCTCCGGTATGCCGCAGGCCCTAATCTGCTGACACGTGGCTTAATCTGCACCGTTACTGATTTCTGATCCGGTGCGACGCAGGCTCTAATCTGCGGACACGTGGCTTAATCTGCATCGTTACTGAGTTCTGATCCGGTGCGACGCAGGCTCTAATCTGCGGACACGTGGCTTAATCTGCACCGTTACTGAGTTTTTATCCGGTGTGACGCAGGCTCTAATCTGCTGACACGTGGCTTCATCAAAATCGCTATTGAGTTTTTATCCGGTGCGACGCAGACGGTACTCTGGCTGACACGCGGCTGCATCTGCACACGTCCGTTAATCCAAAACTTTGATTGCTAAAATCTGAGCCATACGAAGTTCGATTTGGGTGATCTTAGTGTTATTTCCAAGGTTTTTGGCCGTTCTGGACACATCTGTAAGGTCAGATTTGGGAAATTCGAATCGGAGAAGTAGTAAAAATGGCAGATGAAATAAAGGCTGCTGGAATTGAAAATTTTGACGGAACAGATTTTGGATACTGGAAAATGCAAATTGAAGATTATCTATATGGGAAGAAACTTCATCTTCCCTTATTGGGAAGCAAACCAGAAAAGATGGAAGCAGAAGAATGGCAACTTCTTGATAGACAAGTTCTGGGCATTATCCGGCTATCCTTATCAAGAAGAGTTGCTCACAATGTTACGAAAGAAAAATCCACTGCAAAATTGATGGAAGCCTTGTCTGGGATGTATGAGAAGCCATCAGCAAATAATAAAGTGCACCTGATGAAAAAGTTGTTCAACTTGAAGATGGTCGAAAACACTTCTGTGACACAACACCTCAACAACTTTAATACCATCACAAATCAATTATCATCTGTTGCGATTGAGTTTGATGATGAGATTCGTGCACTCATCTTGCTAGCTTCACTTCCAAGCAGTTGGGAAGGCATGAGGACAGCCGTGAGCAATTCAGCTGGAAAATCCAAACTGAAGTATGATGACATTCGAGACTTGATTTTGGCTGAAGAAGTGCGAAGGAAAGACTCGGGTGAAAGTTCAAGCTCAGGATCAGCTCTCAACATCAACACTCGAGGGAGGAGAACAAGATAGAGGCTCATCCAGAGGCAGATCAAAATCCAGATACAGAAGTAAAAGCAAGTTTGGATCCAGAAAGCAGGTTGAATGTTGGAATTGTGGCAAACCTGGTCATTTCAGTAGGAATTGCACAAAACCGAAGAAACCTGAAGCTGACTCTGCAAACGCTACCACAGATGAGGTACAAGATGCTTTAATTCTTGCTGTACATAGTCAAATTGATGAGTGGATTCTTGATTCTGGTGCTTCATTCCACTGTACGCCACACAATGAAATGCTGCAAAATTATGTTGGAGGAGATCACGGTGTAGTCTATCTGGCCGATGGAACACCACTGAATATTGTGGGTATAGGAGATGTGCAAATCAAGACAATGAATGGATCTATATGGACCTTGCAGAACGTAAGGCATGTTCCTGAATTAAAGAAGAAGTTGATCTCTGTCGGACAACTTGATGATAGTGGTCATTCAATACTTTTTGCTGGAGGAATGTGGAAAGTATCAAAGGGAGCAATGGTTTTAGCTCGTGGAAAGAAAACCGGCACCCTGTATATGACCACAAGATTTGCAGACATCATTGCCTCAACTGAAGCAGAAAATCAAGCACATCTATGGCATTGTAGACTTGGCCATATGAGTCAAAAGGGGATGAAGATACTTCAGTCGAAGGGAAAGCTGCCAGAGTTAAAAAATGTCGATCTAGACATTTGTGAAAGCTGTGTTCTTGGAAAACAGAAGAAGGTCAGTTTCTTGAAGGTTGGCAGGACCTTACGACCAAGAAAGCTAGAACTGGTACACACAGATTTATGGGGACCGTCTCCAGTAGCATCTCTTGGAGGTTCTCGGTATTATGTGACTTTCATTGATGACTTCAGCAGGAAGGTATGGGTTTACTTTCTGAAAAATAAATCTGATGTGTTTGAAACATTCAAGAAATGGAAGGCTATGGTTGAGACTGAATCAGGTCTAAAGTTGAAATGCTTGAGATCTGATAATGGAGGAGAATACATTGATGGAGGTTTCAAGGAGTATTGTGCTGTCAATGGTATCAGAATGGAAAAGACCGTTCCAGGCACACAACAGAATGGCGTTGCTGAACGGATGAACAGGACCATCAATGAACGAGCTAGAAGCATGAGGTTGCATTCTGGGTTACCTCAAACATTCTGGGCTGACGCAGTTCATACCGCAGTTTACTTGATCAACCGTGGACCATCAGTTCCTTTGGAATTCAGACTGCCCGAGGAAGTATGGAGAGGAAAAGAGGTACAACTCTCTCATTTGAAGGTCTTTGGGTGTGTTTCCTATGTTCACATAGATTCTGATGCTCGCAACAAGTTAGATGCCAAATCCAAGAAATGTTTCTTCATTGGCTATGGAGATGAAGAATTTGGATTTCGGTTCTGGGATGATCAGAATAGAAAGATTATCAGAAGCAGGAACGTGATCTTCAATGAGAAAGTTATGTACAAAGACAGATCAAGTGAGAAACAGAGATGGTGATTCAGATACAAGTCCACAAAGATCTGAATTCATAAGATTAGAAGGGCTTCCCGATGTTACTAAGCAGAACAACAATCAAGAGTCTTTACAAGAAGATTCAAGCACATCTGTGCCCACTACTACACAAGAAGATGCGGAGCAATTGAACCAGCTGTTCGCAGGTCTTCGAGGACGATAAAGCCCCCGCAACGGTTCACACTTTTACTGAATTATATTTTGCTGACAGATGGTGGTGAACCGTAACTTATGAAGAATCCTTACAAGATGGAAACTCAAGCAAGTGGGAGTTAGCCATGAAGGATGAGATGAGTTCGTTGTTGAAGAACAAGACTTGGGAGCTAACAACATTACCTGAAGGAAAGAAGGCCTTGCAAAATAAGTGGGTTTACAGAGTGAAGACTGAGCATGACGGAAGCAAACGGTTCAAGGCAAGACTTGTTGTCAAAGGGTTTCAACAAAGAAAGGCATTGACTACTCTGAGATTTTTTCTCCAGTTGTGAAGCTCACAACAATCAGAGTTGTTCTGGGATAGTAGCTGCAGAAAATTTACATCTTGAACAGTTAGATGTAAAAACAGCATTCCTTCATGGTGACTTGGAGGAAGATATTTACATGCAACAACCAGAGGGGTTTGCAATGCAAGGAAAGGAGAATCAAGTCTGCAAGCTACAGAAAAGCCTATACGGTTTGAAGCAAGCTCCAAGACAGTGGTACAAGAAGTTTGACAACTTCATGTGCAGTTCCGGGTATACAAGATGCCAAGCTGATCATTGTTGCTATGTCAAACATTTTGACAACTCCTACATCATTCTACTATTATATGTAGATGATATGTTGATTGCAGGATCCAGCATTGAGGAGATTGATAAGCTGAAACAGCAGTTGTCGAAACAGTTTGAAATGAAGGATCTGGGAGCTGCTAAACAAATACTTGGAATGAGAATCATCAGAGATAAAGACAAAGGCATACTAAAGCTCTCACAAACAGAGTATGTCAAGAAGGTTCTCAGCAGGTTTAGTATGGATAATGCTAAACCAGTAAGTACACCACTGGGGAATCATTTCAAGCTCAGCAAAGATCAGTCACCAAAAACTGAGCTAGAAAGTGGATACATGGATAAGATTCCATACGCCTCAGCTATCGGCTCTTTGATGTATGCTATGGTCTGTACCAGACCAGACATTGCCCATGCAGTGGGAGTTGTAAGCCGATATATGAGCAATCCTGGAAAGCAGCATTGGGAGGCGTGAAATGGATCATGAGGTACTTAAAAGGTTCATCGGAAACTTGTCTCAGTTTCACAGCTGGTGGTTTGAAACTTGAAGGTTTTGTAGATGCTGATCTAGCAGGAGATGTTGATAGCAGAAAGAGCACTACAGGATATGTTTATACTCTAGGAGGTACTGCTGTTTCCTGGAGTTCTACCTTGCAAAAGATCGTTGCTCTTTCAACAACAGAAGCTGAATATGTTGCAGTCTCAGAATCTGTAAAAGAGATAGTATGGTTGCAGAGTTTCTTGAAAGAATTGGGCAAGTTGAATGGAAAAGGTAATTTATATAGCAACAGTCAGAATGCAATCTTCCTTGCCAAGAATCCAGCATTTCACTCCAGGACTAAGCATTTTCAGATCAAATATCACTTCATCCGACAACTGCTGGACGACGAGAAACTAATGCTAGAAAAGGTCTGTGGAAGCAAGAATCCAGCTGACATGTTAACCAAAGGAGTTACACTTGATAAACTGAAGTTGTGTAAAACTTCAGTTGGCCTTCAAGGATAAAAGTATAATTTCATTGTTTGTCTCCAAGTGGGAGATTGTTAATTATTGGAGACAATCATGTCCCACCATGTGCAAGTGGGAATCCTAATCTCCCACTTAGCACATGGTGGAGGACACCCCCTCACTCCCTTTGTTATATATCAATGTGCTCTGTGAAGAGCTGTGTGTAGTGTGTGAAAAACACAGAGAGAACATATAGAAGAGAAGAGAGAGCAGAAGATAGAGCTTAAGTGTAGAGTTGAGTTGAGAAGATTCTCCTCCTCTTGTTGTTGTATTATTTCTTTGAGTAATTAATACAACTCAGTAGCTCCGTGGAGTAGGCAAGTTGCCGAACCACGTAAATTGTGTGTGTTTGAGTTCTGGAAATAAACCCAACATAACTAACTATATATACTCAATAGGAGGATTATAGGTGGATCTTACTAATAATTTTACAATACCAATAGGTCCATAGGTGGATTTCTAGTAAATAATGTATTTCTCTTTAATTAAAAAAAAAGTGTATAGATAAACTAACTATATACTCAATAGGAGATATTGTATTTTTATTTTATTTTTACATTATTACACATTTAAATTCACCTCCAATAAATTTATGCCAATTTTAAAACTTAAGATATCCCTATGAATGGTACTGATGTAAATATGCCAATGTTTCAAAAAGCCAATAATGAAAGATCAATGACAAGGAACATACAAAGATAAAAATAAAATAGAAATAAAAGAGATAGAGCCAAAGAAAATGAAGAGTTGTCTCTAATGCCAAGAATATGCTCACTAGAGAGATGGCTGAGAAATTAGAGAGATGGCTAAGAAATTAGGAGATGTTTTCCAACTTCAAAATTTATTATTCAATCTATTTTTACTTAAAAATACCTAATAAATATTTTTAGAATCTCAAAACTCCAATCCATCAACTCAAAAACGCCAAAAAATTCCAAAAATACATAATCAACCTTGATATACTTTTTAAGGCAATATGAAAGTTTAAAAAAAACTTTAATAGGACTCCTCTCATTGAATAAAACTCATCAACACTGAGATCGATCTCTTTTGGTATTGAAATATAGCAAACCAACAACTTTTTCTATTTTATCATTTAATTTGTGATTATTTTCTCTTCTATCTCAAATTTAAGGATTGAAATGTGCAAAAAAGTAATGTCTTGGATAAATCATACAATTTTAAACTAAAAGGGCCAAAAACAAATTGGACAAGATCTTAAGGCTAAATTTTTTAAAAAAAAGCTGCTATTTTACTAAACTTACAATTTTGGTCCTCTCATCTTAAGGTTAAAATCTTAGTGTCCAATTGAATGAAAATTCTCTTTACACCGAGTGAGTTATTATTATTATTATTTTACTTGCCATCTCATTCAACTATCTATAATGTTCGTATGAGATAATGCAGAAAGCTGTACCGTGGCGAGTTGCTACCATTGGATTGACTGATAGCATAAACCTCTACTCAAAGCTCGTCGTACCAGTAGGAAATTGTTGGGTTAAACAAAAAAGCAAGCTGGGGATTCTTGCTTTCTTAAGCATGATCAAGTAAAATATAACAAGAAAATAGCACTAACAAAATCAAGCAAAAGTGAAAGGAAAACATACTCGGTCCATTATATTGTCTTCAAGGATTTTGATTAGCACACAGAAGAAGAAGGAACCAGTGCCAAGCTGGTCGACAACCAGGGGACCTCCTGTCCTCCATTGAGAGAAAGAAAGAAGGTGAAGTTCAGAGCAAAAAAGAATCAGTAAAAGGAAGCAAAGTATTCCATACGAGGCCATATATACCAATACAGAAACTAGAAGAACATTTTCCAAGATAAACACAAGGAAACCGAGAACCACCATAAAGGGTAAGATCAACTATCAGCCAAAAACTAGATGAGAATATGCCAATTAGGTCCTGAAAAGAGTAACTTGCAAGAATTCTAGATGACATGTAATCTTGGAGAAAAGAAAAAAGAGAACATGGAGCAATTACCTGGCCCAACAAGATCTTCAAACGATGATCTGACTAAACTCAGAATGAATTAGAGAAGCAGTGATGAAGGGAGAAAAGAATGTGGCACGCACGGCTAAGAAAGGAATTTAGTGTAGCGTAGAGAAAAGCAATTTGTTTGTGCCACCCAATGGTTTATAGACTAAATAAAACAAATTGCAAGTGTTGTTGTGCCTGGTGGCTTTTCGTGGCCAGAGAAGGCTTCTCAAGTCTCGACAAAAAAAATATTAGTATTGGCTGCAATTCGGACAAAACATAACATCACAATCGTTATAAAAGGCAAGGTTGTCAATTATGTTCCTTTTTGTTTGGAATGGCTGAAATATTCCATATTAATTCAAAAAACGAAACAAAACAAAATAAATTTCATCTCATTTTAAATCTCGGTTCGTTCCGGATTTTTCGGCTAAATTCTGCCCGAAACATTCTGGTTTCATTCCACATGTTCCTTTCCGCTCTTGAAAAGCCATTAAATCAAATTGAACCTTGCTCAATTTCATTAATTAAACCACCCGATTATAAAAAGTTCTTTTTCATTATTATTTTCAATAGCAATGATATTAATAATAATATTGAAAATAATTATTACTATTTTCATTAACAATGATATTAATTTTTTTAAAATTAGATTTATCACTAACATATATGGTTTATATTCATATATTTTTTTCATGTTTATACTTTGTAGGAATTTGAGCAAAACAAGGGATGCTTTAGATTCCATTAGCAACTTGATAACATTGACCTAACTTTATATTTAAAATATTTTTGTTAAAACATTTTACTTTCATAATATTTTGATATTTTGTTTAAGTTGAATTATTTTAAGTTAAAAATCTATTTAATCTTGACTATTTAGAAATATTTTAAATTTTGAAATTATATTTGTTTGGCATTGTGTTTGTATTGTATAATTTATAATTAATTTATATTGAATTTGAATTATGTTTGTTGAATATATATATATATATATATATATATATATATATATAAGGTGGTTGTGATTTTGTCCCTTTATTTTTTTTATTAAATATATAGTTAATCTTTTTTATTTTAAAAACCAAACATTAAGCCCCTATATCTCATATTTATTTGTAATTTAAGGGGTGTTTGATAGTGTAGTAGTGGTTGTTTTTCAAAATATTTTTTACTCAGAAATGCATCAAAATATTTATATAAAAAAAATATATAACATCAGCATACCAAAAAATATCTGAAAACACAAAAAAAATATAATTTGAAATTAAATAAAAAAACTTAATTTTTTAATAGCACTTTTGAAAAGTAAAAATAAATGGACTCTTAGTTTTTTGTTGGTTTTTTATGATAATTTTGTTAGAGAATAATATAAATTATATTTTGGAATCTCACCTAACAGCTTAAGTTTTTTAGTTAAGATGATTCTTTGACATGATATTAGAATCTTGATGATCAAGCGATCACGAGTTAGAATCTTATTTATTTTTAAAATAAGTGTGTTTCTGAGCATATATTTGGAGATTGGAATGGGATTTAATACATTTGTAATGGTTAAGAAATAAGGGAAATATTCACGGATCGTTTAGCAGCCCTTCGATCAAATCAAGAGCTCAAAATTTGAAGATTGGAATGGGATTTCATACATTTGTAATGGTTAAGAAATAAGGGAAATATTCACGGATCGTTTCGCAGCCCTTCGATCAAATCAAGAACCTCAAAATTTGAAGAAAAGCTCACCAGATCACACTATTTTTTGAGGAAGAATATCTGAAAATATATATATGACGATAAATATTCCTTGACAAAAAAGAAAGAAGGAATAACGTGAGACCACGACTTTTTGAAGCAGAAGGAGTTTGATGTCACCATCCAAGATTTAAATAATGGGCAATTAGCCAGCTATTAATCATTTAATTAGGTAAATGGTGACGAGGAAAAACAGAATTAGGACTATTTACTCAAATTTAATAAACTTTGATCAACTTGAAGTGCTAGTGAATGCCTGACATGTTCATTGCCATTTGTAATTTTGTATATTTCATTCCCACCCAACTTGCCGGCATGCCTTCTACACAAACTATGAGCATAGTTAATTGATTTTATTGCATCTCGAGTATTCCATAAATAACTAGGGTTCACAGACAGCAACCTTGACTTTGGCATTAAATTAACAAAAACACACCTCCTTAATCAAACTTTATGATAAATTGTTTAAAAAATTATTTTAACTTAAAAAACTTATGTTATTGGGTGAGTAATGATTTTTATATTACTTTTTAATAAATCTTAGAGTTTAAACTTATAATTATCTTATATCTATATTTTTAAAAGAAACTTAATCACAAAAAATTAAGGGTAATAAGGTTTTGAACTTTAATAGCATATTAAAAAAATTATTTTAACTTAAAAATTTAAAATAATAAATAAAATCAAAATATATCTTTACCGACTCATTTTAGCTTTAACATGGAGATAGTTCAAGTTAATGTCTGTATTTGAATAATTGATTGAAAAAAATTTAAAGTTCATGTTAAACACCAACCTAGAATTCCAATTGATTATTGATCACATGAAAATAACTTTTTAAACACGATTTAATTATCAGATTAAAAGTTATTATTTTGATTTGGCGTGACCAAACCTTTTCTTAAACTTAAACTTATGTCATTAGTCCATAAATATATCTATTAAGTCATTCATGTAATCTTTGTGGAATAAATATTTATTTAATTATAGCAGACTCACACTTAATTGTTTAGAATCATTTCTTGTTATGTAAATAATAATTTTTTAAAATTTTAATTAGAATTTATTTTTTAATTAATAAGTTAAACAAAAAATATATATTGACTCATAAAATATATTTGAAAAAGAAACCGCAGGCCCTACTATAAAATTGTAACTATGTCTTGTGTATTCTTGAAAGTGAAGGAACCGCAGGTCCTACTATAAAATTGTAAACGCTCGGTAGCTGCATCTCTTCCCAATAATTACGGTGCTTGTTGAAGTCAATGAGATTACAAAAGCTGCATTCCAAAGCTCCTAACCTCTTCAAACATGTTAATTACTTCCTCTCCTTTAATTAATAAGTAGAGTTTGTGATGAAATGGAATTTCAAAACTTACAGAAGTAAGAGATGAGGTAATATTATCCTAGTTGATAACTCTTTTAATCTCAAGTCAAGATACCTGAGAATGGACAAGGATTTCAGGCTTTCGAGCAATTTTACAACTTTTTCAACGCCTTAAGCTTTGTTAATGGTGGTACGCATCTCATTTGTTCACACCTTTTATGTAGTAAGAGCTTCGAACAGTTGGGGTTTTATTCGCTCACCTATACCTATAAAATACGTTTTTCGAGAGATGGAATTTCCTCGAATCCAAAAAAAAAAAAAAAACAATGTAGTAAGGCAAATTCTCAGATATAATTTATGCTCCAAACTTGGTACCTCTGAATCTAGTCCCGATCTGAACCTTGAAACCAATCCTAGTTCAAATAGTGGTGCCCTAAATATCATCATATTTGAACCTTGGGCACCTTCGACCATGTTGTATTCTAACCTTAGGTGATATGAATCCAATATCGACTTGAACCCCATACACCCTAGACTAGGTTTCATTCCAACACCAGCGCCGATCCTAAGCGGAACCCTATATGCTCTGGACCTCATGCTCATTTAAGTCCATGAATCGATCCCACCCCTAGTCCACACCTCAGGCGCTCTATTTGTACCCTAGACTCTGTCCTAGTTTGACACCCACCACCAATCTAGCCCAAGCCTCGGACACCCTAAACCAAATCCTAACTAAACCTTAAGCATCCTAGACCCGACTTTGGTGCAAACCTCAGCATCAAACCCAACACAAACCTGGCACCGATCATATCCCAAACCTCAGGCACCCCGGACCTAGTTTCAAATGATTTTTGAGCGGATAGAGTTCTTTTACAAACATCAATCATTTCATATTATTTTGATATATTGATATTAAAAATATTTTTAAAAAAATAAAAAAATATATTTTAATATATTTTTAAATAAAAAAACACTTTAAACCACTATTATTATTATAATTTCAAACAAACCTTAGATATTCTCATGAATTTTAGATGCCGCAACAAAGTATTAACCCAAACACCAAGCATCTTTAAGTTTGCTCTCATCCTGAATCCTAAAGGCCTCAAACTAGGTCCCGACATATATTTCAAGGGCCTTGAACTAGTTGATGGTTAGTACCCCAGGCATCCATTATCATTTCCTCACTCTCGAACCTAGCCTTCTCATAACACATTGATAGTGTGAAAAAACTAGTTTTAAAAACTTGTAAACCCTACTTTTTTATTTTTAAAAGTTTTAGTTGCCAATATTATTATTTTTTTCAAAAAAACAAAAACAAAAATCAACAAGTTTTCATATCTTGTTTATAAAATTTTAAAATCAAAAATAATATTAAACAACCTTAATAAGGTTATATTAAAAAAAATCATATTATGACAGAATTCCCAATTTGTTAGAGATAAAATATGGTTAGACAAATCTCAAATTAGCTTCGAAGCTACAACTCAGTTTAGTGTCCAAAAATTGCTTATGAATATTTAGTTCCTAAAGTTTTCAATTAAGTGTTGGTCCAAACTCTTCACATATTTTTCAACCTTACTACAAACCAACATCATTTTCTATGCATAAACATATAAATTGAAATTAAATTATTTGAGTTTTTACCTTACAAATAAATAAAGGACAAAAGGGTAACCATAAAATAAATAATAAATAAATAAAAAGACGAGTTTCGAAACGTGATGGTCAGGGGGACAGGGCTGAAGTCGAACTGCCTTAACAAATGCAGAGAAAGTAGTTGTGGGTCTTTTGGATATTAAAACTGGGCCTCATCAGGCCCTTTATCCATCTAAGTTTATCTCTTTGAGCTACTAAATATCCTTCTATGACCACACAGGCTTTTTTGATTGGCTGGTTCTAGATTCGCAGCCTTTATCGGATTTGATCCCTGCTTGCTTTTGGACCCTTTTATTTATTTTTAAAATTTTGATTAGCATTCGGATTTAGAAAAAACTCGAATACTGAAGTACACCGAGGGATTTAGAAAAATGAAAGCATTTATGTTAAAATAATAAAGATAAGTTTGTGTAATAAATAAAAAATTTCATTCGATTCCCCAAATATTTAGATTTTCTAACCTCCATGTCCTGCTACAAAGAACATTTCATTTTTCTTCATCCTAAAATTAATCCATATCTCTACTCCCCTACAATTTTATCAATGGATTTATCTTGAGAAAATTATTTTAAATTTTCGTACTCATTTAATAATGTTGCTAGTTTAATCCCTTTTTTTACAATAATCTATGATTTTGATATCTAATTACTATATTGTTGAAGTAAGCAAATAGTTGGTACCGTTAGAAATGTCAATTATCTTATTACCATGATTTGCCGTATAATTTTAGTTTTATTGTCTGTTTGGAATGTGGAAACGCGTTTCTTTAAATTTTAATTTTTTTTATTTAAAATAGAAAAAATATAATTTTAAATCACGTGTTGATATTAAAAATATTTTTTTAAAAAAAATTATATTAATATATTTTTAAACAAAAAATACTTTAAACCAGCATTGCTATTACAATAATATACCTAGAAAGTATTGGGGAATGAAGGTGAAGCATTTTTTCAAAAGTTTTGATTTAAAAAAAAATTATTTTATTTTATGTTTTTAAATTATTTTAATGTGTTAATATTAAAAATAAATTTTAATATATATATATATGTGTGTGTGTGTATTTATAAATAAAAAAATACTTTCAAAAAATAATTACTTTCAAATAATTACTTATTTTGTGATAAACACCCCCATTATATTAAGTCAATGAAGTGAAATTTACATTAAGGTTCCGGGCAGTGAGAATTGGAGATCATCCTGGCTAAATTCTCCTATTCTCTAAAACAAATCTTTAAAATAAAATTTATTTAAAATAAAAAAAATAATTTCAAATCACAATAACGTGATGATATCAAAAATAATTTTTAAAAAAAATTATTTTGATGTATTTCTAAATAAAAAATTCTTTAAACTGATATAATTACTATAATCTCAAACATGCCTAAAAAGCATTGGGGAATGAAGGTAAAGCGTTTTTTCAATAATTTTGATTTTTTAAAAAAATTATTTTATTTTATGTTTTAAAATTATTTTGATGTATTAATATTAAAATTAAATTTTAAAAAATATATATATTTAAATGTATTTAAAGTCTTTAAAAATATAATTACTTTCAAATAATTACTTATTTCGTGATAAACACCCCCATTATATTAAGCCAATGAAGTGAAATTTACATTTAAGGTTCCGGGCAGTTAGAATTGGAGAGAATCCTGGTGGCTAAATTCTCCTATTCTCTAAAACAAATCTAAAAGAAAATTAGAAGGGTCATCGCAGGAAATGATTGCATAGGATTTATTTCCCATCTAACTGATTAATTTTCCGTTGTCCACTCCCCACTCCGATCCCTGTGTTTCCTCCATCAACGACTACGATGGCGACGGGGCACCAGCCTGGCCATGCCTTCAACTCCCCACAAATCTGCATCTTAATTAGCAAGATATCGCTCTTGTTTAGTTAAATTGCAGGCCACATGGCCTGAATATTGTGGTGTCCAGCTTCTGATCAGGCTGCTTTAAGATCCAGTTAACCACCTGCAATAAATCCGGGATGATGCTTCATGGAAAAAAGAAAGTTGCAGTCATAACTCATAAACATTATGGTGTCAGGGTTTATGCTTTAAATAAAAAGCATCCGATTTGTCTCCATGGACATCAACATTTAAAATAAAAACTTCTCTAAGAAAAAAAAATGGAAAAGATTTAACCAGAGCTAATTATTTCGGCTTTACTGCAGTTTTTTCTCTCCTTTAAGTTTATTCT
This sequence comes from Populus tremula, assembly GCA_964019445.1. Taxonomy (NCBI): domain Eukaryota; kingdom Viridiplantae; phylum Streptophyta; class Magnoliopsida; order Malpighiales; family Salicaceae; genus Populus; species Populus tremula. Next base: position 44,218,250 of record CAXHTJ010000001.1, read on the forward strand.
CTGTAACTTTCATGGTTATCATGAAGAGATTCAATATCAACCTAACTCGCTCCCAGTTGACTCAAAACATCACATGTTTTTCCCTATCAAAGATCAAGGACTGACTTGACAACAAATCCTCATCGATTCTCTAAGCTCAGGGTGTCCACCAAAGTTGCATCCCACCAGATATATCACTGTCTTGAATCTTCAACCAAGAAAAAGCAAGAGAAAGAAAGTAGGACATCACTCTCTTCAATCCCAATGTCTTTTTTCCCAGGCAGGCGAGGTCACATGAACGTGGAAAGCAGCAGCTGCAGCTATAATATCAAGAGACATGGGCTTAGGGTATCCTTGGAATCTACACAAAACTCTTTCCACTTGTAATTCAATGATTACAAAAGTCCAATACTATGTTTTGAAACGTAGTGTATGGTGAGCTCCGACCACCTAATTTGGTTGTGCTAACTTTTGTAAAGCAGAACACAACATGTTTCATCAACTTGCTAGATACAATGATAACCTTTGTATAAAGAAGTTTATGATCATAACTTAGAATCCAAGATTAACCACGCTATCCTGTAACTAAAACGCAAGCTAATCTCGTCGTATGGTTTAACTATAATTATGAGAGGTCTGAATCCAGAAATTTCACTCTTCTTTTCCGGCTTGCAGGAATGCCAGGATGCACAGGCATGCAGCAATTCAAAATATGACTCCACGATCAATTCAAAAAAATCAGTTTAAGAACAGTAAATTTGCAATCAGGTCCTTCATTGATATACATTAACACTACTACATCACACATGTATACGTTTTCAACAAGACATCTGGGCCGGCTTCGTCTTCCCAGACTTTTGAAAGTAAGATCACCAGTAACTTACGTATATTTCTCTAACTCTTTTTCCTATTTTTTCATCTTGATTTATTTTTTTTCCTTATTTTTTTGACAAATAACTAGGATGTGTACTAGCACATCAGAACCTCCAATCCAGGCGAACCTCACCGGGACCCAGCAAGTGCTGACTAGGTTTCCGAAATGATACGATGTGGCTGCTCACCATGAAGGCAGTTACCCGCTCTGAAACCCTAATATCCTCCATCTTCAATTCTTGGAGTCGTCGGACGTATTCCGGCACATGTAGTAGATCCCACAAAACCCCAACACCACAGGGCTTCAAAACCCTGACCATCTCACCCAACACCCTCATTCTTTCTGCTGCGGCCTCCACTGTCCGATGGCCATACTCTTTTCCAACTGTGTGTACAAAAGTAGCTGATACCACAACATCAAAATAGTTGTCACCAAACGGTAGACTCCTCACATCACCCTCTCTGCAAGTGACATACTCTCCCACACCTGTTCATGCAAATCATAATAAATCCATCATCTATAAGCGAAAACAATTAAGCAATTCAGGGCATGTGCAAGTAGAAGATAGTCTGCAAGTTAATTCAATAACAAGAGCTTAAGTATGAATTTCTCAGAGTGAAATTGCCACAATTGTTAGCAACATATATTCGAATTGACAAAAGTTTGTACCAAAAAATTATAACAATTAGTACATGTATTAAATTAAATTTGAGTTTTAGCAAAAGAAAAAAAAATTGTTCCCATCTACAAAGAATAAATTCCGAACTCTTAGAAACTTAAGATTTGTCATGTAAGATACCCTCTAGAAAGAGATTGGTGCTTCAAGATTGAACCAAAACCGGGGGGAAAAACTGCAAATAGCTCAATAACCTGCATAACTTAAACTAATTTTGAACCAAAACTCCAAAAAACATTAGGAAAACAAGAGCAGCCACAACCAAATAACCAGAAACTATACCGAACCACCAATTACCCAAAAACCAAATTCAAAAAATTCACAGCAGCCATAAATTTAAAAGCATAAAAGAAAAAAAATTAGAACATGTTTAGGACTAATCATAGCCTCTAAAATCGAAAAAAAAAACACAATCATCATGAAAATTAAACTCAAACGCAAAAATAAATAATAAATTTAGTAAAAAGGTCAGTATGTGAAGGATTATCAAAAGGTGCTCAACTTAATCCAACACCAACAAAACTCACCTTCCATGTTGGCGGTTCGAAGCGTAGACAAAGTAGTTCGTTTGGACCGGTCCAACCCAACAACCCGACCCGAACTCCCTGTCTTCTTCAACTGAGTAGCCACCGCATTCAACAAAATCCCACGGCCGCACCCAATATCAAGAGCAACCTTAACAGTAGACCAATCATTCACACAACTCACGATCCTTTGCGCCATTTCATAGTGCAACCCAACAGCACTATAAAAGAAGTTCCCGGCCGCGAAAAACAAACAAACAGCAGACAGTGCTGTCACGCAGCCGGTGAATCCAGCAGCGAAACGTGCTCCACTGCCACCGCCGGTGGAGCTGGTGGGGGCGGGGGTGAAGATGAAGAGAGTGTCTAGAAATTGACAGATTGGTTGGAAGTAAAGGAGGAAAAGGATTGATAAAATGGAGAAGAGAATTGCTTGAAATGTGAGAAAAAGTAATGTTTGCCATTGTTCCATGCCATAAATTTTGTAGATCTGTGTCCAGTCTCTGCTGTTTGTTGACGGGGGTTTGTGCATTCTGTGATTGTGATGATGGAGATGAGCTTTGATTGCCAGTGACATTGCTAGATTCAAAATCCTGCACTGGGACACAAGTTGATTGATCATTTAGGTATTACCAATAGAGAGAAGAATATTAGCCAAAGATAATAAGAGAGAGAGAGAAAGAGAGAGAGGGCAAATTAAGTAAGAAAGTGTGCTTTTTTAAAATTTTATCTTACTTCACTGGAAAATATGTGTAGAAACAAAGCACAGAATGAAGAGAAAATTTTTGTTAGGTAAGGCAGAAAAGGTACAATCAGCTGAATTAAGTAGAGCATTTCACATACCAAACAAGAACTATGGTATCTTGCTTTTCCGAACGCTGCTGCTTGAAAACTTCTTTTCCTTTTTAACTTTCTTTTCCCCTCTCTCTCTTATTTTCTGGGTAGCCAAAGAAAATCCTAAAAATGCAATCTTTTTTCTCTCAAGAACCCAACTTCATCAGTACCTGCTCAGAATACCATCTGCATCAGATCCACTGCATGTTCCAAAGAGAATTGCACTCTTTTTATCTCTGCCTTCGCCTGTCCCAAAAACAGCAAAGATTGTAACTGCCCTCGGAGCCCAAGCTGCTTAATAGTTGAGTGCTCTTTTCAAATCAAAGTGACAAATAAGAGATAAGGAAAAGAGACAATCAGTGTAATAAATCTGCAGATGTCAGGTTTGTTGTTTGGGACAACATTGAAATCTTCAAATCGGAGTGTTTGCTTCTGCTATTAGTACTAACATTTCACGCGCTTTTCAAGTTGCAAAATGAGCCGATCAGGTTGTTCTTGTGTTTGTACTGGATTTTTAAGTTACAAAATGAGACTGGGCTGGCTTCAAATCTTTCTGAATTCTTGCTCTTTGAACTAGAGAGAGAGAGGAGAGGAGAGGAGAGTAATTCGTGTATGTCAAATCATGGTATGTGTAGTGTGTCCTTGGAAGGGAGGGGCAAAATGGGAATAAGCCTGGGGTTGTGATTTTGTACCAACTACTGGGTTAATTGACATTTCCTTGGCGTTGAAAAGTCAGATTTATAAAGTCCATGCCTATGCAATGTAAATTCTGAGATGGGAAAACGAAAAAAAACAACGTTTCAATTAGGTACCTAATGTAACAATTAATTTTCAATCAGATCCTTTTAGTAATTCCAATTAACAAGATTGTTAAGTAATCATGTCAAAATTTAACTTAATTTATCTTCCCCGTTATAGACTTGAATTAAGTAAAATCCTCTCATCACGTGATACAGTAGACAATATATATATATATAAACAAGGTTTTTATGTTTTTTTTTATAGTAATTTGATCATGTGATTCAAAACAAAGATATTAAAAAAATCAATAGTATTTTTATAAAAAAATAGATATTTAATTAGTTTCATGTTATTTTCATTCGTAACCAAAGGAATGATTTATTTAAGAAATTCATTGAAACATTGTAAACCTCATGGAGAATAAACCTCATGGAGAACAAAAAATTAAGTTGGGGACTTAGACAAGATTTCCCCTAAAGATATGGGACTATTATAAATTTGAAAGGCTAGGACTTGAGTAGAAGATGGATTTTTTTATTATTAACCTAGATATCCAAACCAACTTGTGTAAATCTCGATTTATCTCATAAGTTTTAAAGTTAATGACCATATAATTTTTTAATAATTTTAAAATTTATAAAATTTAAACTAATAATTTCTAAAAAAATAAATATAAAACATAACTAATTAAACTATATTTTTTATCATTGAAGCCAGCAATTCTTCTTTGTTTATGAGGATCACTCACTCCTTGAGTTTACATTTAGCCATGTTTCATCAAGTTTTTGATCGCACGACTGTCAGGCAATGAATTTATTGCAAGTCTTCCCATTGCCGAAACAGAAATAGGGTAGTGCAAATGTTGCATGTCTATTTAAAAAAAACTAAATAAATCGTGTTTTTTTAAAATTTAAATTTATTTAATTTTTTAGATGATTTTGATCTTCCAATATTAAAAATTAAAATAAAAAATAAAAAATATTTTTTTAATATATTTTTAAATAAAAAATATTTTAAAAATCATATTCTCATACAATTAAGATATTTTATTCTCAAAGTCACTGGAGACTTACATGATCATTAACTTTAGGTTCCGTAAAATTAGTCAAGGTGCGTACTAGCTGGCCTAGACACCCATGTTATTCTAAAAAAAAAAAGATATTTCACTTGATTTTGAGTAAATAAGAACAGATTTTGAGTTAAAATCTATTGTTAATCTAAAAAAACTAGATCAACAAGCCATCTTTTTTAATTGAATAGATTAACTTATATTGATTAGATCAAAATTTAATTTTTTTGAATTTTTTGAATTTAATTTTTTATATATATTTTTAGATTATTTTAGTATCTCAATATTAAAAAATTATATATTACTTTTATATATTTTTAAGATTTTACTTGATTTTGAGTAGATCTGAGCAGATTCCAAAATAAAATATATTGTTAATCTAAAAAAGAACTACATCAAGGAAGTCCTCTTCTTTAGTTAAGGTTAATTTGTCTCGACTAAAACCAGAATTTAAACGGGTCAATCCCACCTATTGACTCAATTAGTTATTTTTAATTTCTTAAAAAAATACTCGTGGAAAAATCAGGGCAATAACGTGAATGGGAAACAAGAACAGAGTGAAATTTCATTTTCGGCGATAAAAGCGTCTGGTCAGCAGGAGTAATTAGTGCCCGCAAATCATGGAAAAGAAAGATTAATCAGGACCGTACAGGTAGACCTAGTGTGATTGATGTAAATTTCGTGGAAGGCAGCAGGCTTCATCAGATTTTTTACCAACACTCCCTTTTCTCAGTCTATGCTCTGCGCTTTCCTCTGTGTGTGTGTGTGTGTCTATATATATATATATATATATATATATATATATATGGCCTCAAAAAAGTATTAACGTTTCTTTCATCAGTTTGCCGGTGTCTTTAATTTCCATGTGCTTTTTTTACCTTTTATTTATTTTTTACCCTAAGATCTTTTTTTATTTGCGGTGACCTAACTATCCTTTCATTTATTTTCATTTATTTAGGTAGATAGATTGATAATTTTTTAACAATTAAATTAATATATATATATATGAACAGAGATAATTTTTTATTTGCCCTACGTACTACGAAAATTAAGGTTTGTTTTTTATCCCACGAGTCTTTCTTATTTTCTTAAGTAAATTTCAAGAAGCTAAATTTTTTAATATATTTTTAAATAAAAAATATTTTACATCACAATTAACACACTTATTAATGACCTAATAAATAATTTGTAACTATTCAAAATTTTAAGTGTTATAATCATATAATTTTAAAATTTAATTCAGTCCCAACAAGTTGATCCTCAGAGCTAGATAATTCAAAATTAAAATTGGATCAAGTTAAAAAAATAGAGAAAAGCAAAACCACGGTTATATAATATTGATTATTTATTTAAAAAATAAAAGTTAATCCAAAATTATAATGTGACTTGGTAAAAACGCGTGGCTTAAATTTTAAGGGAGGTTAAAAAACTATAGTTGCAGTTCCAAACAGAAACGCAAATGGCTGAATAGTTTGTAATCGTGTAAAGGGGCCCTATGGTCATTTCATTCAATGACGATATTATCCAATGGAATCATTTGAAAGTGGATGAGGCTTCTACATGTATGTATGCATGCATGATTTACTTCCTTTTTAAAATCCAGATATAAGGATAGATATTTAAAAAACGATTAAATTCTACTGAAAACATCAAATATAAAAGATGTATTATTAAGATTATTAAAAAAAAATTCAATTTTAATCAAGTTACTGGTGAATAAAGAACGAATATAATACTTACGGAAAATATTAAATAAGTGGGTCCTCACCATAGAAAGAAAAGGTCAAAGTAGGACAAAGACAAGGAAAACGCGGGAATGACAGAAAGCAAAGCAAGCATTTTTCATTAATAAATAGAGGAATTGTGAGGATGGCACGAAGCGAATTCATATTGCCGTATTTAGCCTGTTGCCTGCTTTATTATTATTATTATTATTTTATTTTATTTTTTATAAAATAGAAGCACTGAGTCAGATACCACCGACTCTTAAATGGCAATCTCAAAACAGGAGTGGAGATAGCATTTAGAATTTGAATATCTTTTTTGATGTTTCCATGTTAGATAAATTGGTCACAAAGTTGAATCCAGTACATTTTCAACGTGTTCGGCTTGCAAGTTGGGTTTTTGCACACTTTAAAGTCAAATCGTACATTCAATTTTCCGTACGGAGATTTTTCCTTTTTTATAAAAATTATATTAACTTGAAGGACATGGATTGTTAATTTTAGATTAATTATTTTTATTAAAAAAAAATCTAAATTTACCGAGTCATTACAAACCTAAGCGGGTATTATTACTCAGTATGGAATCCAGAGTTCTCCAAAGTATCCTACTTGTCCAAGTCAATTTTGACAACAAACTGGTTTTGAATATTTAGTTCAGTATGTATTGGTGCAAAATGCTCGAAAGACGTCGGTGTGTTTGTATAGATGAGAGTTATTAGTGATTTTACTGTGGAGGAAGATACAATAGGGTTCCTTTTCTTCTTCTTCTTTGTTCTTTGATTTCTTTAGTCATTATATATTTTTTTAATTTGATTCTTTTATATTAAATTTATCTGAGATTGGATTTAATGCTTTGTTTATGCTGGCTTGATATAGAATTTTTGTGATGTCAAAAAAAGAAAATTCTAGCACTTTATTAATATTGATTTGACAAATAAAATTTAGTTTTATTAAATTGAAACAATTAAAGATTCAGGGATCGATTTTAAAATAGAAAAAATATTTAGCTTTTTTCTACTAAATAAGGGACTAAAGTTAACAAAAAAAGAAAAAAATATTTGCTCGTTTCGTCAACATGTGGGAAGCCAAATCGTCTCGGCAAGGGCTTACTTATCAAACAACAAGTGATGATAGCAGAGTTTCATTGTGGCTTTAATGATCTCTTTTTTTTTTTTCTCATCTTTTTAATTTTTATATTTGACTCTCGTCAATATAGTAATGTGAATATATTTTAATATCAAAATTAATTTTTATTTTCTTACCTGTTATTTTTAGCAATAATTATAATTTGATTTCAAAAAATTGATATTCCATAGATCATTAAAATATTCAATTAAAAATTACAAAGCCTAATGGTAGTTAACGAACAAATGATTCGATTGTACTTTTGAAAAAGTCTAGGAAAAATTCTGTCCACACTCTGATCCGATGAAGTGGTCTCGAGGCGCACCTTAAACGTCCATTTGTTGTCAGTTTCAAAGGGCCCAAGAAACACAATCACCACTGCCGGTTTAACTGTTCCTGCTTGATGAGTGGCCATGCACGTCTTTCATTATTAATTTGGCACGTCGGGAGAAAAAAAAGTTTATTATTTGATTAATTGTTTGGTAGCTGGGAAAGTGTAGCGGAGGAGCTCCGTCCTCGCCTCAATGGTCATATGTAAAAACAAGAAAATTTAAGATTGTTACCACGTCAATTTTGCCTATTCAGCATTTCCTAGCAATTGCAGATTATCATAAATAGAAGCCGGAAATGTTACGCCATAGATCCATGTTCTTCCTGTTTGAAATCTTGTCCATCAAAAAAACAAAAGAAGGGGGAACCCTTTTGCCGTCCCTAGTCATGTCTGTAACTGGACAAATCTCTTGAAAGACTATATATATATATATATATATATATATATAAAGCAATCAATATTAAAGAAAACATCTACCTCCCTAGATGGGCATGGAGCATGTAGCAGTTGCTTATTGCTGCAATGATGCTTCCCTGGAGCTGTAATGTGCACGGGACCGACAGGTTCCACTGATTTAGGTGGAGCTGGTTTTTTACAATGTTTTAAAAAAATGATGCTTGTCATTGTATTTTAAAACATAAAAATAAAAGTCATGACTTGATATCATAGAAAAATAAATAATTGTCAATCTCCAAGAATCAAAATGTAAAAGCATGAAACCAAGAAAAAAAATTAATGAAAAAAATCTTAAAAAACAAAGCATCAACATAACCAAGTGAGGTCGTCACAACTTGCGAGTAAAATTTTGCGGACGAAATAATTTATTAAAAGAAAAAATAAGGAAAAAAAACAAAGTTTAATCTTTTAAAAAATTAAAATTTAAAGGGCAAAATAGAAAAAATAAAGAATACCTAAAAAAAGTTTGGGTTACACAGACAAATTTCCCACTAAAATCATGAGATAGAGATAAATTGAATATGTTTTATTTTTATCAATAAAAGAAAGAGACTCAATTAATTATTTATCTCATATAAAAACATATAGTTAAAAGAGTTAATAGGAAAACAAATATGAAAACTGTCTTATTCTTTTTTTACTCAATTCAGTCTCTCTCTAGCCTATTTGGATGAAATTAGCCATGAAATTATGGTAGACCTAAGAAAAGTTATTAAAATGTAAAAAATGAAAATAATATATGTCTAATCCTAGGATTTTGCAATTTTTATTTTGATTCTAAAATTTATTTTTATCATTTTTAGTCCATGAATAAAGGGGAGAGAGACTCGTCGAGAAATGACTATAAAAAAATATATTTAATTATCATGATTTTAATAACAAAATAATTAAATTTAATATCAAAATATTTCATTCAATAAGAAGTGTTTGATGGTGATGGTGTCTTTTAGTCCTTATCTAGCTAGAAAACTAGATCAAGGCTTGAGAACATTTGTGGTCTCAATTTGATTTTTTTAGTTTTTAATTGATTTTTTGCTACTTTAAGGGCACAAGTGGGTTTATTGAGGTTTCTTAGAAAATTGGTTGGAAAATAGCTTGCTTGGTCTAAAAAACCAAAATTAATTTTCTACCTAGTTTTTTTTGCCCATTTTGCTACTGAAAACTAGACAAGTGTTTGACACGTTGTTTGCGCATTTTGTTTTTAAAAAATAAATGATGAATGACAATTCATCGGTCCCTGTAATAAAATAAATTAAAGAAGGTCAGACCTGCATGTCTGATATGCTATTGAGGGACCATGCACTAAACCTGACCCTTTTGTGTCTTTCACTTTTTTTTCTTTTCTTTTTTTTGCACTAATTTTTTTACCATTCTAATTCACTTAATCTTCAGCCTTGACATGATTCTAAATAATATTATATTTTTTTATTTGAATTTTAATACTTATCTTTTCAATTATTATGTATCTTATATGAAAATAATAATTCTAATAATAAATTATTCATAAAAATTTGATTCAAATTGTTTTTTGTTTTTAAAATTTTTAAATAGATTTTTTTAACATGATTCTATCACATTTATGAATATTTTAGCTTTAAATTACACATAAACTATTGACTATTTTTTGTTATTATTAACGTGAGTGTCCAGGTCAGCTTGCGCGCACCTCAACTAATCCTATGGGTCTTGAAGTTAACGACCATGTAAGCCTCCAGTGGTTCTGAGAGGACTCGAACTCATGATTATTAGAGAGCAAACCCAATATTTGACCAGTTAAGCTACTCCTCAAAGTTCTATTTCTATTTTTATACTTTTTAACTTGCTTTAATAATTATAGTAATGGTGTTTCTAATATAAGCAATAATTTTAGTTAAAAATCTTGTGTTCGTTAAGATTAACAAGAGATATATTAATAAAAAAAATAATTTTAAACTTGAGAAATTTGTGTTTTACGCTTAATTAAAATGACTTATATTTTGAAAAAAAAAAACTATTGTTATAAAGTTAGATTAAAAAATTTGAGAAGCTACACACAATATGAGATCTTAATCTCCATTGTTATCTCAATATTTTTCTAATTTAATTTTTGATCTATATCATATTTATTATTATCAATCATTGACATATATAAATATCAATTTACTTTATTGATTGCATACATTAACCTTTTATTTGGAGTAAAACTAAAGACTCCCAGGTGCCAGATAGCACCTGGCAATTCGATTTCAATACTGGGAGTAAAGAGATATATCATTAGAGGTAATTTCTTGATCTCTCTCGTTTTGCTTTCTAAGAATGAACAACCTAGTTGGTCAACCTTTGACTCTTGATGGCTGGAGACAGGTGATGTCGTGTCATCATCTTCACTCCTTATTTATTTAATTATTTATTTATTTCCCCCGAGTTAACCCAAAGCAACCTGCCTTCTTAACTCACTTCACTGATTTCCAAAAGAAAGCATTTCTTCTGGAACCATAATTAAGACCTCGCTGATATTCTTCTTCAAAAACAGTAGAGCCCTAAACACTATGCGGTGTCGGCATAGCTCTCAAACCCACCACCTTCAATGGATCCAATTGATCGGGGAAGGTCAATATATATCATATCATATAGTATTTTATTCATTTATTTATTTTTCCTAGTGACAGACACTAGATATCATGAAGCTTTACTACAACGTGTATGCAGTCTTAAATTAAGACGAGTGGATTCAAGCACACTAGCAATAGGTTCTGCTTAAAAAATTGTCTATAAAAGGTGCACAGATCATGGATTTTCCTACCTCAACCAAAACAAATATATATATACATACTAATTTATATATATCTCGATTAATTTTATCAATTTATATATATCACGATTAATTTTACAATAACCTAGTTATCGTACAAATTTCATGTAATAAGTTCCGGTGATGACTATGACAGTAACGTTTAATTATTATTATTTATTTATTTTTCCAAGTGACATGTACAAGACACAGGGGACCACAAGGATAAGGTTAGCGAAGGAGCGTTATCAGCATACCCCATTAGTCAAGACCGTAGATAGCGTTTTTGCCTGCGTGGTCTCCTCAGCCAAGAGCTACCTAACCAATCTTCAAACCTAGCATTGACTTTTGTATAGTCTAATTAGTCCATCACAGGCCCTCTGCCTAAATATTCTAAATTTGCGCCTAATTATTTTTAAAATTATCTGGATTTTTTTTCGCATTTTTTTTTTAAATATTTACCAAACAGCACCATTGAAAAAAAGGGGGTAAAATAGCATATTTTATACGTGATATGATTAGAAAATTAAATGGGTAGGGGTGAGGAAAAATAAATAAATAAATAAATAATTTTTGAGATATATTGAAATTCTGATTATGACAATACTTGTATTATAAAAAAGATCATGACAAAGTAAATTTAACAATATAAAAAAAAATCATTAATAATAACTCTAGTGGGTCACATTTCTGTCAAAAAAAAGTGGGTCATCCTCTATTTTTGAATGGTAAGTGTTTTATATTCGGATTAGTATTGATAATTTTTTTAGTATTATTATATTTATTTTATTAAGATTTTTTTGATGATACAAATGGTATTGTAATCTAAATTAAAGAGTGTTATCATTTTTTTTATCTTTTTTTTTTCATTTAATATTTTTAAAGTATATTATTATTCTAAATAGCAACAACCCGCGAAATATTTCCGAGATGGTAATGAAAAAGATTTACTTCTATTTAATATTTTATAATACAAACTATATTATTTGACCGATTATTTTTGAACTGTGATGTTCCTCAATTAGTTTTAATTAATTGTGATATTTTGTTTTAAAAAAACAAATCAATGACATGGGAATTTGTCGAACACGGATATCAAGCAATTGAAAGCCGTAACTGGCGCCGCAGTACCTCACAGTGGATTGGGATTTGTGAGGAAAAAACAGAAGAGAATCCTCTGGTACAACCATGGCATCTAGCACCAGAGTCGGTTATTTTTTATATATATATATATTTTAAAAAGATTTAATTTTTTAATTTTTTATTAATTTTAAATTAACATGTTTTTAATATTTTCAAATTATTTTAATATATTGATGTTAAAAATAATTTTTAAAAAATAAAAAAATTATTAATATAACATAAAAAATTATTTAAAAAACAATTACAACTACATTGTAAATAATCTCTTGACACCAAAAGTTATCTACGTGGCTGTGTTCGTAAAAAATATATTTAGAAATATGAATAGTTAAAATGCGTTTATACTCTAAAAACATCCCCCCTCTTTTTCTTTTTTCTTTTTTACAATTTGTGGCTTTTGGCTTTCAACTAATTTTTGAAGTTCTAGCAGGTAGTCTTTCTTCTGGGATTTTTGGATCTCAATAATAGTCTGGGACAATTGACATGATTTTAAAGTGCATTTTGTATCATGAATTGGGATTTCCTATTTAGAGATGTGTATAGGACTCAAATTATAAGAAGAATCAGATGAGATTTAAGGATAGAGAGTGTGCTGAAAACTATAGAAAAGAAAGCTACATTCTGTATCATGGGCCGTTATGGCTGGTAGTGGCAAGCAAAGTCTGGGCCAGTAGTGTCAATCTAAGCCCTAGTCAAATGGACAATCTGGATTGCATTTTTGTAATAGTTGTTTTTTTAAAATATTTTTTATTCATAAATATATTAAAATAATATTTTTTTATTTTTAATTTTTTTTAATACAAACACATCAAAACGATACTAAAACACTAATGCCCCGTTTATTTCATGAAAAATGATTTTCTGAAAACTACTTTCTAATTTTTCTTGTGTTTATTTGCTATTAGTAAAGATGATCAACGAAAAACATTTTCCAATCAAAGAAAAAATTAGTTTGATTTTCAGGAAAATATTATTTTTTTATTTTGAGAGAAAAACACTTTCTAGAAGTTGTGAAAATTTTAAAAATATCATTTTAATTGCTGATTATATCAAAATTTGGTACTCAAACTTTTGATTACTATATATTTTGATTTGATTTTTTTTTTTTCAATTTTATCCCTTAGAATTTGATTTTTAAATCAACTTTGTTTCTTATTTTTGTGATTGTTATTTGCTTTTTTCTTATCATTTTTTTAATTGAAAATTTTTTTCTATCAGATTTGATTCTTATTATTTTGATTGTTATTTATTTCATTCAAAAAAATTGTTGAAATTATAATTATTTTTAAAATTTTATCATCTTTTAACTTTTTTATCTGTTAGATTTTATCTCTATTATTTTAATTGTTATTTATTTTATTTGAAATAATTTATGAAATTGATTTTTTTTCATTCTTATTCTTATTCAACTTTTTAATTTGTAAAATTTGTTTCTCATTATTTTAATAAATTTAAAAAAAATATTAATAAGTTATTTTCCAACTCATTTTCTATGATATGGCCATTTATTTTCTATAATACTATCAAACATTTGAAAGTGTTTTCTAACTTATTTTCTATAATACTACTACACATAAAAAAATAATTTACTTGTCAGAAATTTATTTTTCAATAAAACCACTTTTTAAAAGAAAATTATTTTTTAGCAAACAAACAAAGTCTAAAACATTACTTTTAAATAAAAAAATATTCAATTTTTTTTTTTAAAAACGACATTTCTGCCTTAAAAACTAGAGTTATGTAATCTCACATTAGGTACTGGTCAGCACCCTCAAAAATCAAAATGTTGAGGAGTTTGAATTTTAATTTGAGTGAGCTGGAAAAGGCAACTCAAGGCACAGAAGGATGTAATTATATACATCTGGGATATTGATTTATCCAAGAGCTTTTTCCAAGCAGGGTGATACAACAATAATCCAGCCATTGTTGCAGATGCCACCTTCAACTTGTTGAAGCTTCTAGGTCTAACAATCAAACTGTTTAATTTCTGTAACCCCGGTCAAGCTGGCGGCCCTGGAGATCGGGAGGAACTACTTGTGACTGGGGAGGGAGGGTTGAGAAAACAACAGGCTTGAATAAACATCAGCAATGCTCGGAAAATTCAGAAGGATTCACAGATTCGAAGATTCGGAAAACAAATCGGGTTGCTTTCCCTGAAATGGGTTCAAATCTTGAAACACAATAGATGTGAGAGAGACGAGCTTGAATGACTGAATTCTGTTTATATTTAGATTTATGTTCAAACTTAATAGGGGAAATTCATTGAAACCAACTGGCAAGAAAGTTTTTCGAGATTTCTTGGTTATTCTTTTTTTTCGAATTTAATTTTTCATTCTGGGAACCGATCTCAGTAATTCCACCTGTTAAACACTAATCAAGTGCAATATAACTTCAGAAGGTAACCAGCATCATTTTAATTTGCCATAACCTATTACGTTCTACCAAACATATTCTAGTTCTTAATGTTGAACTAAATCAGATCCACATTAACACATTATATGACTAAACTAATTTTAACTGCAACCGTTTTTTCAGACGCTTCCAAGCCATGCGAGGAATTAAAAGAGCTTCTAATAAAGCAAAATACTAAAGGTAGAGATGGCCTTACCCTCCCGGGAGCATGGAAATTATGTGCATCAGAAGACCATGAAAATCCAGAAGGAATCACAGATTCGAAGAATCCTAGCTACCATAAACAGCTTCAACGAGCTTCTCATATTGAGCAAGCAACTAAACCCCAGATCAAGACCTATGAGCAAACCCTCGAGCTATGGCTGTATATTTCACCATGCTGTGGACACGCAAGGGCTGTTTTCTGTCATTATCGTGTGAGTGGAATATACGAGGACTAAAACAGAACAGGAGCCCTGCAGATTGTGAAAGCCCACCCACATGGTCCTAAATGGATCCAAAGAGGTAGGCGGGCACTTGCACTAAAATTTTTCCATTGAACTAAAAAGGAAACGCAACTGGATATCAAAGAAATGACTTGAAATGAGGAATATGAGAGTGTGTGTTCTTTCCACTAATAAAAACAATAATAACTTTTATAAAAGTCCAAGAAAAAATAAAAAATCAAAACAATAATAACCAAATTAAAAAACATATATTTTGATATAAAGGATGAAATTGAAAATCAATAAAAATAGAAATTCAAAGAATAATGATGAAATTGGAGAATATAATAATTGGTAAATTGAGATTTAATTATCAAATTAAAAACAATAAAATTTCTACAAATGAGTCAGGACCAAATCTAAGAAATCAAAAAAATAAGGATTGAAAATGAAATACCAATAACCAAGAGGTAAAGCTGTAATTTTTAGAGGAAAAGAAAGAAAAAAAAAAGAAGAAAAAAGACTTACTCATGGCAAATTGGATCAGTAGCAGAAATACGCATCACACCAAAAGAAAGAGTAAATGGGGTGTTTCCAATGACACGGTGAAAAATCATTTTCAAAAGTTAGGAGACACCGCATGTGCTTTCCTAAGTGTACCACACACATATGTCCTTTTTGTTGTTTTAGAAAATATAAAAGTGTCCATGAATTGGCTTTCTAATTAAAAAATAAAAAATATTGTGAAAAATTTTAAATGCCTCTTGACCTCTCCTTCATGCAAGGTTAAACAAATTTCTTCCAAGAGTAATCTAGGTGCTCTACTATTCAACTAAGATGAAAAAATATTTATTTGTCATCAGTCAATTTGAAAATAATAAATAGACCAACTGAAAGACTTCAATGTATTTGGAGGCAATGCAAAGTTTTTTGAACGGAAAGCAAAATCATTATTATACTGTTTTGATGAGCAGTGCTAATCAAAACATCTGGAGGTATCCAATTAGATTTTGTTGATGGAAAGTTTGAAATATAAATAGAGGAATTTCATTAACATTTTAATTCGAATATCTTAATGAAATTTAAATTTTTTTTAACAATTATTTATTAAGATAAAACAAAAAACAATGATAAAAATTTCGAATCCTAATTAAAATAATTTTTTGCTGAGTATTGGAATGTGTTGCGTCGACCGATGCCAACTCAAAATAATTAGTTCTCATATATGCTTGAAAGCTCTATTTGGCACTTATTAATTTTTATTCGTTAAAACTTTATGTGTCCAATTTAACAGGCAAAAGAACTCATTAAAACCTAAAAAACCACGTGCTTAAGCAATATGCCTTAGCTTAACTATCCGTGGGCTCAGTCTAGATATTGAGCCCAGTGTCAATAGGACTAATCAACGCGTCTGGGATCATTTTGGCCTCTAATTGGCTCAAGACTGGTAAAAAATCTTTTATAATCTTCATCTTATTTATTAATGTATAAAATATTTATTTTTTATTAATACATGTATACAAAATATTTATTCTTTATTAATGTTATCATGACAAAATTACTTTTCAATCCACGTAAAAAAAATTATAAATTATAAATACTTTATGAATCATACAGACAAAATATTTACAGTCTTTTTCCTTATATATGTACATGAATATTTTTAAGAGTCTAATTTTTAAATATTATTTTTTTTCTTTGTAAAAATACTTATTTATAAATGTAAGAATTCTCGTATCTAAAAAAATCTTTTATATATACCTAACTTTTCCCATGAAATTATAATCCGACTTGATTTTCCACCCCAAATTACCATCCACCTTGATTTCTCATACTAAACTAAAGGAAAAATTATCAAATTACAATAATTAACCTATTATCCAAATAAATAATCTATATTCTCATATTAATTTGTTTTGTTTTGTTTTTGTCTGTGGTCAAGGACAGTGCCTTGATTGGTTAATTTTGAAGACTTAGTAAGGAGCGTGATTTAGAAAAGAGACACGAAATGGAATTAGTCCACAGTCTACACAAGTACATGTTCACAACGTAGAAATTTTGTTTAAACGGATGATTCTTTCAAACATGGCCGGCCTTGCGAATATAAACTTTGTGGTTTCGAAGTATTAATCAATGATATACATGACGAAATTTTATTTTTAGATTGCTTTTTAAATGAAAAGAAGGTGTTCCTTTTTATCAAATATTAATATTATTGAATTTATTTTGATTAATTAATTAAATCTATGATTCAAATGATGAAACAGTAATTACTCTATAAAAATCATGAAAATCAATTTAATATTAAAAACATTTAGATAAATATGTATTAAATTAAAAAAGGGATAAAACAAACTACATAAGTCAACTTAAGTTAATCTGTCATATCTGCAACCTACGTCACGAGATTAAAATAACCTTATATAAAACAAATATAAAGCTCAATTTCCAACCAACTCAATGTTAACGGATGAAATAGAAAAAAAAAAATTTTAAAAAACCAAATTTAACAACTCAATTCAAATCGGATTAATATGTTAAATCTACAACCTGAGACATAAGACCAAAACAACTTCATAAAAATCAAATAAAAAATTATAAAGCTCTATTTTCAATAGATCCAATATTAAAGGTTAAGATTGAAAAAACATTAGTTCATTAGACTAGGATAACTCTAAAAAAAATAATTAAAAAATCATGAAGTTTAGTTTCCAAACAAATAAAATTGAGTTGCTGAAGGTGAAATTGAAAAACAAATTCAATTAAAAAATGATTAAAAAAATAACAAATTTAACTTGTCAAATTTAAAACCTGATTCTTGAGATCGAAATAACCTCATAGAAAGCAAATAAAAAAAAATATGAAGCCTAATGAAAAAAATATTCAATTAAAAAAGAAAAAAATAAACATAGTTAAATTGAGTCAACCTACCAAACCCACAACTTAATTTATGAGATCATGATAATCTCATAAAAAACAAATCAGAAAAAAAATACGAAGTCTAGTTTTCAACTAACCTAATATTGAAAGATAAAATTGAAAAAAAATCAATTAGAAATGGAAAAACAAATCCGAGTCAACCCTAGTTAACTTAGTAAATTTATAACTTGATTCATAAGATTGAGATAAATTCATATAAAGAAATTAAAAAAATAATTATGAGGTCTCATTTCCTACAAATTTAATGTTAAAGGTTGAAATTAATAATAATAATAAAAAAAATTCATGAGACTGATATACAATCCAATAGAAAGAAAATTGAAAAGAAATTAAAACTTACAATTTCAAAAAAAAATAATTAATATTGAATGTTGAAATTGAAAATAAATAAATAAAAATATTGGAATATTAAAGATTTAAATTAAAAAATAATAAAAAATCATTATTACAATAAATAGTATTTTTTTAATGTAGCTACAGTAATTTAGCCATAATCTTTAATATCTTATTACTTATTTTTATTTTATAATGCAAATTTTTCTAAAACATTTAGAATAAAAATTTCTTAACTCATCAAAATCATGTTAAAAAATATCTGTAATCATAAAACAAAATTCATTGCTAAAAATATAATTATATTATAATTTATTTAGTAACTATATCATTTCTCCTAGTATATAAAATATTAAAATAAATAATTAAAATAATTATATGTGAAATAAAATATTGCACCAAAGTTAAAATCTAACATAGATGGAAATGCAAGATAATAATTTCTTTGCAAATGCATTTTTGTTTTATTAACACTCAATTCCCACCTCTTCATCTTTAAATTTAATTTATTTGAAAATATGAACAATTTTAAATTCTCTTTTTTATTCTTTGATTATTATATGAATTTTTTTAATAATGATATTCATTTTCTTTTGTAATGTTAAAAAACTCACTTATTTAGTAAAAATATTTCTTCTTATATTTTTTAATAAAAATCTCTCTTTGGTTAATTAATTTTATTAAATTCATAAAAAACTTATTTTAGTCTAATTCATTTAGTTTTTTTTTCTTTTTATAAATTTTTAATTTGTATAAAATAATTTATTATTTATTTTGAGAAGTTTATTTTTATATTAATTTGATAAATAAAAAAACTAAACTTTTAATAGATTTATATTCTTAAGAATTAATGCTTACATATAATAAAACATAATTAATATCATATTCTTTAATAAAAACATGTGAGATCTCAAACTAATTTTTAACGTAACAAAAGAATGGAATATTGTTGCAATTGCTACATTAAAATACCATTTTCTTAGTCTTTATATAATAACTTAAAAACAAATTAAAAAAGAATAAAAATAATAAAAAAATGGTATAAATAAATCAAGTATAGAGTGATAAATATTTAAAATGTAAAAATAAAAAATAATATATTTTCTTTTCCATTTCTAGAGGGAAAAATTACAAAAGAATATAGATAAGAATAGAAATAATGGTATAAATAGGCCAAGGGTAGAGTAATAAATATTGTGTAAAAATAGAAAATAATATTTTTTTTTCCAAAAAAATATAAAGAAAAACTAAAAAAAACATTACAAGAAAAATGAAGATAAGAAAAAACAGTGATAAATAAACCAAGTTTGAAATTATAAAAATACAACGTATAAAGATAAAAAAATAAAAAAATTTATTTTCTAAAAAACAATAATCAAAATGGAAAAATTAACAAAATTTACAGTTATATTATATATTTTTACATTAATTAGAATATTTCCTTATTTTAAGACCTAATTTCCAAGAAAGCATGGGATCTTGTAGCCTTCATGCATGGCTAGGTGAAACTTAACCTCCCCTTTCGAAGAGAGCAAATCAAGCACCCTTTATTACAATATTTGGGTCTCCTTTTCTGTAATTCTAGATACCCTCAGTCTATTCTCGTCATTTTATTTATTTAGTTTCTTAAATAACTACTTAGACTTTTGTATAGATACCTGAAATATTATAATTATAATACTTAATAGGTAAGATGTTTTAAAGGTGATAATATATTTTATTTTACATAATTAATTTTATGTTATAAATTTTTTATTAATCATTTGGAATTTCTAATAATTATAATATTAAATAGTGATTCTTTAAATCAAACATTTTTTTCTCTAAAAATAAAATATTAGATATTTATTTTTTATTTAAAATTTAAAAGATAATTGTGATGATAACTGTGATAAATATTATAATTATAAATTAAAATAATTAAAAAAAACATTATTTTTGATATCAGCATATCAAAATGATTTAAAAATACAAAAAATATATATATTAATTTAAAGCAAAAAAATAAAATAAAAATAAATTTTTTTAAATTTTTTTTTTAAAATACAAAAACAAATAAATCCCAAAGCTTATTAACTAATACTCTAAAACGCTATAGCTTTCCCCATATATTTTTTTATTTATTTTCTTTTGTTTTTCCTTTTTTTTAGATGTTTTTTTTTCTTTTTCCCCCAAGATTGTCTTCTACTTTTTTTCCCAACATTTGTTTTTCATTTCCCCCCTTTTTTTTGGGTTTTACATGTTTTTTTTTTTTAAAATTATCTTTGATGATTTTTTTTAATATTGAACTGGTTGAGAATTTAGTTCTGTAGTTTTTTTCTTTAAAACATTATGGATTGCTACAATATTTCACTACATGTTTTTTCTTATGAATTTTTTTTTGCTTTCCAAAATGGTCTTTGTCGATTTTATTTTTTTTCATATTAAGCTAGTAGAGAATTTAATTTCGTATTTTTTTCTTTAAAACACTTCAAATTGCTACAGTGTTCCTCTACATGATTTTTTTTGTTATGTTTTTTTTTTAAATTATTTTTATCGATTTAATTATTTTTAATATTAAGTTGATTAAGAATTACAACTGTAAATTTCCTCATGAAACACTATATATTGCTATAATATTTCTCTGCATGGTTTTTTTCCTTTAGTTTTCTTTATGATTTTTTTAAAAATTATCTTTGTTAATTTTATTTTTTTAATATTAAGTTGGTTGAGAATTTAGCTTTATAGTTTTTTTCTTAAAAACATTATAAATTATAATAATTTTTTTTATCTAATATTTTTTATATATAATGTTTTTTGACAAACCCATATAAACATGTTAAAAACCTGCAATATCACGCGGGCATACCATCTAGAAAGCTTGTAGCAGAGCTGCGGGAACAAATTTTCGGTGAGGAATGAGGATAGCTACATGAGCACGATTCCAAGAGGAGAACAATTCGAACTTTACATGTATTGTACAAGCATTTATTGCCATATCAAACCTTCCTCAATCCTCTTTATCTCCCCATCCGCCCCTCGTACTATTCTATCATAGTTTCATGACGTGGCATTCACACAAGCGTTCACAGCCTTTTCAAATCCATTGGATGATCATAGTTGGCGTAGAATTTCCTTTTCAGATATGAGTTTTTTTTTAAAAAAAATTAAAATCAACTACATTAATTAGATTTAGCTAAAGTACATGACCAATTAATTAAATTAAACTAATAGCTAATGTCCACTCTATTTTTTTTTTCTTTTATAATACACACCCGCCTGAAAGTTACTATTTAATTTATTTAAATCAATAGCCTAATAGATTATTTTGAGGCAGCTCATCGTTCTTCATTTTTACAAAATGACATATCCTTATAAATTTTGGTTATGTTTTTAGCTACGGTTTAATTATATTTTTTAAAATTTTTATTTTTTTAATTTAAAATTAATTTTTATTATTTTTAAAAATTATTTAATATAATTTTAAATAAAAATACTTTAAAAAACAATTTCTATCTATCCCCCCTTAAACTACACACCCTGGCCTACATTATACACTTGTCGACCATCCACATTTTTGTCATGAGTGCCAAGGCAGGTTCCCCTCTATAATTACATGAAGCATATACATCGAACTACTCCATCAGGCTCCTTGGCCACATGTCAGTCATCCAACGATCAGTACCCTTTCTAATAGCTCGATCTTTAACAGTCACACACACACACACACACACGTATGTTTGTATATAATGACCATAACAAGGACTCCATGCCATTAGTATCATAACTTGAAAATTCTTTGAAATACCTGTCATTTCTATGGCTTGTTTCTGTTTCTTGGTGGACCAAACAAGGAAGGTCAGGAGCTTCAAGCCGGTAGCCGGCTCGTGTTCAAGATGCGGCGGTGGTGCCAGTGTGGCTGACATGAGGACTTCAACAAGATTTTGTTATGTTCCATTTTACTGGAAATCTTGGAGAGCTATTATCTGTACGTTTTGTGGAGCTATTCTCAAATCTTACAGATAAGTTTTGGAGCACAAAAATATCATACGTCTATGATCACTCCACTCGATCTAATCTTACAGTCAACCTTCTTCTCTCTCCGACTCCATGGCGTCTATTTCTTGAAAGAGAGCTTGGGTCAAGGGGTAAAATATAGCTCTCTCATGTCTGAGTGGGAGAGAGACGGAGGAGATGTTCGCGAGCTAGGTGCTGTACCTTATTCTTGTGTTAGAGAATAAGGAGTTCTAACTAGAGATCTTCTGTGGAGCTAGCAGCAGCTGGTTTAGTAGGTCTGCGAATATTTCTGCACAGTTCATTAAGTATTAGAGTGCTAAGAGAGAGGATTTGAACTCATGGAAAGGAATATTTATGTAACTAGCATGAGGAATAGATTGATCAGTCAGTGAATAATATATAGAAATTCTAACTCTTTACCTCTCTTGTTGTTTCTTCAAATTTGAACCACGTCTTGCTTGAGACAGACCTGCTCCTTGTTCTTGATTAAAATAGTTATCGGCCAATTTTTAGGCGTCGGAAAATAAGAGGGATAATACTTTCAAATTTGATGGCTGATGGCAACCACAGTTTCATTACCGAGCTCGAGCCGGCTCATTAATGAACATTACCATGTAAGTTAAGTAAGTTCTTATTATACTTTATTAAAACATGTCGTAACCCATTTTTAGGTCCCCACATATAAAATAATAAAATACAAAAAAATTTAAAAAAATATATTACAAAAAAAATATAACAGTGAAAAATGCCAGAGCGCCATAAACATGCTAAAAACATTGTTTGAGGATTTTCAAAAATATAAAAATTATTTTTTGACAGTATATCATTAACTGATGAGAGCCCCGATGATAAAGAAAATTCAATTTGTGGAAGAAAAATGCAAAATCAGAAGTTTATGGACTCAATTAAATTTTATTAAAGGTTTAATTGCATTTATGAAGATTTTAATTGCAAGAAAAATTGATTTTGGAGTTAATTTGGGCTTTAATTAGGAGAAATTAATTTTCTGGGTCAAATTATAATTTTTGGAAGTTAATTTGGTCAAATCAGGGGCTTAATTGCATAAATATTGAAGTTTAATGGCCAATTAGGGACTTAATTGAAGAAATCCGAGACCAAGGACTAAATTGTAAAACGCGCGCAAATGAGGGCCGAAATTTGAATCTGACAGTTTTGGCGCCTTTTCCTTTTAAATGAAACGGCGCGTTTTGACCAAAACGGCGCCGTTTCATTCACTGTTGCAAAAAAAAAAAAAAAAAAAAACAGAAGCCCAAAACGGTGCCGTTTTGACGGCACTGTAGCTCTTCTTCTTCCCCTGGACAACGCGAGGCAGGGGAAGAAGAAGATTTTTTCTTCCCCTTTTCGCCTAATTTTTCCTTTTTTGCAAAAAGACGCCTTGCCGACCACTTTCCACTTGACGGTGTGGAGGGGCGCACAACGGCCCACCATGACGTCTCCCCCTGTTTTTTGCCTATAAAAACAGGGGAGAAAAAGAAGAGAAGAGACAGAAGGGAGAAGAGAGAGGGGAGAGAAGGAGAGACCGAGAGAGAGAGTAGAAGAAGAAAAGAAAAGAAAAGAAAAAAAGAGGTTCTCACCTCTGCACCGAAGAAGAGAAACAGGGGAGGGCTGCCACTGCCATCGCCAGCACCGTCTCCGCCTCCGCCTCCGCTGCCACCAGCAGTCGCGGCGTCGCCGCCTCTCCAGGTAAACACTGCCCCCTTTTATTTTATTTTCGTTTCTTCCCTCGCCATGCAGGACGTGCACGGTGCACGCCTGCAGGCGAGGTGAAGCTGCTAAGGTGGGCTGGGCCCGAGCCCAGCCCATGCATTTGGGCCAGGTTCGGCCCAGCCCACTGAAATGGGCCGGGTCCGGCCCATTTCAATTTTTTTTTTACAGAATTTTTACAATTTTCCAGCACATTTTTTATCAATTTTGCTTAATATCGGTCTGTATTTTACATCGTAAAAATATAAATTCGGTATTAAAATACCCGGTTTTCGTCACTATTATACGGTACTGTTCACACATGCAAAAAAAAAAAAACAAAATAAAAAATATTTGTTTCAGCATTTTATATTTTTTCCGCGTAGTTTTTATGTCATTTTGATTAATATCGGGCAGTATTTTTACATCGTAAAAATATAAATCCGGTATTAAAATACCCGTTTTTCGGCAAAAACTTCCAAAAATAAATAAAAAATTGAAAAAAAGATAAAAAAAAAATGTTTTTGTGCATACGGCCAAGTGTCTCAAATCTAAAAAATCATATCGTATTTTGCATATGTCAAAAAAAATATTTTAGCATGCATTTTGGCTTTAATAACCAGTTTATTAAAGTCAAGAGAACATTGGCCAAAATCTCAAAAACAACAAAATATTTTATTTTGTTTGATTTTAGTATCAGAGATTATGAATTTATACGTAAATCATATTCCTGATATTAAAAAGATATTTTCTTTTGACGACTTCGAATAGTTAGTTTTTTACCCGATAAAGATAAGGATCTCCTTACAGAGGACTTTTCTTAAACCGTAAACGAACCAACAATTCAAAAACCACAACACGATTTTAGATTTTATCAGACATTAAAACAATGCAGCCTACCTTAGGTAGGGCGTAGTTGGGGTGCTAATACCTTCCCTTTACGCAACCAGTCTCCGTACCCGATCTCTAAAGACCAGTTAAGGTTCCTAGTAACCAAAATACTAGGTGGCGACTCTCATTCCAATTTTTTCACTTGTAGAGACAAGAATTCCTTGTCTCTCTCCCTATTTTCCAGGAATAAATATTCCGATTTTTCCTTGAGGGTGGACGATCGCCGCGCCGCCGCACACGTGCGACAAAACACATGCGAAAAATACTATATATTTATTATGGGTATATATTTATTGTATTCTGGACATAAAATAGTTTCATCATGGATGACATTGTAGCTCATTGAATGATGTTGTCTTTTTTGTTTTTAAATTAAAAAATGTTGTTGGGTTGTCAAATCTTTCTACCACTAGAATCCAATGATGTTAGGACCTGTTGTCGGCAGAACCCCATGAGATTAGGATCCAATGATGCTGGGATCTGTTGCCAACAAGACCCCATTGGGCTAGGTCCTGCGGGCCGTAAGACCCCCATCAGACGATGTTTCATCCTACCTCTATTAGAACCTATCAGTGTTGGGTCCTGCTCAAGTAGAACCCATCCCTTTAAAAATAAATTGATGAGAGTTTTTTTATATCGTCTAAAAGTTGGGTGATGATAATTTTTTTTTCCATTTAAGGTTAGGTTAAATTTTCTTATTAAAGCAAGTTTGTTTTTGCATATCAAAAATGCTTTTTAAAAATTTAAAATTTAAAATTTTTTTCATTACTTCAAATTAATATTTTTATTTTTATTTCCTCTTTTTTTTTCTTTTCTCTTATGTAATTTTTTTTATATACAGTAAAGAAAAAACAAATTGATGAAACTTTTTTTATATTGTATAAAAGTTGGGTAATAATAATATTTTATCATTTAAGGCTGCGTTAAATTTTCTTATAAAAATATATTTGTTTTTGCGTTCAAAAAATGTTAGTACAATAACAATAGTTGCGAATGTACTATATGCATAATTTATTTCAACAAAAACATAAAGAAATAACAAAAAAAAGAGGAAAATTATCCAACCTATTTATTTAATCTTTAATGGAAATAAAAGGGGAATTCATTAAGTAATATTATTCATTTTTAAAAAATATTGGTAATTGTAGTGTGTTATCTTTGATTGTTTTATATTAGACTAAATGATTTATATATTTTAATAAAATTTATTAATATTCAAAAAAACAATTAAATAGTGGCATAAAATTCTTATATGTGTATATTCTTAATACATGTCTCAGATATAATCGCAGTGAAATCTTTAAAATAAAAGCATTCAAAAAAATTATAATTATAATATTATCATATTAAAGTTGATGTAGCTCTAAATAAATTTTTTATTCACAACATATATTTTATATATTTGTGTTATATGAGATAATTTTTAAACAATAAAATCCATTACAAAACAATTCATACATATTATAATATAATATTATTTTGAGTAATATTATTAGGATATCGAGTCTGGCTTCACAACCAGACCTAATGATAGCAGATCATGCTGCCTACCAAAGTTGTTAGGTCTAACACTCAACCAGTAGAGCCCAACATCATTGAGCCCTAGTGGCTAGAAGGACCCAACAACGGTGGGCCTTACTGCCAGCAGGATCCAATAGTATTGGTTAAGTCTATTTCATTCAAAATTTGGTCTTGCAATTGACCTAGAATTAACCAATCCACCCGCTGGGTCAACCCGTAACTCAAGTAACCAGACAAAACTTGATAGAAACCTTTTTTTTTTCATGTGTTTTTTCTCCTACCTAGAGGCCCCTCTTTTTTCATATTTTTTGATTGGTTATGAACTCATTTCAAAGTTCACTATATAAATACTAGAAGAATGCTTTATTTTTTCAATGTGGAATTTAAAGCTTTTTAGTATATATACTCTATATTTACAAGAAAAAAATTATATTTTTTTAATGTGGGATAAAATAACATTTTTTATTTAAATATTTCAACTTAGAAGAATAAGATAATATTTTTCCAAGCGGGATAACAAACCTTTTGAAATAATCTTTTAAAGTTAATTGTTTATAACTTGTATAGTCTATATCCATATGGATTGTTTCTTAATTTTTTCATATAAAATAATAAAACATCAAATATATTTTTTAAATTTTTTCTAGGTGACCTGAGGCCTTGGCAGAGTCTGTTTCATTCACAATTTGGGCCTGCAATTGATTCGGAGTAAATCAGTCGACTTACCAGGTCAACCCATAACTCGAGTGAATCGGTAAAAATCCGATAAAGAACTTTTTTTTTTTTCAAATATGTTTTCTCTCCTACCCATAGAATCCTCTTTTTTCATATTTTTCAGTTAGTTGCTAACTCATTTCAAATTGCTATATAAATAATTGAAGAATATTTTATTTTTTAAAATGTGGGATTTGAAGCCCTTTAGAATATATACTCTATGTTCACAAGAAAAAAATTATATTTTTTCATTGTAGGATATATATATTTTTTAAATACTTTAACTTAGAAGAATAAGATAGTATATTTTCAATGTGGGATAAAAAATATTTCGAGATAATTTTTTAAACTTAATTGTTTACAATATGTATAGCCTATGTCCACATGAATTGTTTCTTCATTTTTTTCATATAAAATATCAAAACCTCAAATATGTTTTTTCAATTTTTTTGGGTTGATCCAATTCAACCCATGTAACCCAGCCTCTTGGCTAGGTTAACCCTAGACCAGGTTTGATAACTATGGTTGCCATGAAAATATAACTTTAAAGAATGCAATTGAAAAGAAAAAGTAATGTGACGGGTTAAAAATTAGACAAAACCTCATCTCTTTTATTTTGTTCAGAAGCCTCTTTTAAAAAATACTGATTTTTTTGTTACGTGTTTAATCTTTGGAGTGGTTTTTTTGATTCATTTATGATTTTTTTTTATATTTTATATAGATAAACTATGTTTTTAAAAATAAAATATTTATTTTTAAATGATATTCTTAACATGTGTTGCCTTACATGTTATTCCTTTTTTCTTTTTATTTCACTCAATTAATTTAATATCCTATTTTATTCAATATCTTAATCTACATTTGTCTCTTAAATTTTCAAATTTTGTTTTTAACTGTCATTAATGATTTTTTTATTGATATATGAACGCAAATAATTCTTGTGTTATCATCTCAAATTTAAATCCATATGAGGTAATGATAAGATACAAAAATTTCATTAGTATATCAATTTAGATATGAACTAGTTGAACACTAAGCTATTGAGTCATATAAAAAAAATTAAATGTAACTAAAAATTATTTAGATTGTAGAAAACTATTTGATATAATTATTAAATTTGACCCAATGAATTAGTCTTAAAAATTCATGACCCGACTCCTTACTTATATCATATTTAAAATCAAACCATGTAAAAATTGCTTCAACATAACCTAATGGACTTGGCCGATTAAAATTTTTTTAATTGATCGGTAAAAAAATTTGAGAATAAAATTAAAACTAAAATATTACCCTAAGTATTTTTTTTTAAATTATTTGTAAGTTTTTAAACTATAGATTTTTATTAAGTATATGTGATCAAAATAAAACTTGAAAACCAATGCGTTAGATTAATTATTATAATTTTTTTTTCAAATTTAATATGTAATTATATTTATTTAGTATAGTATATTTCAACAAACTAAATGTTATTGACTGAAATTAAAAATAAAATAAAATAAGACTAAAAAAAGAAAGATATAGCATTGGTAGTAGTTAATTGTTGTAGATAAATACATAGAGTTTTCGAATTATCAAAGCTAAATATTAGCCTAATATATCCAGTAATTTATAAATTTTTATTTTTAAAATTCTTGTAAGATTTTTATTAAATATATGTGCTCAGAATCAAAATTTAAAAACAATATGTTAGATTACTTATTATCAGTTTTTTTTTCATTTTAATATGTGATTATATTTATTTAGTATAATATATCTCATCATATAAATTTTAATAATTTAGAAAGATATAGTAATGGTAGTAGTTAGTTGTTGTAGAGAAATATATAGAATCTTCGTATTATCAAAGCCTAAATATTAGCCTAATATATCCAATGATTTATAAAGTTTTAGTTTTAAAATTGTTTGTAAGATTTTTAAACTGTATATTTTTATTAAATATATTTGATCAGAATGAAACTTTAAAAACAATATGTTAGATTACTTATTATCAGTTTTTTTTTTCATTTTAATATGTAATTATATTTATTTAGTATAATATATTCCATCATATCATATTTATATCTTGATAGATTAATAATCTTTATCTTCACCATATATTAAAAATCGGGCCCCAGTACAAACTACAAATATAAACCACCATATTTATATTTAATATCTTCACCATATATTAAAAAAAAAAGAAAAAAAGAAACTAGTGTTTAGTACAAACTACAAAGACCACAGTATTAAAAATCTAACCCACTCTCGCTGTTCAGATGGACCTGGTTTTGCTCTCTTTCCACTTCCAAATGTAAGTCTTGACTCTTAAGTCCAATGGGCCAACCTGATGACTCCAAAGCTTTTATGTTCGAACTCCAAATCCAAAAGAAAGAAACAAGTACACATACTTATAATTCATAAATAAAAGAGAGGGATGAGGTCTTACAAAGGATCTTTAAGCCCTGAGTGCCTCATTTTTTTTTTTTTTATAACGATAAGTGTCCAGATAAATTTACACGTATCTCAATTAATTTTATAAAACTCTAAAAATAACTATATAAACACATTTTCCTCTCATTCCCCTATAGTGTTCTAAAGATAAAATTACCTTGAAGTATTACACTTAAACCGCTAGTGGAACAAGCATTAATTTGAAAACAGTCTGAATCTAATCTCATAGGTTTTTCTCTACAATAACAAGCATGAAAACCTGACCTTCAAGTTAAGTATGTCACTTCTTCCCCATGTATAAAAGCTGAACCAACCTACTAAGTATACCATTCACAATCATACTTATAGTTTTTAGACTTGATCTTATCCAAGATTTGAATTTCAAATTTTGATAAGGTAATTTGAATCAAATTTTTTATTTTAAAAAATTAAAATGATGTTATTTTAGTAAAAAAAATTTCAACGAGTTTCAACGAGTTTTTAATCAGGTCTTGTCGAGTCAACCCACTAAATTAGTCAGGTCACATCAAGTTTTTATTTATTTATTTTTTCTTTAACTCAGCCCGATTCCATCCTTAAATCAACCCGCCAGACTAAATCAAATTTTAAAACTATTATCACACTACCTATCTCCGAAGTGGGAGGAACTAGGACTCACATTCATATTCTAAAGGCATCCATCCTCCAGATCTTCAGAAGACTGACACATAAAATCGTGGAAAATAAAATTTGGTTTAAGATTTACCTCACGTGGTGGATGGTTTGCATATGGCTAAAGTAGTGGTCAAGTGAAACGGTCCTCGTACCATGTTGTTACATAAAATCGATGCCCTCCCTTGCATTTTCAAAACCATCTGATATAACTTGGGCCTGCTCATCAGATCGCCAGGCCCATAATCAGAAGGATACTTTTGTTTGAAAAATAGCAGTCGGAGCAATGTTTGACTGGACTGTTACTGGCTATGGATCCTGTCAACGTTTCATATCCCGTTTAGAAATTCGGCTCAAATACAAATTTATAAAAAAAATTTAGATTTTTTCTATATTTTTAAATTATTTTAATATAAAAAATAAATTTTAAAAATAAAATATATATTATTTTAATATATTTCTAAATAAAAATATTTTTAAAAAATAACTATGTATCAATGCTGAATTTTGATATAATGATATTGATTAAGTGATGTGCCATTAAAATGAGGATTTAGTTTATATGGTTATTAATTTTAAAATTTGTAAAATTAGATAAAATATGTATAAGTTATAAAAGATATTTATATTAATAAAAATATATTAAAAAAAAGTGGGAATTTAGCAAGAGAAGAATGGCGTCACCCACGTGATGCCTTTCCGCGACAGACAATACAAGAAGCC
The DNA here is from genome assembly GCA_964019445.1 of Populus tremula. Taxonomy (NCBI): domain Eukaryota; kingdom Viridiplantae; phylum Streptophyta; class Magnoliopsida; order Malpighiales; family Salicaceae; genus Populus; species Populus tremula. The sequence goes on from CAXHTJ010000001.1 coordinate 44,249,233, forward strand.
ATTTTGTTTTGTTGCGTCGCTTTCGTCCTCGCGTACCTGTAATCCATAGTCTCCTCCCTCGATCTTTCTTTAAAGAGAAGAGAAGAGATAAATCGGATATTTTCAAGAAAGGTAAATAAATGTTTTTTTTTCCAATTATGTAAATGCCTTTTTGCACATTGTACCTTAATTCTAATGAGAAAAATGAGAGAATAAAGAAAATCACATTTTCTTTTTTATTGATTATGAAGATATTACTAATTGATTCCAAAAGTCATCTTATAATACAAACTGTTGTCGCAAAGAAAAGAAAACGAAAAAAGAAAAAAAGAAAAAAGTAAAAGTCAAGTATAGCACATAAATTAACAAAACTCTTAAAGGTGTGAGGTTTTACATAGCAATCTTCAGTGTTTATATATATATTTTTTAATTTGACCCTCAATCTTTATTTCTTTTCAATTGTGTCTTTCTATGCCTGAATACATGGCTAATTTATCAAAAACTTGCTTAGGAGGGACAAAATTAAAATAAATGGAACCAAAGTGTAAAACAAGGAGGAAACGAGTTTTGGTTTCAAAAAAGGAAAAAAAAAGTACACTTTAATCCTTTTATTTTTTAAATGATATTTTTTAAGTTCCTAAATATTTCAAAAATTCAATTGTGATTTAAATTTTTATTTTTAATTTTTCAAAGCCATCGTTTGAGGTATGAGGGCATCTCCAACCGGAGAGGCAAATGAAGAGGCAAAATTAAAATAATATTTTTTTAGCTTTTGTTTCTTTAATTAAACATTCCAACCCAGCAGCCAATTGGAAAGCTAAAATGGCTCTTTAAATTGAGATGAGCTATTTCTACATGTTACTGTAGAAATAGCCAAAAAAAAAAGTAACTTTGCCAATGGCTATTTTTATAGCCATTGGTCAACAATATATATTTTTTTAAAGCAAGGAAATAAACTTGTTCTTGTTTTAAATTTTTTCAAAGCATGATTTTTTTAAAAAAAATTGAAAATCAAAATTTAAAATATTAATGGTTTTTTCAAAGTTTGAATTTAAATTTACTTTTAAAAAATTAAAATTTTAACAGTAACATATAAAACTGAAAATTAAAAATATTCATATAAATAAATTTTAAGTTTAATTTTAAATTATATCTTTTAACTTTCATATTATTTCATTAAATTTTATATTATTTTTATAAATTACTCATATTGATTATATAATTAATAACATCATAATTATATTATATATAAAATATCTAAATTAGTTACATAATTATATAAAAATAAATTTAACATGAAATATATTAAAATATAAATGGTTTTTCTAAATAGCTTTTTATATAATTAAAAAAGCTATATTTATACTATTTAAAAAGCCATTTTATCAATTTAGCTTTTCAATTTAGCTTTTTGCATTGGAAATGCTCTGAGAGAGAAAGTTCTAATGTTAGAAAAAGAAAATGCCAGTTGACATCGATAATGACCACAAAAATTATTAATGAGAAATTTTTTTATAATTATCCATCAAAAAGTAGTTGAAAATTGACTTTTTAGGTGTTGAACGCCCCTAACTTGATTTTTTCATGACCTTTAGTTGTCGTAATTTGGGTAGAGTAGTAGATGCATTTCTTGGTTTTTTCCCAATAAAAATCAAGGGAGTTCAACCCTAAAAAATAAAAATAAAAATAAAAAATAGCAAGACTTAGGCATGTGGGTTGCTCTAGGGCTGCGCATGTGGGCCATTTTTTTTATTTGGTTTTTTGGATTTATTTTTCTTATTTAATCCTTTATAATTGACCTTTTTTTTTATTTTCTCTTCTTTTCTTTTTATTTTTTATCCTCAATTTGATCTTTATTGATTTTTCTTGCTTAATTTTTTTTTTAATTTTTTTTTAATATTTTATTGCTTTTTATTGGCAACACAATTTGTTTAGATTTGATATTTATAGGTTTATCATTCAAACAAACATCTTGATATTTAGTTGATTCTCGATTTCACGATCATCTTATCATATAATTAAATAGAAATAATATAAAGAAATTGTTGAACCCAATTGAGTTCTTGACTCGAGTCATAAGGTTTGACTAGTTAACTTTTGGTTAGGAATCATGCTGAATAATTTGTTTATGTCACACAAATAATTCTTGATTTATTTAATTAAATGTATGAACTTTTTTAGTTATGATTGTGATTTTTTATATTAAAAATTCATAGAAAATACCAGTATATTCATTTTTTTATGTTGAAAAAAAGTTATATGACCCGTGATGAAATGGAAGTCAAGATAGCTAATGCTTTCTAAATCCTGTACTCTTAAGTTTTACCACCACAAAGCCTCGTTTTGCAACAACCTTCTACCCATAGAAAGTGAGAATAAGTCACGAACAGTACTATATTAATGCTTGTTTAAGTTGGATAATTTGGAGAGTTAATTCCATGATGAATGCATGGACTGATCAGAGTTCCAAGACAAAGGCATGTCCTTAATTTTATTCAAGCTTAATCAAAGCGTAAATCACACTTAATTAGTACTTCCTGAAAGAGCATTAAAAATCATGCTTACAGCTGCGTTGTTACTGTGCTTTTCTTCTTTGGTTTTTATCTTTTCTTGGCTAATTAGTCTCTCTTAGCAGTTGTAACACCCCTAATCATGCCCTCAATGCCTTCCACGATCGAGAATATTGATTATTCTATACTTTTGGAGTGACAAAATCAGATTCTCAAAAGTTGCATAAAAATCTGAAAATAAATTCACTCAAAAGGGTAAACTAAAAGTAAAGAAAAAAAATCACAGAATTACTGAAGATTTTAAATTAGTTTGAGTTTTATAAATTTTAAGATCACTAAAGATTTATATACTCATTAATTTAAAAACCCATAAAATTAATTAAGATACAAATAATTAAACATTCATATTAATTTTTTTTAAAAAAAACCAATTCACGTGAAGAAAAAATAAAGAGATGGCATGCACCACCTCCCTTGTGAAAAGGATGCGTGGGCGAGGAGATGCACACTTCCTAACCTAGTGAAAGGGTGCGCATCTCCTCAGCAAGTGAGGAGATGTCGAAAGATGCTTTTGCACATTGTTTTCTTCTTATTTTTTTCCTTCTTCCTTTTATTATTTCTTTTGATTTTTAGCAAGAGTTGTCTTGATCTCATACCAATTCCTCGACTGAATACTTATTAATTTACAAGAAGAGAAAACTCGTTTAATTTTACACCAAGGCATAACTCTTTTTACTTGTAGAATTTGTATCAAAATAAAGTACTCGTTCTTGTATAAAAATATAGTTTGATTTCTTTTCTAAATTCTAAATTTAAAATATAGTTCTTGTACTCTAAATGTGCTATTTTCTCTATTATTTTTTTTCCCTTGACATGCGAATTTGAAAGAGAAAAAAACTCCGAGAGTACGGTGGGGGGCATAAAAGAAAAGAAAAGAAAAGAAAAGAAAAGAAGTTGCATAAAAGTCATACGACAGCAGCAAATTAAGCACCTTGTTGAAGAAGTGAATTTCTTAAATATTTATTTTAATTTGTTTCCCCGAAAGTTAAGCTCATTTTAATTGGGGTCAAATGATAAACATCGAATGTGTGAACTTCCAAAGAGATCATGTCTTGCTGCCAGTGACTCATAGCCAATTACAACGTTACTAGTTGACTTTAATTCCGAGATTGGTTGATGTTTCATTAAACCTGTCAACAAAAGATAACAAGACGCGTCGTTGTGCCTTCTTTTACGGAACTAGCGTGAATGACGGGGTCTCACTTTGCTTACAGAGACCAGCTGGACAGGCACGGTTCCCGTTCATAACCACCACACAAAAATAATTTAAAAAATATTCTCAAATACAAATACTATTTTATTTTTTAAAAATTAATAGTTTGATTTTTATAAATTTTAAAATTATTAAAAATTTATAATCATTAACTTTAAAAATTCATAAAATTAATTGATTTAACAGGAATTAGTCAATATTAATAGGTTAGAATACTCTTAATTAATAATAATAATAAAAAAAACTCAACTGTGAAGATTTTTGGTTCAAATGTAAATTACAAATGATCATGTGTTGCTCGCTTTCATTTTTGTTCCAAATTCAAGATATATGTCGAGATTTTTTTTTTAATATGGGTTAAATATTAAATAGCTTGTCTAGTTAATACTTAACTACTAGAGAAATTTATTAATTATATCTGATTGCACCACGTTGATGTTAAAAAATATGTTTTTAACATCATTAAAAAAAATTAAAATTATTAATTATATAGTAATAAAACTCTTTTATAATTTTATCTGAATCTCACTTTAATTATAAAAAACCTAAGAACAACGCTGCTCTGCCTCCTAAAAAAAGGGTTTTTTTATATTAAAATGATATTATTTTGCTAATTTAATTGGACTTGGATTGGATAAATTATTGTTTTTTTTTTATCAAATTAATAATCTTTATGATTTTATTTTAAACTCGAAAAGACTATAACTCTGTTTATTTTTATTTTAAAAATATTTTTGAAATATTTTTTTTTATATTTTAAATTAAATTTTTTAATATTTTTATATTATTTTAATATATTGATATCAAAAATAATTTTTAAAAAAAAAAAAAAATTAATATATTTTTAAATAAAAATATTTTAAAACATAATCACAACACAACAGATTTTTTTAAGTTAGCCAAGAGGACAAACGAGTTATAACAACTTTGATTTGAGCTTCTTTCTCCATGCAAGTAGGCAGCCACACAAGTAAAACAATGCACGTATGGTTGAATTGACCCGCACACCAAGGCCCGTCAACGATTGGTAGTTTTACCTTTGGTAGCCACGTCATTGGTTAGGTAACCTATCTGTTGCTTTGAAAAAACCATGCCTCTTTTGCATGTTCCTTTCCTGAGTGACTGAATAAAAATCTCCAGCTTGTAATCATCAATGATTCTCCAGAGAATAAAATTTGCAAAAGAGATTATTACGAAGGAGAAGGAAGAAACTGATAGAGACGTTATAGGGATGGTGGCCATGTGCTTTGGTGCGGCGGTTCATAGAAAAAGAAACGAAATAACGCAGACGACTCTTTCGACGTCAAGTCCTCCACTGTTATGCATGATTCCGTCACTAGCCGTTGTTTCTCTTGCTGGAGAGATGTCGTTAACGACGTTAGGGCTTTGTTACAGTATTTTGCTAAAACTTCTTTTATTCATCGCTAATTTGTAACATTATTGAAAAAAAAAAGGGATGATGTCTTAAAAAATCCATATACCCTAAAGTAAAGCTATGTCTTGAGTAATTGATTAATGTTTTGATTCTAACAATCTAATCTATTTCTCCCTAGTAAAAGTGGTTAAAGATGGGTGTCTGATACAATAAAAAAATTTCTTTTGGTGAATTTATGGACTATTCAATGATTAAGTTGGTGATTTTTTAAAAGAAAATACAATAATATTAAAAAGAGATACTTTGAAAATAAATATGGAGTAAATAATGAAAAATTCAAAACCTTTTGTTTAAAGGATTCATGGTCTATTTATAGTCCATGAGTCTTTTTATAAAGATGAAGTGCTAAATTGTAATGTTGTCTTGATACTGTTAAAAAGAAAAAATATCATTGACATATGTATTAATATTGATGGGAAATATGGTGAGCCATTAAAAGACTTTTACACGCTATTTCTTACACAAAATTAATATCAATGAAAATATAGTGGATCATTGAAGGATTTTTATACACCTAATAGTTTTAGAGCGAGTAGGATCCAAAATATAGATGAGTCCAAGGGAGGTTGAGTTTTATAGGGGGGTTTGGGTCTTTAAATTTGCCTTAATTAGTAGCTCCCTAAGTATTTATGATATTTATACGCAAAGACTTGTAAAATACCCGGTATGACGAGTTTATCAAAAAAACAAATTGTATGAGGAGCGGGGTGAAAGTCTCGGTTAATATACCAAAGAGCCTGTATGTAGAGGTATACCTCATGTTTGATAAAAGAATTTCTAAGTATATAGACATGAATCATTGAGGAACCTATACTTATAAAACTTTCTAAAAGGGTGAGGTGAAACTATAGAGGAATCCATACCTAGAGAATTTTTCTAATAGGTAAATAAACCTAAGAAAGACAAGTCTATATTTAGAAAATCTTCTAAGAGGATGAGAGGAACTTATGGAGGGTATATTTGGTGCTTAGAAAATTTTCAAGTGGATAAAAGGAACCCAAAAAGGATGAACTTGTATTTAGAAAATTTTCTTAGAAGCTAAAGAGAACGAAACCTATTGATGCCCATACTTGAAAAACTCCCAAAAGGTGGAGAGGGGATAGACCCACGTTGACATTCATACTTAGAAATTTTCTAAGGGGTGGAGGAGAACCTAAGAAGGGTAAGCCTATACTTAGAAAATATTTTAAGAGGCTAAGAGGAACGAATTCCTATCGAAACCCATAATTAGAAAATTCTCGGAAGGGTGGAGAGGACGGACTCATATCGACGCCCATACATAGAAAAATTTCTAAAATGTGAAGGGCAACTTAAGAAGGGTGAGCTTATACTTGAAAAATATTCTAAGAGGCTGAGGGAAGTGAATCCATATCAACGTCTATACTTAGAAAATTTCAAACCGGTTGAGGGGAACCCAAGGAGGGTGGGTTTATACTTAAAAAATATTCTAAGAGGCCGGGGGGTGAATCCTTATCAAAGCCTATACTTAGAAAATTTTTAAGGGGTAAAGGGTATATACCCATATCGACGCCCAAACTCAAAAATTTTCCTAAGGGGTGGAGGGGAGCCTAAAAAGGGTGGCATTAAGCTCCCTATCGGAGAGAGAGACCAAACCTGAGAGCAAGGTTGTTAAAATCGCGATTTTAACACGGCATGGAAAACTGCTCACAAAATCGGATCGTAAAAACGGATCGTAAAATCATAAAAAAATCGTAAGGAATTTTAAAATACATTAAAAAAAAAATTCATGCTTCAAATAAAAATTCATACATAGTTCAAACACCTTAAAAATAATGCTTGTGTTTCTTAGCCATATTTCTTTGTGTTTATATTTTAGTTATTTTTCTTTTAATTTGGTATGTTTATCCTAAATTAAAGTCTAATTTTATTTAATTAGGCGGTTTATTTAAAATTAAAAAAAGTATGGGAAAAAACTGAACAACTTGACTGTTCATGTAAATACATGAAGATCCATGAAGTTTCTCATATTTTTCTATTAAAATAAATATTTTTTATGGTTAAGTGCTTCCTTATGAATTAATAAGTGAAAAAGAAGAAGAGAATCTCGTGAAGTGCTCATTCAATTTCAGAAATCTCAGTTCATAAAGGCATTTAGGACATAAAGTGGAAAATTAGTTTATTAACTAGCGTGTACTGTATTGTATTAATTAAGCAGTATTAAAAGCCGTAGACAAGACAACGCATGCTTCAAGTTGCAAATTCTTTTTAGTAGAAAGTGAAGAGAGAAGAGTAGAAGACTGATTCGGTGAGTCATGGTTACTGAATAAATTGCCTTCGATCTGTTCAAGCCAATCGACGGGTGACACATGACAGCTGCACTGGATTTTGTTCTCTTGCGGGCAAACTCGTGCAATCGGTGGTGAAATCGCGATTTTATGTGATTTCGCCCGATTTTACCGATTTTAACTGTTTCTGACCCGATTTTGCTCATTTCCGAGTTTTATGAACGGTTTAACACGTAAAATCTATATTAACTCGTAAAAACATACAATTTTACGACTTGAATCGCGATTTTAACAACCATGCCTGAGAGTGGAAGATTCAAGATCATCTCTAGAGATAACATAAGATCTAGGGGCCTATCTAAAGAGTTGTGTTAGTTATCTGGGCTCTAATTAGCCTTACTGGTATATATTTGGCTATAGAACGGGGGTCCTATTGCTTTGATGAGGTTGATCATCTCAAGTTGTCATGAAAGGTGGAGTTATTGCACTAGAAAAAACCCTTTTCAAAGAGATTATGCAATCGCACTAGGAAAAACCCTTTTTAAAGAGATTGTGCAACTACACTACGAAGAACCTCTTCCAAGAAGATTGAGCAATCGTAATAGGAAGAGCCTTTTCCAAGAAGATTATGAAATTGCATTAGGAAGAACCCCTTCCATAGATGTTGTAACCTAATTTTGACCAGCTAGCTTTTAATTTTATTTTATGAAGTTTAAAATGTAAAATTAAAATATCAGAGATTTATTTCGATGAAAAGTGTGATTTGTCAGCTTGCGTGGAAACTAAGGACTGCAATGTACTTTTATCATTCTATCCTTATCTTTAAGATGATGATAATTATCTGCTTTCAAATTTGAATCTTAATCAAATTCAAACTTCAAAGAAAATAATGAATTTGATTGAGACTTTAAATCTCACACGTGATGAGATTCTTGCACTATAAATACAAATCTTAGTGTATGCATAAAAAGGGAGGTCATTAAAAGAAACCTTAAGGGGAGACATTACAAGAAAAAAAACACGTTATTAAAAAAAGGAAAAAAAACATAAAAAAAGGTGGGGCAGCAAAACCTATACTAGCCGCCACACCCCCTAAGTCCTTTCTTTTTCTCTCTCTCTCTTCTTCCCCTGCCTCCTGATATTCATGGAGGAAGGGCTCCCTCATCTTCACCATTTTGTTTTCTTGGAATCCCAGAAGGCGGGCCTCCTTTACTCTCCCTTCTCGCTGGTCATTTCATTTTCTTCTTCTTCATAGCCAAACGAGTGCAACCTTCTTCCCCAGACCAATGTGAACAGCAAGGGTGGAGCCTTTTAGAAGGCTTAGGTGGGTTGTAGCCCAGGTACAAAAATAAATCATAAAAAACCCAATAACCCACTTTCCCTTTGTCTTTTATATAAAACCTAAACATAAATAATTAATTGGTCATGAGAATCAAATTCATATGCCTTCTAAGTAACTTGGGGTTTTAGCTTTTTTCTTCTCAACAATATACAATTTTAGCTTAGGTTTTGAAGAGGAATCTATACAGAGAGCCACAAGAATGCAAAATCATCAGGTAATAATTTACAAGCCCCGACTTTTATTTTGAATTCAATGTGTCACATTCATTGGAGTAGACTGTATCCTAAAAATCTAATAGTTTAAATACATTCTGCTTTTTTAATACTCTAATGGGTCTTAATTCAATTTCCCCAAATGCATTCCTATTAAAAAAAACCCTAATTTGGTTAGTAACATAGGTCATGTTAAAGCTAATAGCTTTGTGAGAAATTACTGCACTGAAAAAAATGGTGAAGCTAGGTCTGGTGAATGGATTGAGAATATAGAATATTTAGATGAGTCAAGGTGTGTTGTTTATGGTGGTAAAGGTAAAAGTATAAGGTCAGTTGTGTCGAAAGTTGATTACCATGTTATGATTGGTGGGCTAAAAAAGTCAATGTTGAATGCTTTTGCTGTTGCAAAGATAGTTGAAGTTGTTAAGAGGTGGAAATGGGGGCCAAAATTGGAGACCTAATTGGAAATGATAATACTATAAATTTATGCAAATATTTTAGTAAAAAAGTTAAAAATGGTTAGTGGAGTAGATGGACAGATGCTAACGCACTAGTACTAATAATTTAGTAGTTATTTCAAAGTTAAGTTCCCTAAATCTTCCCATAATCTACTTCAGTATTTTATCCTTGTATATTCTGCATTTTATAAATATTCTATTATGGTATTAGTATCTTTTCATCTTGCACCTGACTTCCCTTTAACTTGAATAGGTTATAAATTATAATGAAAATCAAAGAAGCAAGAGAGGAAAAACTATATTTTCACTCTTTAAATCAAGTGAACAGACATCAACTAGTAAAGGACATTCTTAATCCAATATTGATGTCTCAAATCACAGTGAACAATCCCTTTTCATATCTCAAAGAGTTGAAATTGATGTTAATACTCTTGAACGAGATCCTGGGTTACGAATTCCAGTGTGGCAACATCATATTAATCAATAAGATGAAATTAAAAGAGCTTATATTAAAATGGATCAATATCAACCTAAGTTAATAGAGTATCCAAGGACTGAATCAGGGATATAATATCATTGATTTCAATACACTTGGTTTGATCACTTTCCTTGGCTAGAGTACTTTTTTTTATCAAATAATGCAGTATTTTGTTTTCCATGCTTTATCTTTGAAAACAAAGTATCTCGTCATCTCACATTCACCATCGAAGGCTATAGAAGTTGGAAGATGGTTACTTATGGGGTTAGATGTGCACTTTTGATGCATGTGAGAAGTCACACTTCATCCTATAATAATGCTGTGAAATCTACTCAAGATTTAATAAAAGTAAGTAGACATATTGATAAAGTGTTGAATGCAAAAATAGTTGAAGAAGTTCAGAAAAATCGGTTGAGACTTATAACAACACTTGAAAGTTTTCGATGGCTTAACTTAAAAGCATGTGCATTTAGAGGTCATGATGAATCTTCATCTTTTAAAAATCAAGGCAATTTTATGGAGTTGATAAGACTTATGGGGATTGAATGTTGGCATTGATGATGTTGTCTTAAAAAATGCTTAGAAAAATACAAAGTATACCTCACCTACTATTCAAAAAGAGATTTTGCATATTCTCATGAACAAAGTGAGGAAAAAGATTTGTGAAGAAGTGTAGGATGAAAAGTTTTGTATTTTTGGTTGACAAAGCCAAGGGATGCATTAAATAAAGAACAAATGGTCATTGTTTTGAGATTTGTTAACATTCAGGGTTTTTTATGAGAGCGTTTTTTTGGTATTGTGCATGTTTCAGATACTACTTCTTCAACACTTAAAAAAGAAATATGTGCTCGCTCAATATAACTTGTATATTCTCAATATGCAAGGTCAAGGGTATGCTGATGCTAGCAATATGCGTGGTGCGTGGAATGGACTATAAGATTTCTTAAAGAATGTCTTTATACATATGATGTATATTGCTTTGCTCATTGACTACAACTACCATTAGTTGCAGCAGTTGGAAATGAGATTTTTATTTGTTTATTTTTCTTAAAATTGATAAACATTATCAATCTATTAGTGCTTTTATCAAACATCATACCAAGTTACATTATGCTCAGGCTATAGAAATTGCACATATGGTAGTTACTAGAGAACATGAGTCTGGTAAAAGGGCTAATCAAATCGATAATTTACATCAAATTAGAACTACTCACTGGAGCTCTCATTTTGATTATATTTCCAACTTAATAGATATGTATGGTGCAACTATTATCATGCTTGAAAGTATAGTTCAAGAAGGATCTTCTAACTCTATACATGGACAAACTTATGGTTGTCTGATTGTGATGAAATCTTTTGAATTTATATTCATCTTATATTTGATGCATAAAATAATAGGGATTACTAATTTACTTTGTCGAGCTTTGCAGCAAAAATCTCTTGATATCTTAAATGCAATAGATCTTGTATCAATTACTAAAGCATTGCTTCAAACTTTAAGAGATGCCGGATTTGATCTTCTCCTTGCACATGTGCAATCTGTTTACATACAATATGAGATTGACATACAACATATGAATGTTTTGTATAAAAAGGCTACAAGTTGTTCATGTCAGCAACAAGGATCAGTGACAGTTTACCAACATTATCATTATGATATATTTAACTTAACATAGATTTTCAGTTAGAAGAATTAAATTCTAGATTTAGTGACAGGACAATGAAACTCTTTATACTAAGCTTTGCTTTAGAACCTAAGGACAACTTTAACTCATTTAAAGTTGATGTTATTTACAAGTTTACTAAGAAATTTTATCCTAAAGATTTCAATGAACAAAAGATATATTATTTGAGATCTCAGTTGGAGCATTATCAAATTGATGTAATTCATCATAAGAGCTTTCAGAATACTACCATTTCTGAATTATGTCAAGGATTAGCCGAAACAAATAAGTCGCAGCACTGTCATTTGATTGACAGGTTGATTTGTCTTGTTTTGACTTTGACTGTTTTCACTGCTACCACAGAGCGGGCATTTTCAGTGTGAAACATGTTAAAGTTATGCTTCATAATAAAATGAAAGAGGAGTTCTTAGCAGATTCTATAATAATTTACATTGAACGAGAGCTTGCTGAAGATATCGATTCGGATTTGATTATAGATGAATTCTATTCCACAAAACATTGAAGAGTGCAACTTCAATAGCGTAATTTTTTTTTAATTTTTTGTACTTCAAATTTTATTTTTTTATATTTTATGTTAATATTTGGATCGAAATTTTACTGTTAACTTGACAAATTTATATATACAAGTCCATGATTGATCTTGGAAAACAATTTATATGTATTTGGTTTGTAGCTCAAGGCAGAAAAAATTCGGAGCCTTTACTAATAGGAACCCCCCCAAGTCTTTTTCTTCTCTTTCTTTCCCTGGCCTTTAGGAGAAGAAGCCCTATCTCTTTCTTTCAGACCTCCACACACTGCCCCCATCTCCTCTGTTCAGACCTCCACACACTACCCTTCCTTCTACGTTCCAAAATCAACTCGTTCCTTCATCTCTCTTTTCAAAAGACCACTGTCAGTAACGATAACATCTCTAGAAGCCATTGCCCTTTACCGTGATAGCACTGCACCTTGCCAGTTTTGTTCTTACCAGCACCGTGTTTTCAACAAGTCCAGCACCGCAAGCTTTAGCCTCTGCACTGTAACCTTCGACAATAGTGTTGTGACCAACTCAAAGTGACATTCTCTCTTGTTGTAGCCGTGAATAAGATGACAACACTGTGAGCAGCAATAAGCAGGAGCAACATAGTAGCCAGATCCTTTCTCTCTGAACAACAACACGACAACATGATGTTCTTCTAGTCTCTATTAAAGCAACATTGGAAACTCTTTTTCATGCTAGCAATCCCATCTTCGCTGTGAATAGCAGGCCGAATCTTCAACCGCAAGCAGTGCCCGATCATCTCCCTCAGCTTCGACTTCAGCCACAACCACACCATGAGACTAGTCAGGTCACTGGCTTGCAATAGAGACCAATCGAGTCACTAGCTTGGGCTAGTGACCAGGTCGGCCGCTGGGTCTAGCCCAACCCGTATGGTTGGGCTAGATCCAGCCTAAAAACAAAAAAAATATATTAAAAAATAGTTTTCCTTTTCTTTTAATCCAAAATTTACGGATTTATTCAATCATGTCAGAGTCAGAAATACCGTGTGTTTTGGGTTACATAATATTTACCACTGCTAGAGTTGGAAATATTCATAGGAAAATATTAACTGACACTAGAGTCGAGAATATTGTAAAGGGACCACAAAAATGAATAAAGACAATGTAAGACAAAATCAACAATGTAGTCTGCCTTAGGTAGTACACTTAAGAGGTGATAGTATCTTCCCTTTCACGAAACTAGTCTAGTATCATACAATCTCTGTTGACTAGTTAGGGTTCATAGTGACCACAATACTAACTGGCGACTTCTTAAACAATATTGTACCCCCAAAGAACAAGATGTTAGATATCTGTTTTTTTTTTCCATGAGAATAATTTTTAATCAGTCGTCACGATGTTCGGATGTGACAAGGGAGATTATGCCAAATTCTAAAGCCCCTATTGAAGGTTTGTAGATAGAAAATGTATGTTAGAGAGAAATTTATTTTAATTTAAAAAATAAACTTACATTTATGAAGGATAATATATCATGAGGTGATTTGTTGGACTCTAAAAAGCCCTCTGATCCATCCATTGGAGTGTGGTGCTATTACACTAAAAAAACACTAGTCAATCCCTTCCAAGATTAAGGATGCCACGAGTACCAAAATTTACTAAGGTGGCAAAACTTGATTTTTTCTCTAAGTGAACAACACATTATGAATGATGGGCTGTATTTTGTTGAAGAGTTGTTGGAAGTCTGAACGGTAATAAATGCTCATGGTAACGGGTAGATCCATCAATTTTCTAGCCTAAAAGTGTAATTGAATGATTTGGAAATGTCATTAGAAAAAAGTGATAGCTTTTTTATCAATTTTCAAAAGACAACATCAATGTTGATATCCCAAAAAATCCAAGTATCTTGGAGGCAAGACTTATGTCTTAGATATATGGTTAATCTCTTAATTCTAGCAATCTGATCCATTTTTTCTAGCCAAGGCAGTTATAAATAGGTATTTGATACTTGTAAAATATCATCTTTGGTAAATAGAAAGACTTTCAAATGATTAAGTCAGTGACTTTTTTTTTATATATAGAAAATGGAGATTTCAAACCTTTTGTTTAAAAGATTTATGGTTTATTTATAGCTCATGATTCTTTTTATGGAGAAGAGGGGTTAAGGTGTAATATTATCTTGATAACATTAAAGAGAAAAAATTTCTCTGACATATTTATTAATGTTGATAGGAAATATCCCTGACATATGTATTAATAAGAAAAAACATATTATTGACATATGTATTAATAAGGATGAAAATATGATGGACCCTTACACAACTTTTACACATTATCTCTAACACAACATTAATATCAAATAAAATATAGTGGGTCTTAAATGACTTTTATACACCTAATAGATGTGAGGAAAGTAAGATCCAAAATGTAGTTGTGCACAAAGAAGGTGAGTCCTTTTATTGGTTGAGCTTGGGGGAGGTTGGGTTTTATGGGGGGTTTTCTAGGCTTTTAAATTTAGATTTATCAAAAAGAAATTAGTTTTTATATGAATTTGTTTGTTAAATTTTTAGCTACAAAAAATCTTAACTATCCCTTTCTTTTTAATGTTAGAAAAGCTTCCTAAACTCCAAATGATAAATTAAGACTGTGCAACAAATATTATCTTATTTATTTCCTAACTCATTAGATATAGAAGCTGCAAATTGTTTTAGGTCAGATCTACAATTTATATGTATTATTTCTCGTGTTTTCTTTACATAAAAGTGTTTCTTTATATCCAATATCAAGAATACCAATTATTTATCAAAAGAATAATAATAAAAAAAAAACAACTAAACTAGATAGTAATGCATCTATAAATCCAAAACCCCATCCTACATGAGTAGTACTTACACACTTCACTATCTTTTGCTTGTCTAAAAATTTGATTTCAAAGTCTAACTTTTTACTATTTTGTTTAACAATATTTGTTTTCATTATATGACTTTAGAGTTTATATTTTTAAATATACATACACTTAAGGTTATTTTAGAATACATCATTTATAGAATTTTGATATATTTTCTTTATTCAATTTTAACCATAAAAAGTATGTAGAATTTACTATATGATCAGTGGTGGACCTAAAATTTAAGCTATAAGTACTATGACACCCGAAAACCTTATAATATTTTCTACGTTTTGGTTTAATACATCTTCCCCATAACACTTATTGCACCTCGGTAGATGTCATAGCAAGGGACTAAAATGTATATCGTGAAAAATTAGAGTCACCAACTAGTAATTAGAGGAAACTAGAAATACTAAAGTTAAGCATTGGTTCTAGAAATTCAAGTAAGATGTTAATTATAATTAAAGAAAGCATCATGTCACCCTTACACCATCCTTTTTAACAAAAGGATACCTTTACTATGTATTTTCTCTTAAATTTGTCTTTTTGATTGCCATCAATTATCCTGGTTATTTTTATCCTTTTTTTATTTTTACTTTTTCTTATTTCATGGAAAATTTGATGTCGTTCCCTAAATAAAAAATATCAGTTTTATTATTCATAAAAGCTAAATCTTGACATCAATCCCTTTTAAAATAAGACTTATCGTTTTGGTTATTCAGGAAGAACTTGTCATTATTCTCCTGAAAAGGAGATTTGTTTTATATTAACATTGATCCCTTATAAAGAAGACATTTTAATTAATTTATTTTTATTTTTATTTTTAAGTGGGTGTTAGACCTATAAGGATGGTAAAAGAATTTTAGATTAGGCACCTCATAATTACATATTTGAAGTCGATTGTTTGACATTTTCAACATGTTTTTCATTAAATTTAAAATTTTTGATGTGCTGATGTTAAAAAAAATTAAAAAAATTAATTTTAATGTATTTTCAAGAAAAAAAAGCTTTGAAAAACAACCATTATCATATTCTCAAACACCTTAGCCACACAAGCTTTGTTATTTGGAGCTCATTCGGTATTGTGGTAATTATTACTTTTCAAAGTATATTTTACTTGAAAATATATCGAAATAATATTTATTTATTTTTGATATCAGTACATTAAAATAATCTAATAATATCAAAAATATTAATTTAAAAAAAAAAAATATAAAAATTTTTAAAATTTTTAAAATATTTTTATACCACAAAAATAAACTGATATATCCATTAACCTATATATTGGAGGAGTTGCTCAATAAATAAAAACAAAAAGCTAACTGTGGAGAACTCACAAAGATTTAACCCCGCCGATGCCATTAATTAGAGGAGGACACATGCCCCAAACGGTGCTGCCAAACAGTAGGACACCGTTATCTGACGCCGCCAAGTCTGTCCCCTCAATCTCAAAGCCGCGTAAAGCGGGTCCCGAAGATCGTTTGGTCCCAGCACAGCAACCATTTCCCTTATAAGGACAGGGAAAGAAAAAGAAAAAAAGCTATTTCAAGCACAGTTTTGGAACCGCCGGCCGGCCCAGTCTAATATTTATATTTTAGATTTTAATTGGATTATCAGATTATTTAATTAATTTTTTTAAATTAAAATGATTTTATTTTAATAAAAAATAAAAAATAAAAAATTAAAATCAATGGATTACAACCGAGTTTTTAATCAAGTCTTGCTGGTTCATCACACCAAATTTTTTTTTTTTGTTTATTTTTTAACTTGATTTAATTTTATCCAGATCAACTCACAAGCTAGATTAAAACTATAATTTGAAGTCAATACTAAACTATTTCCCTTCTAATAATAATAAAAAAACTATCCTAGAACATATTTATCTTATTTATAAATTATTAGTTTTTTGCTATAATTTATTCTCAAATACGCTGTAACTCTTTTTTTATTTAACGATAACATATACTATTAGATTAATTTATACCTTTATAAAAGCTATATTCTTTCTTCAAATGAACCAAAAAAAAGATGCAAATATCCTTGAAAACTAAACCAATTTATCTAGAATTAGCTTATAATTAACCTGTTAGCATTAGTATCTCGTCGACAAAAACATTTGACCTAATAATTAAAAAAATCAAAAGCTGGTGCCATGGAAGAATTTCATCAAAATATTATGAAGATAGAAGTGTACATGTTCAAGTTGACTAAAAAATTATTAGGTTTCAAGTTTTACGTATAAATAAAACTTCTTTTCAATATTTCGCCAGCATGATCGAGAGTGAACTTAAATCTTCTAACAAGCAATTAATTTCTTGTTTTTTTTTTTTAGAAAATACCTATTTGTAAACTAGCCTCACTAATAATTATTATTTTCAAATTCATATATTCAAAATAATTTTCATCCCCAGAGTTAAATTTCCATCCAAAATGTATTAAACATACCATCCATCCTCAAGAAGATATATATATATTTGTTTTTTTGTCAGCCTTCTTTAATTTTCAAACCGATGATTAAAAATGTGTTTCGGAATGCGATGCAAACTATATTTTTAAAATTTTAATATTTTTATTTAAAATAATTATTTAAGATTAATATTCTGATATTAAAAAATATTTTTAAAAATTAAAAAAATTATTTTAAATAAAAAATTTTAAATTATAATTTCAAACAAATTGCATATGTGAAGAGTAAACCATCACCACCTAAATCAACAACTTTAAACGTTAGTATTAATTAAGCAGTAATAGATGGTCGTCTCTTATGAAAAATTAAAATACAAGCTGTGAAACATGAATTCACTGAACAGATAGAGAGACCTCACTTTACAGGGACATTCATGTAACATGAGTCATGGCAGTTTCCGTTAGTGAATTCCAATCTTAAAAAATATACGAAGTATCTAAACTCAAACCAGCAATTATCCTTAAAAAAACAATAACAGCTAAGTTTTGTGTGAGGGAGATTTCTTTTTGAATGAAGCAAGAAGTTTCATATCCCTTCTCTTCTTCTTGTGGGGTCCTCCTTTTTCACAGGTAAGGACAGCCTCATCACCAGCCTGGAAAGAGTTGTTATAACATTAGCTGCCCACTAAAAGCTCTCTGCTTGATGGGTTTTCACGGCGACATTCATCCAAAATCAACTGGACTTTGATCTCTGGCTTCAACCCAATTCACTCTCCCTCAGTTTCTCTCCTTTTTGGTTTTCTTCTTGAGGTAAGAGTGTATATTTCAGCAAAAAGTTTCTGTCTTTGCGATAATGTAGATTGCATTCTTTGTACTTAACTACTGTTTTTTCATAGAGCTAAGCTTGGTTGAAGTTGGTCTAGATAGATCTGAGGTTGTGAGGATATTGTTTTTGAGGCATTTAGTGATCGGGAGCTAGTTCAGCATTGGGTTCTTAAGGCCTCAGGGATTGGGGTTTGGAGCTAGGCAGTTCTAGTTTTCGTTTTTTTTTTTTTTTGAGTTGGGACTTGTGTATTTGGCTTGCTAGGAGCTCGAGGATTGGAATTGCAAATGGTGAGCAGAAACTAGTGAGCTGGTTACCTGTAGTGTGCTGTGTATTATTTGAGTCCTTGGTCATAGTGGATCATTTGCTGCATTCACTCCTCCTGAAGCTACTTGGTGGCTTGTGGTTCTTCACAAAATGTCATCTTCCAAGGAAAAACTTATGTTCCTGACTCAGGGCATTCTTCTCTCACTTTAAACACTGGAACTTCTGCTGTTGCTAAGTCCAATTCTAGTTTCCCATCTCCTATCTACCAATCTGCTCGAATTTTGTCAGGCATATCGTCTTACAAATTTGATATTAAGCAAGAAGGTAGGCATGGATCCGTCTTTATTTTTACCCTATTCCAAACTCAGGCCAAACTTGATGTCTGCGTTGATCACTGTAGCCACAGACGATTTTGTACTCTGAACAATTTCACATTCAAGAACTATAATGGTTCTTACATGTCAAAGGAGTATGCAATCAATGTGACTTCTGATACTTACCCTTTCCTTCATTCCTTCAAACAATTCTGTCACATTATTAATGCAATCGAAGTTTTCTATCCCTGATGAAGTCTTTCCAGACCAGGCAGTAGCTATAATCCATCTAGCCCTTTAGTGGTCTTTCTGAACTTGCCTCGAAACTGTTTTCCGGTTAACAACTGGGAGGTCCGTTGATCACTGCAGAAAATGATACTCTTGGAAGAATTTGGGAGAATGATGCCAAATATCTCCATGTGAACAGCTCTGCATGACAGGTTTCAGTTAACCCTGAATCCATAAGATACCACCTGTCACTACTGAAATAGCACCAAATTGGGTTTATGCCTCCGCTGATGTGATGGGAGATGCAAAGTAGCCAACATGAACTTCAACATAACTTGGGTGTCTCTGTCAATCAAAACTTCCCTATTTTGTGCGGGTACATTTCTGTACATTGTGTAGTAAGGCTCTGAACAATCTTGTGTTCAATCTGTATATAAATGATGATAGTGCCGTTGAGAGTCTTGACCTCTCAACCTTTACCGGTGGCTTGAGTGTACCCTATTATAGAGACTTTGTCTCCAATGCATCAGTAGATTCAGATACTTTCACTGTAAGTGTTGGTCCGGATCCAACAACAGATTTGGCAAATGCAACTATGAATGGGCTGGAGATTTTCAAAATCAGCAATGAAGCTAAAAGCTTGGATGGGCTTTCATCTGTTGAGAGTCTCCTTCCTCAATCACCATCGAAGAAAAAGCAAGATTGGAATTATCATTGGTTCGATTGTTGGAGCTGTGGTTGCATTTGGTTTGATTGGTCTCTGTTACTGTTGCTTGGCAGCACACAGGTCAAAGACTACTACTCCCCAGGCACATCCATGGCTGCCATTGCCCTTATATGGAAACTCTCAGACCATGACCAAGATGTCCACAACTTCTCAAAAGAGTGGAACGGCAAGCTGCATCTCATTGACTTCCTCTAATCTTGGTCGGCTCTTCACATTCCAAGAAATCCTCGATGCAACGAACAAGTTCGATGAGAGCCTTCTTCTTGGGGTTGGTGGTTTTGGTAGGGTGTACAAAGGAACCCTTGAAGATGGAACTAAAGTAGCTGTCAAAAGAGGAAATCCCAGATCCGAACAAGGTCTTGCTGAATTCCGAACTGAGATTGAAATGTTATCGAAGCTTCGCCACCGTCATCTTGTCTCTCTTATTGGCTATTGTGATGAGCGGTCAGAAATGATTCTAGTCTACGAATACATGGCTAATGGACCCCTTAGGAGCCATTTATATGGAACTGCTCTTCCACCTCTATCATGGAAGCAACGACTAGAAATATGCATTGGGGCTGCCAGGGGCCTGCATTATCTCCACACAGGTGCCGCTCAAAGCATTATTCACCGAGATGTCAAGACAACAAACATTCTGTTGGATGAAAATTTCGTGGCCAAAGTTGCTGATTTTGGCCTCTCAAAAGCAGGCCCAGCTATTGATCAGACCCATGTGAGCACAGCTGTTAAGGGTAGCTTTGGTTACCTTGATCCTGAGTACTTCAGAAGGCAACAACTCACAGAGAAGTCAGATGTGTATTCATTTGGAGTGGTTCTAATGGAAGTTCTCTGCACTAGACCGGCTCTAAAACCCTGTTCTCCGAGGGAACAAGTCAATATAGCAGAGTGGGCAATGACCTGGCAGAAGAAGGGCATGTTGGATCAAATCATGGACTCCAATCTAGCAGGTAAGGTGAATCCAGCTTCTCTCAAGAAATTTGGGGAGACAGCTGAGAAATGCCTTGCAGAGCATGGAATTGACAGGCCATCAATGGGAGACGTCTTATGGAATCTCGAGTATGCTCTTCAGCTTGAGGGACCTCATCTGCACTAATGGAACCTGAAGATAACAGCACAAACCATATCCCAGGCATTCCGTTGACACCACTTGAACCATTTGATAACAGCGCAAGTATAATTGATGGAGGGAACTCTGGAACAGAAGATGATGCTGAGGATGCTGCCACTAGTGCTGTATTTTCTCAGCTAGTAAATCCTCGTGGAAGATGAGAAGGCTTCCACCCATTCTTGGACAAAGGACATTCTGGTGAAGATTTGGCTGTCTGGTCACCGAGTGTTTGTGATAAAATGGAAGTGAATGAGCTAAGGTTATCTCTTATCACATTGTTCAATCTTTTTTACCTCAATTTATCTCCATAGCTCGTAATATTGTTCAGTGATGGATGGGAATCAATCCATCTGAAATTGCAAGTTACCATAAGGGCTTGATCTACAATTCTTCTGGCTTTCAGCTGCCATGTTATTTATTTTTCACACAATTACTGGAGATATTCAATGTATTGCTTTCACAATATTTATTTTCACAGATTGATTATAGAAATAACTCACAGCTCACTGCCTCAGTAATCTGATTCATTCGCAATGCTTTGTGTATATATATTGAGGCTACCTCAGGTTGCCTTACATTTGATCAACACCATGTCTGGCTATCTCAGCATTTGTTCCACTTCCTGAGTTTAGCTAATGAAGAAACAGGCAAGCTTCCGTTCAATGCGAAAAAATACAATAAAAGGTGGTGCACCAAGTTAGTTAACAACCACAGCCTGTATGATAACTAGGTGCACCATGTCCGACTACTCTTTTTTGTGCTCAATCTAAGACCTGGGAGAGGATTGTTGTCGAGTGAACCGGACTCCAGCACCTGGTCCGTTAATTAATCCTGGACCGTGTGAGTCCGACCGCACTGGATAGGCCGCAGAAAGGGCATGTTCGCTTAAAGCTTGTCCTGTGTTGGCCCAAGGTTGAATGCTTTTAACCCGGATGACGTTCACTGAAGCAGAAGCTTTTCAAAGATGACCGGAGGTGACCGTGGATCGGATAGAAGAGGATTCGGATATCTTTAGACAAAACTTTTGATTGAATTGAATTAGCATTTGCTAATAGAGAGGGAAAAGCAAAACGGAATCAGCAAAATTACTTTCTTTTCCAAAATGAACAAGAAAACTAAATCCTCTAAGAAAATTACTATACATCAAGATATAAAAATATTGTGATTACAAATTTGTCCTAAAAAATGATTTTTGAGGTTATATTTGAGTTTAAAAGAATTATGGAAGTGTTTATAAGTAATTTTGAGAAAAATAAAAAAATAATAACTTATCATGTTGTTGTTGATTTAGCCAAAATTCAGTAAGAAAAAAAAAAAAAAACCGACTTACGTATTCAAAGTTAAGTTTTTATTTCAAGGTTGGGCTTGGACTAAGCCTAAACATGACTAGATCGTAACCTAGACCCATCTAAGTTTTTTTTTTTTTTTCATTTGATTTTCTAATATTTTAAATTTTGAATTTATCACTTTAAATTATGCTATGATTTTTTGTGTTTTCTATCAAACTATTTTTATGTGTGAAACAGTTATACGATAATTTTTATACTTTCAACTATTCTATTTTTTTTAGAAAAAAAATATTATTAAGAAATATAATTATTCATAATATAATGAATAGAAAGATGTTTTTGTTCATATTTCAACTTTTCAATATAAAGAAAACACACAAATTAATGTGTATTTTTTTTTGAAATTAAAATATTTTTATTATACATATATCAAATAATAATTAAAATATATATCAAAAAATATTTAAGCACAGGTCAAGCAAAAAATATACAAAAAAATAAATTACAAGAATAAATCAAATATATATTGTATTACATCTCATCTCCTAGTATCAAATAAAGATTTGAACAAGTGTTTCTCTTACTAGACACAAATAAGTTTTGTTCCCAACTATTCATCTTCCTACTATTTTATTATCTCGCTTATGTAATCATGCATTTTTTTTTATCTTATCTATTTACCAAACATTACATAATCATGGTATGATTTTTTTAATTTTTTTTTCTGGTTTTTTCAGTTTAATTATTTTTTTAGTTTTTTACTCACCTCTAATCTCATCTACATAATCATGCTTTCTTTATCTTATCTATCTATCAAAAACTACTAGATTAATAAAATAATAATAATAATAATATGGTTGTTATTATTATCAAACATCCATTCATCTCCTTGTTATTTTTTTTTGTTTTTTTTTTTTTATGAAAATGAAATGGTTTGTAGTTCAACTATAAAACTCATATTTTATGTTCGCTGAGATTATTGATCAATCCATCCATCATCTATTGATTATTGATCATTTTTTAATCCCTATTCGCTGAGATTCTTTGGACAAGACACAGCATCCACATAGCCACGTTAATTTCTGTTCCCTGTACAGAAGAAAGATGCCATATGACACGACCAAAAGATTGATGTCTTCTTCCAAGTGCAGGAGTGTCGAAGTAATAAATAACCTGACAAGACCAGGTCAAACCACCACAAGAATTCACAGTTTTACCGACGACAATATTCCGTCGGTGTGTGATTGATAGTAGTCGGTAAATTATTTACTGACTACATTACCGACGGAATATGTCCGTCGGCTTACCTTTCATCGGTGATTCCACATTCCGTTGGTTTGAGATGGTTTTACAGACGAAATTTACGTGCAAAAAAAAAGTTTCCCGCTTCAAACATACCGACGGATTTTTATTCCGTCGATGATATCACAAGTCACCGACGGTTACTTTCCGTCGGTAACTTAGTCGGTGAATTATTGAAATACCGACAGAATATACCGTCTGTCAATTCGTCGGTAAGTTATAATACGACGGAATAATTCCGTCGGTAAATCTGTTGGTGAGTCATGAAAACACCGACCGAATTTATCCGTCTGGAAATTTTCGGTGATGGTCGCGGCTACTGTCTAATGCCGACATATTATTCCGTCGGTAAATCCCTTTGTAATTGTTTTTTTTATTATTTTTTAATTTTTTAGAATACATAATATAAAATGATATAAATTAATGGTAATAAAAACCAATTATGCAAATAAAATTTATATTAAGCATCAAAAACAAAAAATGAAAGATAAATAATATTCATTACAAAATGAAATGTTTCAAAAAAACATTAAATGAAATTTTAAATGTAAATAATGTTTATTAAAAATTAATATAAAGGAGGAGGAGGAGGAGGAGGAGGCTGGCTGTTATGCGGCCAAAAAGGATTGGGTGCACATGTTCCACCTTGTGCCATGTTCATGACCATTTGACGAAGCTCTTCATAGGCCGCTCTTTGTTGTTCAGAATCTGCTCTGTATTGTTCTTTGAGTTGTGTGTACGCCTCTGATAGGTGGTCGCACTTTTGCTGCAAGGCCACGAACTCCTTAGATTGGGAGCTCCCGACGGTTGAAGCAGTACGGGTCGTCCGCAAGTTGTCGGCCGTAGTGGAGAGCCCGTAAACCCGATTCTTATCGGGTCCACCTGACGATCCAGCCTCCATCCACAAATCCGGATCGAATTCCGGATGGGTCGAAGGATCGTCCCCGTATGTCTCCCTCAACCGATTATTATAGGTCTCCTGAAAATAAAAAAAGTAATCATCATATT
Organism: Populus tremula; assembly: GCA_964019445.1. Taxonomy (NCBI): domain Eukaryota; kingdom Viridiplantae; phylum Streptophyta; class Magnoliopsida; order Malpighiales; family Salicaceae; genus Populus; species Populus tremula. Next base: position 44,273,693 of record CAXHTJ010000001.1, read on the forward strand.
CAATTCAATAAACATAATAATAACTTACAAAATAAAATGGTTGAACAAACATACCACAAAATGTTGAGCACGGCTGTCAACGAACTGTTGCACCCCCTTTTGGCGGTCTTGACTCCGCACGTGCGTCTCCACAAACAACTCCATAGGGCTCGGCTCATGTCCAAGAGACGTAGCCTATAATGAAAAAAATTTATTAACAACAAATTAATTGAATGATATATTTCATTTAAATTAATCTTACCATCCGTTTCGCATGTGCAGCAAATCGAACGGAGCCGCCGGTGTGCGTTGTCACCGAGCTATGAATTTGCCGATTCCGGTTGCCAGCACCAGACTGTGAGCGTCGTGTGAACCGCTCAGATGTCACGTGCTCAAGATAGTGCGGCCATATATTCTCCGGGATGTATATCGGTTTGAAATCCCTCCAAACTGCAACATCGTTCCAGCCTTGGAACTCCCTATCCCTCGTAGTTTTGTTTGCCTTTTTTTGGGATTCGTATCAAAAGTCACGCAACCTACTTCACACAAGCAAAAATTACATTTCGAAACATAAATTTTTTTGTAAAAAAAAGTTGTATTGTTTTCGATGTTACCTAGTTGTAGCGTGATTTTCCCACACCCTCCTCACAACAGTGTTATGTTCCTCGTTCCAGCAGAATCGATTCTGTGTATAAAAAATAATTTTTTAAAATGTTAATAATTTATTTACAATTATATTAAGAATTTATTAGAAATAAGCTGAAAATTATATATTAACACGAACTTGAAATCTAGAAACCATGCATTGATTTGAGGCATCCATTCAGGATACCTGGATATCTGACTCCATTGAAACAATAGAATCTCCATCGACGATTTAAACGCCGATGATATTACTTGGGCGGCCTCAATGTTTGTGAACCTGAAAAGAAATGAAATTAATTAAATAGTTACTTCATAAATTATGTTTTAAATTTGTTTTTTTTTTAAAAAAAACTAAAACCTTAACAAACTTACATTGAAAGATCATCCTTCCATTGTGCCTCGTACTTGCGGGTCCATCGATTTCGCTGCGAAGGCATACCGCTTCTGCGATGTCAAACAACGCTGGAAGAGGCAACATCAGTTGACGGTGCAAGTGGTGTAGGTGCCTCTTCTTGAGAGGCACCTAAGGAAATATCTTCCTCGCTGCTAGACGAACTTGATGCGACCGGACGTGAAGCTCTGGTTTTCATTCTGTGCATCTAACCAATTTTATATAAATAATTATATAATTAAATTCAAATGTTAAAAAAAATTCGGCAGCACCTCCCCTATACTTGGATACTACCCAAATCCACAAACCTGCAAATATTAACAATAGCCACAACCAATTGACCCAATCTATACTAATTATTCCAACATATTCAATTACTAATCCTAAGGTAAATTCAACATTAACAATTACAATTCAACAAATTATTCAATAATTATGCCAATACAACAATAAAATATATTCAATAAATTAAAAAAGAATTATAAAGTAACAAGTAAAATCAATGGAAACAATTAAACACAAATTATGCAATAATACAGTAAAATTACTAATTATTCCAACATATCCAATTACTAATTCTAAGGTAAATTCAACATTAACAATTATAATTCAACAAATTATTCAATAATTATGTCAATACAACAATAAAATATATTCAATAAATTAAAAAAATTATAAACTAACAATTAAAAAAGAAAAATTAAACACAAATCATGCAATAATAGAGTAAAATTACTAATTATTCCAACATATGCAATTACTAATTCTAAGGTAAATTCAACATTAACAACAAATATTCAACAAATTAACTAATAACAATTATGCCAATACAACAATAAAAATATTCAATAAATTTTTAAAAAAACTATAGACTTTAGGGAAGAAATATGCATACCTTAATAATGTGTTGAAACAAAAAATTTATCTACATTACAAAAAAAATACAAACAAAAAAAAAAAAAAAAAAAATAAAAAATAAAAAAAAAAATAACTATAAATAAAATAAAATAAAATGAAAAAAAAGAAAAACAAACATACCTTTTTAATGTGATGAAGATTCACAACCAAGCTTGCTAGAGATTCAACAAAGCTTGAAGATTTGAGAGGAAAAAAAATCAAATTCTAAGGTGAGAAACGTTAGAATACGGAGGAGAAGAAAAATGAACTGAAGGGGTGGCCAAGAACTTATAGTGCAGTTTTACCGACGGATTCACATGGAAATATAAAATTATTATTATTTAATTAAATCCATCGTACGGCTAAAAATCCGTCGGGTATTTGAATTTTCGCACCGAATTTTTTAATTACCCTCCATATTTTTTCGGTCGTCGGTGATTCCGTCGGTAAGCTGACACGGTCAGAGGTGCATTCAATTCACACCTTTGGAATTCGCACATTTCCGTCGATAATTTTTCGGTAAAATTTGCCCGACAGCCTATTTCGTCGGTATGGACGTCGATAAAGTCGTCGGTATGACGTCGGTGATTGTGGCATTTTGGTGTAATTATTTTCGAACTCTCTGTGAGATGCCGACACGTGTCCGTCGGTATCGGCGTCGGTGATTGTGGCATTTTGGTGTAATTATTTTCGAACTCTCTATGAGATGCCGACAGACTACTGTCCGTCGGTATGGACGTCGGTGATTGTGGCATTTTGCTGTAATTATTTTCAAACTCTTTGTGAGATGCCGATGGACGGCGGTCCGTCGGTGATTGTTCAATGTACAAGAGATGTTGTGTTTGTATTTTCTATTTACCTTCCTACAAAAAATTCAATGATAAACTGTCCATTGCACAAAATAATAGCAATAGTGCTTAAACAATAAATATATATTTCGTGTTACAAAATATATCATCCATAATGTAAATTACATAAAGAAAAGGGTTTTACAAAGGGCTTCGTTTTGATAGTTACTCAGAATTATCTTCTTCTTCGTCATCAATTGAATAGTCATCACCTTCATCGCAATCTTCAATATGGATATCATCTTCTTCATCGACATTTGCTTGTCCGCTAGAGCTCAAAACAACGTTCAACTCCTCTACGTCAACATCAACAAGACTATCATCGAAACATGAAAATTTGAATTTTCTTCCAATTCAATCGAAGGAGCAACTCGATATGGTTCAACCAACTCACTAACTTGAAAGACTTCATCCCACACACTTGTGTCTTCGTTCTCATCCTGAACAACCTCGACACGACCCCGTGGTTTTGTTTTTAAAATGGACAACCAATCAACTCTTGATCGATCCTTTCTAAATGAAGGGGTGTATGTGTAATAAACTTGTTGACATTGCTTTGCGAAAACAAAGACATCGTTTATGTTGCGGAGTCTAGCTTTTAAGTTGATTTCGATCAGACCATGGTGCGTATCAACTCTGATTCCTCTGTCTGTCGTGTCATACCAATAACATTTGAATGAAAACACTGTATTCTGCTTGCTATGATATTATAGTTCGACGACCTCTTCTAATCTACCATAGTAGTTAACTTCTAACTCACTACTTGTGGATCCTTTAACACAAACACCGCAACTGTATGTCTTTCTTCCTTGCCCGTATTCTTCAGTATGGAAAACATATCCATTAACAAAATACCCGTTGTAGCACTTAACTTTTCTTTCAGGCCCGAGGCTTAGTGAAGACAATGACTTAGACGCACTTCTTCCCATTTGATAAACCTTGTATACATGTAATGTACATCAATAAACGGTAAATGAACGAGAATCTCGTAATGACATGCATACGTACAGTAATTTTGCAAGTTAGAATGAGTTTGTGATAGTGCTTACATGTGTTCTGAACCATGTGGCAAATTGTTCATCTTGTAATTGAAAGATCTGGGAGTCCGTCAGCTGCGAGTTATTGGAGAGCAAATATTGTCGATGTTGCCTGCAAGTGATAATGAGTGTATGATTTCACAATATATAATTAGCAATATATTACTGACAAAGTTTAATTAGTATTACACATATATAAACTTACTGAATAAATGGTCTCAACTCATCACAGTTAAATAGAACATAGTTGTGTACTTGTTTGAATTTTATTTTCGACAAATATCTTACTGCATTTTTAGGTGTGGGTCGTCCAGTATTGGAGAATATTGACAAGTTCCTACTAGAAGGCACTTCACCGCCATCATCATGCCGTGGAACGCGATTGATTCTTGTTCTCAGATGAGATTCGAAATAGTACGAGATAAATGTTGAGATCTCTTCAACAGTATAGGCCTCAGATATCGAAGCCTCTACATGCTCCTTGTTCTTAACCTTTTTCTTGAGATTAAACAAGTACCTGCATTGAATTACAATTCAAGTATTTCCAATTAAGAAAAACATATAAAATACTTTTAGATATGAATTCCATTTCAATTGTAATATCTAACCGTTTGAATGGGTACATCCATCTATACTGGACCGGTCCTCCAGCTTTTGCCTCGAACAGTAGATGTATAGGGAGATGCTCCATTGAGTCAAAAAATGGAGGAGGGAATATCATCTCAAGTTTGCATAGTGTCTCGATGATATTCGTTTGAAGCCTCTCAATGTGCTCAACATTCAACTTGCTGGAGCATATATCTCTGAAGAAATGACTGATCTCCGTTAGTGCATCCCATATTCCCTTTGGCAACAAATCACGAAAAGCTAATGGGATGAGTGTTTGCATAAACACGTGGCAGTCATGACTCTTCATTCCATACAATCTGCAGTCCTCTATGTTAACAAGCCTTGATATGTTCGATGCATGTCCATCCGGAAAACGCAGACTCTTAAGCCATTTGTAGACTAGCAGTTGTGCGTTTTTTTCTAACACGAAGCTTGCCCTTGGTTTTGCGACCCGTGACTCCTCATAAACCAACTCCATATTTTTACGGTTACAGTATAAAGCTATATCCAATCTAGCCTTGATGTTGTCCTTTGTCTTCCCCTTCACATCCATGACGGTGTTGAAAATATTCTCAAACACGTTCTTTTCGATGTGCATGACGTCAAGGTTATGGCGAGAAGATTGGTCTTCCAATAAGGAAGCTCCCAAAAGATACTTCGCTTTACCCAATTATGGGTCAAACCAAAACCAGGAAACTTTTGCTTACCTGATTGAAGGCCAAACACAATGTCACCACTCTGATACAACATGATGCAATTCTTCACCAGAAAGACGCGGGGATGCAACATCTTTTTCAACTCTACCAACAAAGAAATCTTTTTGTTCTTTCTGAACATGTGATTAAGTGGCAAGAAGCAACGATGACAGTAAAAAAAAAGAAGCTTTACCTTCGTTTGCTAGCGTGAATGCCTTGTTGTTTTCCATGTAGTATGGACATGCGAGTTTCCCATGTGTGCTCCAACTAGAAAGCATTCCATAAGCTGGAAAATCATTGATAGTCCACATCAAAGCCGCCCTCATAAGGAAATTTTGTTTCCTCGATATATCATAAGTCAGAGCTCCGGAGGACCACAACTGCGCCAGCTCATCAATCAACGGTCGAAGACAAACATCTATATTCCGCCCCGGGCTGCTTGGACCGGGTATGACAGTAGATAAAAACATGAACTCCGACCTCATACACATTTTCGTTGGCAAGTTATAAATTTTATGTATGACCGGCCAACAAGAATAGGGAGCAGCAAATGACCCAAATGGGTTGAATCCGTCTGTACACAACCCAAGACGGACATTCCTTGATTCAGCTGAAAAGTTAGGATGCACACTGTTAAAGCGTTTCCATGCTTTGCCGTTAGAAGGATGCACCATCACACCATCAACCGCATCATGTGTTTGGTGCCATGTCATGTGCTCAGCAGTCCTTTGACATGAATAACCTCTGCAGTCTAGGTGTGATCGGGAAATATCTAAGTTTTTTATACGCCACTAGAGTCTTTCCCCTGCCAGTTCTGGGTTTGTAACGGGAATGCCCGCATGTCATGCACTCGGTCATCTCAGCATTTTCAAGGTAGTATAACATGCAGAAGTTAGGGCACATGTCAATTTTCTGGTATCCTAAACCGAGGGGTTTCATCATGGACTTCGCAGCATAGAAGTTCTCTTTCAGCCTGTTCCCTTCAGGTAAAATGCTTCTTGCCCAATCAATAATTTTGTCATACCCGGCCTCACTCAACCCGTGATCTGACTTGATGGTGAACACCTGTGCCACGACCGACAATTTACTGTGGTTTGTGCAGCCATCCCATAATGGTTCGTCAGAATCTTTCAACAAATCAAAAAACCTAGCTGCCTCTGCATTAGGTTCTTCTTCTACGATTGGACATTGACTGACATTATCTTGATTCATTCTCATTGCATCCATAACCTATTTCTGTAAGGATTAGTGTTGTCATTTGTCGCTTCATGCACGTTGCTAGCACTAGAAGTTGACCCAACCACCGTTTCTCCCATTCTCCTATTACTAACAAATACCTTTTCATGTGCATACCAATACTGGTAATCCTCCATAAACCCTTTGTGTAGAAGATGCATCATTACAACATCTGGATGCAGATACTTTTTATTTTGACACTTCCTGCATGGACACCTAATACCGCCTCCAGTAAAATTTCTGGGAATAGATGTTGCGAAATTAATAAAACCCTGAACCCATTACAATAATCCATCCTCCGCAATCCTTGGGGTGAATCTAGATACATCCATGAACGATCATCCATGACTTCTATCGAACCTCTATAAAATTATGATGACATCATGTATTAATTAACTAAGTTAGGTAAATAAACTTGCAAAAATATTACTTTACCTCGAGATTATCCAACAAACCAATCACAACTTCTCATAAATATTAAATATTCATTATCATTTATCAACGTCCATACAAATTAATATATATAAATTAGCAGAAATTACCGCTTTGCAATACCATCGATAAAACTTAAAAATGACTCATTAAGCAAGCTATTAATTATTTCAAAACAGAACATGTAATTCGGTAATTCCACAAAGTTTTAACAATTTACAAACAAATACAATCTTACAAAATCTAAAACAAACCATAACAGGTATAAAATTATACATTCATATACTACAAGTTTGTTTAAGAAATAACAATAAAATACGTACATCTACTAACAAAAATACATATAAAAAAAAACAATAAAATTGACATTTAAATGTTAAAATTTAAATAGATAGAATTACTTACAAAAATTGATAAAATCCATTGGTAAATCAGAACACGGATGCTGTGACCACAAAACTTCAAGAAATACAACTTGTTGTGCTGAGATGAGCAAGATTTTTATTTGGGGGTGAGGGGGGGGCTGGTTATTTGCAGATGGGGAGAGTTAGGATTAGGAAGAAGGAGATATGGGGGAGGAGAGTGTCGGCAGAGTGGCCATATATTTACTTTTTCCAATGGCCTCACCAACAGAATAAAACCGTCAGTGACTATGTCGGCGAATCCGTCGGTCATTCTGACGGGAAATTGACACGTCACCGCACGGACCTGCGTTTCAAATCCCTCGGTTACGTCACCCGTACGGATCTGCCATTTCAATTCCGTCGGTATTTTGAACGGTGAACCGGTCCCATCACACGTACGGGTCACTCGTTTTGAATACGTCGGTGATTCTGTCTGAAAAATCACCCGCCAAAACCTCCACGTCAGCTACCCGCTCTTTTTTCATTAATTCTGAACTTTTCGTCCGTAATTCGATCGGTAATTACCGATGGAATACAACCGTCGGTAATTACTGACCGAATGACGGACATAATTTTTCCATCAGTAATTTCGACCGAAAAATACCGACAGAAATATTCCGTCGGGGATTCCGTTGGTATTAAGCAAATTTCTGGTTGTGAACCACAAAGAGGTTAATTGTATAAATTATAAATAACAAGACAACAACAACAACAATAATAACAATAATATTAATAGTAACAATAATAATAATAATAATAATAATAATAATAATAATAATAATAATAATAATAATAATACTCAGTACGTGGCGTTGTTATACCTGAGAATGATCTAAAAGACCGGGTCACAGGTTTCCAGCCTATATACTGAGTTTATGAAAAGATCAAAGAGATATATTATATAATATAAACAAATTTCTAATGCGAATGAACAAGGCAAGACCAATAATATCAGGATCCTTGATCAAATACAGAGCATACTTAACGTACATAAAATATAACAAGAATGTAAATAATAATAATAATAATAGTATTAGTAGTAGTAGTAGTAGTAGTAGTAGTAGTAGTAGTAGTAATAATAATAATAATAATAAAAAGAAGAGGAGGAAGAAATTAATGAGAACTTTAAGATGGAAGATTAATGTAAGGATTAAACAATGATAAAAACAAATATCAAGGTTAGAGGATCCACCAATGGCATTTCAAACAAGTATAGTATAAACTTTTATTACTCAATTTGGAAATCACACACGAAGGAGGTTCCAGTCGGATTATTTGTCATTAATAGCTCATTATAAATTATTAACATGATCATATTAATTATCTTATTTACGTAACACTAAACTTTTAAATATTTTCAGGAATTCATGATGTTAACAACAAATCAAGTTCCTTTCATAGCCCAGATGTAGGTTATCCATACGGTTGGGCTATGAGAGTGCCAAGCATTTGTTGTACTAGGTATTATATAACACAAATCTAGACTAATCATTTAACAAGCAAGGTATTAAGAATTAGTAAGATAAAAAGATAAGACATGTTAATATTAAACATTAAGGTCCATATTGAGTTTACACTATACTTGTTTTTACACCATTAGTGTAACCTTTTCACCTTGACATAATAAACTTAGCTAAACATAATGAAGAAGAGAAACATAAATAAACAAAACAAGAACATAAATAAGATACAAGTTAACTAAGGAAAGGAAAGGAAATGAAAAACATAAACAAGATATTAATGAAAGCAAAACTTAAGAATTATCAAAAAATATAAAGAGAGAAATAAAGAGCATGAACTTGATCTGAACAACCAATCCCCTAAATACATGGAAAATGCCTCTTTTTATAGGCCAAAATTCAGAATTATTGATTTGATGACTAATTGTTGAGTGGGTGGCCAACTCTTGACTTTGTGAAAATCCTTATCTTCTTGTCTGAATAAAAAAAAATGCTAGCATCAGAACTGGGTCCATTGAAACATGAAAGTTGTAGGAAATTGACTCAGCTTTCCAGGAAAAAAAAATGGAGGTCATTTGGACTTCTAGAACTCAGATATGGGCCAACACTGAACAGTGTTGGGCTGCAGGACAGATTCAGACTTCTCCGTTGTTGCTATAATTTGGACTTGAAAACGGCCTTCTTAGATCTTGATGAAAATGAAAGTTGTAGGCCTATGTCTTACTGAATCTGTGTAAAATTTAATCATTTGGACATCTAGAACTCGAGATATGACCCAATTACCAACAGTGTTCCAGTTTGGACTGCACCAACATCTCTTTTCTAAGTTTGGCCCTCTCTTTGTCTCTTTCAATTTCATACTTGAACTCATCAATCAATCCTTTGATTTATGTGATAGCCTGCATTTAAGATGAACATTTACCATATATTAAGGCATTTTATAGTATTAGACTTGTTATTATAAAACATGCTTTAGTTAAGGAGTTATTGATACTTTAAGTGCAAAATGATGATATAAAACCTTGATAAATGCACTTTTAAGTACTAATCACACCCCCCAACCAGCTTATTACTAGTCCCTAGTAATCAAAGCGTTAAAATAGAAAAACAATTTGCAAATTCCATAAAGCAAGGCATTCATCATTCAACTTCCATTAATCTATCCAGATAAACAAACTCTCATTAAATTCATATATCTGCTAATACCTCTTAAACAAGATATTACTAAACCTTTCTTTTGTGCTCAAAATATCAACATATAGTTATGGGGCTTTACTTGGAAGAAAACAAATTTGTTCTAATGTTTAAGGTTAACTTCCTTGGGTTAGGATTATTATTTCTTTTTATTTTATTTATATACACATACAACTTAAAACAAATGCATCTTTAACCCATGTAACGAGTTTAGGCTAATGACTCCCAGACCAGTTGGTCTTAGGGCATTAGGTGTTGAGACACCCCTACGAGCTTAGCAACTCGGGTTGCAGATACTGATACGTAGATAGTGCAATGTTTGATTCCCTTAAGCTTTTCTCCTCAACCCATGTAACAAGCGTTGGGCCAATAGCTCCCAAGTCAGTTGACTTTAGGGTATTAAGTGTTAAAACACCCCTTCGGGCTTAATTGCTTAGGTTAGGGAGGCTACGAAACCAAACTTATCTACCTTTTTATTATTATCATTTTTTTTTTTGTTTTTTTTTTTGCAAATTATGTACTATCCCTTTCCCTTAGTTGTTACCTTTAACAAAAAACATAAATAATGTAATAATCCAATGTGCAACCACAATCATATGTTAAAGTGTGTGTGTGAAAATGAAGATTTAAAATACTTGTTAAATGAGCATATGAGCAGAATCAAGTGCTAACAATACGAGAGTTTGTAAACCTGAATATTTCAAGAAGTATTCTGATAGACCGTTAAGAATGTTTACTAAGATGCGTCTCAAGAGTCACTTTAACAAAAGAACTCCTTTTACTCTGTCATCCTAGTAACAATAGTTTTGCAAATAGTTTATGAAATAGAAAACACAATTATTATTTTTTTAATATCAACTACTACCCCTTCCCCCCAACCAAAATAAGACATTGTCCTCAATGTCTTTAGGTAGAAAGATAGAGTATAGAAGACATCACCTGAAATAATGAACACTGACAAACATGAAACACATTTAAACAAATATAAGAAACAACAAAACCAAAAGACACAAAGTTTTTACAAACAAAGGCTCAAATCCAATCTAAGTTTTTTACGGCTTTCCTTAGTTGACCAATTTATGGGACTCATTGAGGGATTAATTACAGGGATGAAAGATTATAATTGGTCAATCAATTATTCAGCAGTAGCAGCAGAGATTATGATTTGTCATGCTGAAGATGTTAGAAATTCCTGTTCCACAACATGATCAAGAAAAGACAACAACTTATCATAAAAACCATTAACATTTAACAAACCTATGGGTTTATGGTGAATGTGCAGTTGGGCCCAAGAGGAAATATGAAAGATCTCTTCCAATGTGCCCAGACCACCTGGTAAGGCAATGAAGGCATCAACATGGTTAAACATTGCATTCAGTCGATCAGACATTGTGGGGACCTGTAATTCCTCTCCAATTGTTTTTCCAATGATGTCCCCTTGTGCTAAAGCTTTGGGGACAACCCCCAAAACTTGACTACCTCCTAAAAATGCAGCTTTTGACACTCCCCCCATTAACCCAAGGTTGCCTCCTCCATACACTAAATGAATCTTTCGCTCAGCTAGTACCTGACCAAGATGATTTGTTGATTCTAAAAACTCCTTTTCTTTCTCAGGACTGGATCCACCGAAAACACAAATATTGTTTATGTGATTACTTGAGGAACCTGCCATTTCTACACACTTCTGTATTTGATGAATGTATGGGTTGAGTAGAAATGAAGGGAAGGAAGAGAAGAATTTATAGATGAGAAATTGAAAATGCAATCATACCACCTATATGTAGACTAGCCGTAGTCTCACTCTCTCTCTCTCTCTCTTTCTCTATTTACTTATTTTGAAAAAGCATGTGTATGTACAGGTAGTTGTGATTGTGGCTCACATCTTTCCTTGGTTTTACGTCCAAAAACGGCTTAAACGCACTCTATAGGTTGAGGAAAGGGCTTCCCATCCAGTTTTCTTAAAAATTAGCAAACATGGTCTTTTTTAGTCAGATTCCCAAGACTAAGTCGAGCATGTTCTTTATGGAATTGTGGCCATAAATCATAAATTGCAGATGCACATCTCCACTAGGGTGCGTCTCAAGAGTCAATAGAAGATTATCTAAAGACCCCTTACTCAGGCCATCCTTAATGAATTTATTTTCTTCACGGTTTACAGATACCATTCCTAAAGAACGACATGTCGCATTACAAGTCCATCTGCACATCTTGACAGACTTTCAGTCGTTTTGCACGACGTTTCTTTGCAAAAGTGCTTTTACCTGTTCCAGGCATGTGTGAAATGAAAGAATTGGAGGACTCACTTGATAAGCGGACCTTTGCTTCAATTAGCCAGCGAATATCTTCAGGAATTCCATGATTCATTAACAACCTCAATCTTGCACGATAAATTTTTGCAATCGCATTCTAAGGTAGAGCGGGAAAATACTTTTTCAATTTTTCAAGAGTGGTGTCCATTTTCAAATGAGAATTGGGGGAGAGATTCAAAGAAATGAGAAAGAGCAAAGAATTGCACAAATATATACACAGATATCAGTTATCATGGGAAACTGAAAGAACCGACTTAATAGTCACGGAGTACCGTTATCCGCCATTTGACCGGGGTGAGAGACATTAGCAAAACAAAAGTCACACCAAAAAGGAACACAAAAAAAAAGAAGTGAGAAAAACAAAATAATCAATCTTTATCTACAAGATCATTCAAACCAATGGATTCATTTTCACTAGGAAACTCATCAAAGTAAGCTTTCAAACGATGTCCATTTACCTTCAAAACATTGTCATTTTTTGAATTCTCAATATCAAGGGCTCCATAAGGGTACACATGTTTCAAAATAAATGGACCGCTCCATCGTGATCTTATTTTTTCAGGAAATAAATGGAGTCGAGAATTATAAAGCAAAACTTTTTGACCAGTATCAACTTTTTGACAATTTTCACAAGTTTTGCAGAATGCATGCGTGTCCTTGAACATGGTGGGCCAATAAAATCATTTTTGTATGATTTTTGCAGTCGTCTTTCTTAATGAGAATTGACTCCCACATGCTTCAAAATGACAAAGTTTAATGACACTACTTACCTCATTGTCAGGAATGCATCTTTGAAATTTTTGATTAGGACAATATTTGAATAAGTTAGGGTCATCCCAATAAAAGTTCTTCACTTCGTTCAAAAACTTTCCTTTGTCTTCAGTACTCTAGTGAGCTGGCAAATCTCCTGAAGCAAGAAAGTTGATATTTTTAGCAAACCAAGGCATTGAACTAAGAGAAAGTAAGAATTCGTCAGGAGAGTAATCATCGATTGGTGGGATGTAAGTAAGGATTCATCAGGAGAGTAATCATCGATTGGTGGGATGTCAAATGTCAAATTTGTTGTCACTCTTGACAAAAGATCGGCATCAATATTTTTGGTGCCTTTTTCATCCATGATTTCTTCCTGAGAATAAATCATTTGCAAATCTTCAGATTCATCCAACTTAATTTTACTCAAAGTAGATTCAAGTTGATCATGAACTAATTCTTCAGTATGATCTACTTGTAAATCATTATCATCTCCAGGCTGCTTCCAAATGTTGAAAATATTCATCTCCAATGTCATGTTTCCAAAAGATAACTTCATGAGAGCCCGTGCGCCTGGTTGCAGCCATAGGTGAGCGGGTTTGCAGGCCCACACCTAAAGGACTGCATACCTGCACACAAGGGTCGATATACCCAGGCGGCAGTTGCAGACCAGAGCGAGGGGGATGCAAAACCACGCACCTGAGGCCAGCAGACTCGCGTGCTGGGTGCAGACCCGCCTGCTAGGTCACTTCTTACTTGCGCCTGGGTTCTAGAGAAGCCTATAGGGGTTAGAGACCTGGGTGGCGGAGTCTGCAGACGCTATAGAGGAGAAAAATGAAAAAAACTATAACAAAATTTTTTGTTATTGTTATTATGATCATTAATATTTTTTTAAAAAAAACTTATTACTATAAAAACTTTGGCCAGACAAGTTTCATATTATTATTAATGTGATAAATATTATTATTTTTATTCTAAATGTTATTATCTTTATTTTAATTAAAAGTATTAATATTAAGAATATTATTATTGTCATATAAGTATTATGATTTTTTTATTATTATTAATATTAAAAATATCATTTTTTATTAAAAATATTATAATTTTTTATTATAATTAATATTGATTATTAGTATTATAAATATTATTATGTTTATCATAATTGAAAGTATTAATATTAAAAATATTATTATTTTTACTACAATTAATACAATAATTAATCAATTTGAAAATAATTATTATCATTATTGGGTGTGGCGGTGACATGGGTGCTTCTAACTTCACGTCTACCCTCGAATTGGGCATTGCCAAGGCCAGGTGTACCCTACACCTAGGTGATGCAAGTCCAGGTGTACCCTGGACATAGGCGCTGCCACGTCCAGATCTACCCTGGACGCGATGCTTTTAAGTCCAGGTCTGCAGCCTCGTGTACAAGGGTCTCTTCTGACCTGCTCGTGGGCTCGGCCACACTCTCAAAACTTCAAAAAGGGATTGGGTCTTGTTGCCCACTGTCATAACCCAATTTTGGGTTATTCCAAAAAAAAAAAATCAATTTCTTTTTAAAAAATAAAAAAATAAAAATAAAATAAAGGCTGACAATGTGGAGAAAGCAAATCGGGGAATCAAGCTGCAATTTTGGAGGAAAATTCAAGGCCTAAATTGTACCTTATTATGCCCAAAAATGAAGAAAAAAAATGCAAATTTAAGGTCAAATTAAATGATTATTGGATGAATTTGTATAAAAATTAAGTCTAATGACATAATTAAATTTTTAATGGGCTAATTTTTAATGAAGGGCCAAATTAAATTTTAATTATGTTTAAGAATTAATTTGGGTCCAATTGAAGGATTTAATTAAGTGCAAGGACTTAATTATACTTTAAATGGGTCAAATTAATTTTATTTGGGGCTAATTGGTGAAAAATTAAGTTTGGGAGTTTAATTTGGGCTGAATTGAGAAGATCCGAATTTTAAGAGATCAAATTTAATTTTTACCAAGTTAATTAGGGGCCTAATTGCATTAAATAAAAAAGGTTTAGGGTCAATTAGGGCTCAATTGAAAAAGAGGACTGGAATGAACTTTGACCAAAAATCATTGTTCATTATCTTTATTTTTTTTTCTGGTCTGGTTGACTACTTTGCAGCTGCATTTAATGTACCTATCATCCACTGAATTTGACAAATCTTATACGAAAATGATCCTCTACACTTTTTCTACAGCCCCATATGATCAGTTTGGGCTAAATGACAATATATTAGCACCAGTGATAGCCTAAAGAGGCCTACTCAATCAGCCTATAAATAGAGGTGGATTTCATGGCCCGAGGGATGAGAAAATTGGGTCCAAAGTCAGCCAAAAAAAAAGTTTTTCTTCCGGTTTCTGCACATTTATTCTTTCTTTCTCTCTCCACCGTGTCCTTCAGCCACCACCACCATCATCTCCACCACAGGCAACCACGCAACCACCAGCCGACCACCAAGAGCCACCGTCGGTTTGTCTCTCCTCGCTGCAGCCCCTCCTGCGTGTTTTTTTCTTCTTTTTCTTTCTTCCTCTGCCACAGGATACCGACACCATCAACATCTCTTCCTCCAGCTCCGCCTTGAGCAAACAGCATCACCACGTGTTTCCAAGACCTCCGACCAGCCAGCACTGCGTCTGTAATAAGCCACCGTGAGCGTCTCTCTCCCCTCTGCAGATTTCTTCCTTTTCTTCCTCTTCCAGCTGCAGCCGCTCTCGCCACTTGCAACCAGCTCCACGAGCAGACCACCACCACGCCAGGTAGCTTTCTTCTCTCCCCTTCCTCTTCTTCTTCTTCCTTCCCTACTGTTCATGCAGGACGTGAATTTTATATATATATATATATATATATATATCTGTGTGTGTGTGTGTGTGTGTGTGTGTGAGAGAGAGAGAGAGAGAGAGAGAGAGAGAGAGAGTATTATAATATTTTAAAAAATAAAAAAAGCCCAAAATCATTTCAAAAATGTGATTTTCTCGCATATTTTTCTACCAATATTGCATAATATCGGGTTGTATATTTATACTTTAAATTACAAATCCAGTATTAAAATACTGGTTTTCTCCAAAATATTTCTCAAAAAAAAAATTCCAAAACATTTTTTTTAAAAAATATTTTGTTGCATACTGCCAAATCCTAAAATTTTTACAAGTATATTTTTTTCATTAAAAAAAACAAAAATTGCATCGTTTTCATATTTTAAAAAAAGGGATATCGTAATCAGTTTATGATTATCTATTAGGATTTGGCCAACATGTCAATATTTGTGGGTTGTAAAATTACATGATAAAGTACACCCTCAACTATTAAAGATACAAGGTGTAGAAATGCGATGCTAAAATTTAGACTTTGGAATGGTTAACATTTAACCCGATAAGGAAGAGACTCTCTCATAAAGAGAGATCTGCCTTGAGCTTTAGAAAGACCAACATAAACCCGACTCAGAAAAAAAAAAAAAACAATCAAACAACAATGCAACTTACCTTAGGTAGGGTGCACTAGGGGTGATGCGTCTTCCCCTTGCACAACTAGTCCCTTACTCAGACTCTCGTAGACCATAGGTTCCTAGTGACCATAATAGTAGGTGGTGACTCCTGAATTTTAATCATAATTTTATGATTAAACCCTTTCCAAACACAACACCTCACACAGGAGGAACGACAGTAGCCTCCACTGTCGCCAGACGACGTCGCATCGCCTGCGCCCCGCGACAGGATGGCGACTCCACTGGGGATCACCTTATCTGGCCAGACTAAGCTTTGCTTATTTGATTGTTTGCCTTTTTGTTGGTGTTTAATTTTAGCTCACATTTTTACTGCTTTAACATGCATTTTGCAAATAAAACCCGATTCTAGGTTAAGTGGGAAGTAACGGTCTGCCTCATGACTTTCAGTCGGGGTTCAGATTCGTGAAACATCCAACTATTAGCTGAGTGTTTACTTGGTAATGGCGGTCGCACTATGCCCCAACCATTTCTTGTAAACCCCTATACTACCTTCACGCAAGGTGGTCACTAGGCAGTTCATAGACCTTTTCGAGATCAGGTAGAAAGCATTCCCCATCATGTAATGACCTAGAACCTTCGTTTAAGCATGAATTCCCTGCATATTCATTCTCCATTTGTTCTTGCCATTCATACCCAGTATACATACATTTGCATCCTTATACATGTATTTGCATCCACATACATCCATCCATTGTAAATAACATACTTTCATCAGGCTGAAATATAGGTCCCCAAAGAGCCTATAACACCCGACTCCGAGTAAGAAACATGGAAGATGAAGAGCGTGCCCACCGTGACGCCCATTTCCAAGAAGAGTTAGAGTCTCTGAAAGCAAGCGTGGCTCGCCTCACTAGCTTACTCGAGCAAACACTAATAAATGCCTCTGGTGAAGGTCCTTCTAACCAGCCTACTATTTTTGTTCAACCTCCAACAACGGCTTAGCCTGAAGAAATAATGAGTGAGCATGGTCAAGAACCTCCATACAATCCAGGATTTGTGCACTCAATACCATCAGCACCAACCCCTGCAGTCTTAGATTCATTTGCTAATGAGTCCCATAAGACTAAGTCATCTAATGGCATTGATCAAGATAAGATGGCGGTGTTGGAAGCTCGGATTAGAGCCATTGAAAGGGTGGACTTGTACAATCCAGTACGGGGCATCAGAAATGTGTCTGGTCCCAAATGTGGTTGTCCCGAAAAATTTTCATGTTCCTGAATTCATCAAATATACTGGAACACAATGCCCCATGACTCATCTCAAATCCTATTGCAATAAAATGGTAGAACTAGTACACGATGAAAAACTACTGATGCACTTTTTCTAGGATAACTTAAGTGGGGCGGCGTTAAGCTAGTATATGAGATTGGACAACACTAAAATTCGGAAATGGAAAGACTTGGCAGATGCATTTGTGAAGCAATACAAGTACAACATGGACATTGCTCCTGATAGAACCAGTCTGTCCAATCTAGAGAAAAGGGACAAGGAAAGCATAAGGGAATATGCTCAAAGGTGGAGAGACCTAGCTGCTCAAATAGATCTGCCACTCTTGGACAAAGAGATGGTGACTTTATTTGCCAACACGCTCAAAGACCCATACTACGAGCATGTGATGGGTAGTTCGGCCCATCAATTTACTGATGCTGTGGCAGTAGCTGAACGCATAGAGTAAGGAGTTAAAAGTGGTAGAATTTTTGCACCCACTAAGAAAAAGGGCTTCGAAGGTAAAAAGAAAGAGGTTGACTATGTTGAGGGTAGGAAGAACCTATTCCAAAAATATCACACTCCATCCTTTTCACCCCAAATCGCCAACATCAATCTCTACTTTTTTTTTTCCTACCAGAAAACCTGAGTCTCAAACCAAACACCAAAAATCCAAGAACAGCGACCTCCATTACCGTTGCCTTTAAATGAGATGTACCAAAAGCTACTAAGGATTGGACATATAGCTCCCGAACCTCTCACGCCTCTACAACCACCTTACCCCAAATGGTACAAGCTCGAACTCACTTGCAAGTACCATGTTGGCGTCGCGGGACATAACATTCGTACTTGTAGTACCTTCAAGAAGAGGCTCATACATTTGATTAAAGTTGGATGGATAAACTTCGAAGGAACTCCAAACATGAGTTCAAACTCTCCACCCAATTATACTTCAGGTACTAGATCGGTGAATGCATGGAAGGTGGAATGCTTTGAAAACCTCAAAATGCTGATGGCAAGAGTTGAATGTGAAGAAGGTAGTGTGTATTCTCGAGGATAGAGGACGAAGTTCTGCCACAAGATGGGAGGATAGAGTCTACCCCTAATAATCGCCTCCGTTTGATCATATTTACAAAGTTATTTTGATTCTGTCATATTTTAACATGTTGGCAATTTGGCTCATAATACCACAAGATTTTCTTTGTCAAATGAGTCTTTCTTATTAATAAGATCATGTGTTCATGATCTGCCTTTATTTTTGTTGCAAATAACACACTGAGCACACCCTTCACTCACAAAACCACTAATTCTTTGGTGTTTTCTTTCCCCCCTTCAAACAAAAAAAACATAACCCCATGTTTTCACAAAGATTTTTGGGAAATCAAAGTTTTAATACATAAACAAAAATCAAATTGGTGTTTGTTCTAATAAACAAGTTCTGAAAATTTAAGTGATATCCTAACACTTAAAAAACCTGAAAGACAACCTAAACACCATGAGATAGCTTCAAAGCTGAGTTTTGACTGCATGAATAATAAGAAACCATTTTCGCATGAGAGAAAGCAAAGCTTGCCGATTCTGAATGCATGCGTTTGAAATGAAGAAAGGCCATCTTTGATGATCTTTTCACAAAGTCTAAAAATCCCTTGTAGTCCCTTTTTGAACCTAATGCATATTTCTTGAAAAATAACCTTGACTAGGATCACACCCTATACTAGGGGGCAAGTGCAAAAAAATCCTTAATGACTAAAAGTGCCCAAACAACACTAGGGGGCATGAAAAAAAAAACCTCAACGATCAAAGTTGCTTTGCAAATCAATTCCAAGGTCCAGAAATTCCAAAAAAGATTTTGGGATATAAGCACTAGTGATCCTTAGTCTTGAAGTCCCTTAAACACCTTTTGAGCCTATAAATATTCTTTTCTTCATAGCCAAGAGCCGAAGCTTACGTTACGTGCCCAATCAAGCCCTTTCTGATTAAAGGCAGACAATCTGGATCGGTAGACTTTGCTTTCCCATGTGAAACAAGTCATTATTCATGCAAGCAAAATGAATGCTTTGAAAACTGGTTCCTTGAAACCCTCAAGTTGAAACTTGAACCCTTTTGACCAATCAAACATCACTTCACTTTAAAAATTTTCAGCACTCATGCAACCCTATCCATGAGATTCTCTTGAATTTTTCAAAACAAGTTTGTTTTGAACAAGCATCAAAATGATTTTTCAGAATAGCTTTGAAATTCTAAAAATTCTTCATGAAAACAAATCCTTGGAGATGTGATCAAATTGAGGGACAATCCACCAAAACACATAAGGCTAGCTCCATGATTCATCTTCTAAGAAAACAGAAAATGTTGGACGAAGTTGACAACCCTTCAAGATAAAGTAAAGTATGCTGATGTCATATCCCTCTTAAAGGTCAAAATCACAAGATATGACTTGAGTAAGCAAGAGCAAAAAGAGCCATCAAAGCTTACTATCATAGACTCAAACTTTTGAGAAAAGGAAAAATCATAAAGAAAAGGGGACCTATATTTCTCAGGTAAGTATACATGCATATTGATCATGATGCATTACTTTCATCCCTGATAGATTGGTGTCTCATCGTCACCTCTTTTTGAGCGGGCTGTTGAGTCCTCATCGTTTAGATAGTTTGCTTTCTAGCCCTATCTTTATTCTCTTTGAGTGCGCCTTTGAGCCCTCACCACTTTAGGTAGTGTGTTTTTCAACCTTACCTCTTGTCACATGCACCTTTGAGCCCTCGATCACCTTAGGTAATGCATTTTCCAACCTTACCTCTTTTCGAGTGCACCTTTGAGCCCTCGACCACCTTAGGTAGTGCATTTTCTAACCCTGCCTTCTTTTGAGTGCGCCTTCAAGCAATCACCTCATGGGTAGTGCGTTTTCTAATTCTACCTCCTTTCGAGTGTGCTTTGAGCCCTCGATCACCTCTCAGGTAGTGCATTTTCTAACCATACCTCCTTTCGAGTACGCTTTTTAGCCATCGTTCCCCTTCGAGTCCTATCTCTTTTCGAACGTTCCTTTGAGCTTCCATCTCTTGAATAATGTGCCTTTGAGATCTATCATGTCACCTCTTCAAGACTTTTTTTTTTCACTTGGGTAGGTCACCCATCATAATCAGACCTCTTTGAAAACTCTTTTCATCTTTAATTTGGGTCGGTTGCCCATTACAATGAAACCATTCTTTGATAAATCCTTACTTTTCTCACCACCTTCAAAATCTTTTATTTTAGGTTGATTGCCCATTACAATGAAACCATTCTTTGAGAAATCCTTGCTTTTCTCACCACCTTCAAAATATTTTATTTTGGGTCGATTGCCCATTACAATGTAACCATTTTGAGAAATTCTCGCATTTCTCACCTCCTCCAAACTTTTCACCTGGGTAGGTCGCCCATTACAACAAGACCACATTGAAAAATCATTGTATTTTTCACCACTTTGAAAAATCTTTGTGTTTTTTACCTGGGCAGATCACCCATTACAATAAGACCACAAAAAAAAAAAAAAACAAACCTCTTTTCAATTTTCTCTAGGTAGGTCACCCATGACAATTTGACAATTTCAAAATATTTGAACTTTCAAAAAAAAAAAAAAACTCTTCCAGTTTTTACTCTGAGTGCGCTTTCTAGCCCTCTAAAGGATTCATCATTTCTTAATATGATGAATCCATCATCTGTTCATTCTTCTTTTTCTTCTTTACAACACTTACTATCTAAAGTCTCTTACGAGTCTTTCTATCGTAAGCATTGTAAAGAGGGGGGCAACTGTCATAATCTAATTTTGGGTTATTCCCAAAAAAAAAATCAATTTCTTTTTTGAAAATAAAAATAAAAAATAAAATAAAGGCTGACAATGTGGAGAAAGCAAATCGGGGAATCAAGCTGCAATTTTGGAGGAAAATTCAAGGCCTAATTGTACCTTATTGTGCCCAAAAATGAAGAAAAAAAATGCAAATTTAAGGTTAAATTAAATGATTATTGGATGAATTTGCATAAAACTTAAGTCCAATGACATAATTAAATTTTTAATGGGCCAATTTGATTTAATGAAGGGCCAAATTAAATTTTAATTATGTTTAAGAATTAATTTGGGTCCAATTGAAGGATTTAATTAAGTGCAAGGACTTAATTATACTTTAAATGGGTCAAATTAATTTTATTTGGGGCTTAATTGGTGAAAAATTAAGTTTGGGAGTTTAATTTGGGCTTAATTGAGAAGATCCGAATTTTAAGAGACCAAATTTAATTTTTACCAAGTTAATTAGGGGCCTAATTGCATTAAATAAAAAAGGTTTAGGGTCAATTAGGGCTTAATTGAAAAAAAGGACTGAAATGAACTTTGACCAAAAATCATTGTTCATTATCTTTATTTTTTTTTCTGGTCTGGTTGACTACTTTGCAGCTGCATTTAATGTACCTATCATCCATTGAATTTGACAAATCTTATACGAAAATGATCCTCTACACTTTTTCTACAGCCCCATATGATCAGTTTGGGCTAAATGACAATATATTAGCACTAGTGATAGCCTAAAGAGGCCTACTCAATCAGCTTTTGTCTGTAGATTTTATCTTCTTTTTTTTTTTCTGAAAAAGCTGGTCTAGTTGACTACTTTGCACCTGCATTTAATGTACCTAATGTCCATCAAATTTGACAAATCTTATACGAAAATGATCCTCTGCACTTTTTCTACAACCCCATTGATCAGTTTGGGCTAAATGACAATATATTAGCACTGGTGACAGCCTAAAAAGACCTACTTAATCAGCTTTTGTCTGCAGATTTTCAACTCATGATACCTACTTTGAGTCAATGGTTGGGATCCTTCCCAACTGAATCAAGGGTTGAAATTATTTTTCAATATAGAAAAGATTGCCCTCTTCCGCCGCCTATAAATAGAGGTAGATTTCATGGTCCGAGGGAGGAGAAAATCTGGTCCAAAGTCAACCAAAAAATCAGTTTTTCTTCCGGTTTCTGCACATTTATTCTTTCTTTCTCTCTCCACCGTGTCCTTCAGCCACCACCACCATCATCTCCACCATAGGCAACCAAAGCAACCACCAGCTGACCACCAAGAGCCACCATCGGTTTCTCTCTCCTCGTTGCAGCCCCTCCCGCATGTGTTTTTCTTCTTCTTCTTTCTTCCTTCGCCACAGGAAACCGACGCCATCAACATCTCTTCCTCCAGCTCCGCCTTGAGCAAACAGCACCACCACATTTAGTGAATGGCAGTTTCCGTTAGTGAATTCCAATCTTAAAAAATATACGAAGTAGCTAACTCAAACCAACAATTATCCTTAAAAAAACAATAACAGCTAAGTTTTGTGCGAGGGAGATTTTTTTTTGAATGAAGCAAGAAGTTTCATTTCCCTTCTCTTCTTCCTGTGGGGTCCTCCTTTTTCACAGGTAAAGGACGGCCTGAGCACCAGGGACATTAATGGTTTGTTTATTTTTATGTTTTAAAAATATTTTTAAAAAAATTTAAAATTAATTTTTTAAAATTAATATATTTTTTATTTTTTATATATATTTTAACGCCATTAATATAAAAATAATTTTTTTAAAATAAAAAAATATTATTTTAATATATTTATAAATAAAAAACATTTTAAAATATAACAATCGCACTACCAGGCATTCTACTCTCTGATGGGTTTTCACGGTGACATGCATTCAATATCAACTGGACTTTGATCTCTGGCTTCAACCCAATTCACTCTCCCTCAGTTTCTCTCCTTTTTGGTTTTCTTCTTGAGGTAAGAGTGTATATTTCAGCAAAAAGTTTTTGCCTATAATGTAGATTGCATTCTTTTGTACTTAATTACTGTGTTTTTTAATAGAGCTAAGCTTGGTTGAAGTTGGTCTAGATAGATCTGAGGTTTGTGAGGATATTGTTTCTGAGGCATTTAGTGATCGGGGAGATAGTTCCTAGCATTTGGGTTCTTAAGGCCTCCGGGGGTTTGGGGTTTGGGAGCCGGGCAGTTCTAGTTTCGTATTTTTTTTTAATTTTGAGTTGGCATTGTGCATTATTTGGCTTGCTATGAGCTCGAGGATTTGGGATATTGCAAATGGTGAGCATGAAACTAATGAGCTGGTTACCTGTAGTTGTTGCTTTTGTTTTATTTGAGTTCCTTGGTCATAGAGGATCATTTGCTGCATTCACTCCTCCTGATAACTACTGGCTTGTGGTTCTTCACAAAATGTCATCTTCCAAGGAAAAACTTATGTTCCTGACTCAGGCCATTCTTCTCTCACTTTAAACACTGGAACTTCTGGTGTTGCTAAGTCCAATTCTAGTTTCCCATCTCCTATGTACCAATCTGCTCGAATTTTGCCAGGCATATCATCTTCGCCAAGTCAACCCCAGACCAGATTTGATAACTATGGTTGCCATGAAAATATAATTTTAAAGAATGCAATTGAAAGGAAATAAAGTGATGTGATGGGTTAAAAAATAGACAAAACCTCCTTTTTTTTATTTTGTTCAGAAACCTCTTTTTAAAAAATATTGATTTTTTTGTTATGTGTTTGATCTTTGGAGTGTTTTTTCTTATTCATCTATGAATATTTTTTTTATCTTTTATATAGATAAACTATGTTTTTAAAAATAAAAAAATATATATTTATTTTTAAATGATATTCTTAACATGTGTAGCCTTACATGTTATTCCTTTTTTTTTTTAATTTCATTCAATCAATTTAATATCCAATTTTTCAAGATTTAATATCTTAATCTACATTTGTCTTTTAAATTTTCAAATTTTATTTTTAACTGTCATTAATAATTTTTTTATTGATTTATGAACGCAAATAATTCTTGTGTTATCATCTCAAATTTAAATCCATATGAGGTAATGATAAGATAAAAAAAAGTTTTCAGTATATCAGTTTAGATATGAACTAGTTGAACACTAAGCTAATGAGTCATATAAAAAAACTTAAATGTAACAAAAAAATATTTAGATTGTTAAAATCTGTTTGATATAGTTATTAAATTTGACCCAACGAATTAGTCTTAAAAATTCATGACCCGACTCCTTACTTAGATTAGATTTAAAATCAAACCATGTAGAAATTGCCTCAACATAACCTAATTGACTTGGCCAATTAAAAAATAATTTAATTGACCGGTAAAAAAATTAGAGAATTAAATTAAAACTAAAATATTACCCTAAGCATTTTTTTTTAAAAAAAATATTTGTAAGTTTTTAAACTATAAATGTTTATCAACTATATGTGATCAAAATAAAACTTGAAAACCAATACGTTAGATTAATTATTATCATTTTTTTTCAAATTTAATATGTAATTATATTTATTTAGTATAGTATATTTCAACAAACTAAATGTTATTGTCTGAAATTAAAAATAAAATAAAATAAGACCAAAAAAAAAAAGATATAGCATTGATAGTAGTTAATTGTTGTAGATAAATACATAGAATTTTCGTTTTATCAAAGCTAAATATTAGCCTAATATATCCAGTAATTTATAAATTTTTATTTTTAAAATTCTTTGTAAAATTTTTATATGTGCTCAGAATCAAAATTTAAAAACAATATGTTAGATTACTTATTATCAGTTTTTTTTTTCATTTTAATATGTGATTATATTTATTTAGTATAATATATCTCATCATATAAATTTTAATAATTTAGAAAGATATAGTAATGGTAGTAGTTAGTTGTTGTAGAGAAATATATAGAATCTTCTTATTATCAAAGCCTAAATATTAGCCTAATATATCCAATAATTTATGAAGTTTTAGTTTTAAAATTGTTTGTAAGATTTTTAAACTGTATATTTTTATTAAATATATTTGATCAGAATAAAACTTTAAAAACAATATGTTAGATTACTTATTATCAGTTTTTTTTTCATTTTAATATGAATTATATTTATTTAGTATAATATATTCCATCATATCATATGTATATCTTGATAGATTAATAATCTTTATCTTCACCATATATTAAAAATCGGGCCACAGTACAAACTACAAATATAAACCACCATATTTATATTTAATATCTTCACCATTTATTAAAAAAAAAAAAAAAAAACTAGTGTTTAGTACAAACTACAAAGACCACAGTATTAAAAATCTAACCCACTCTCGCTGTTCAGATGGACCTGGTTTTGCTCTCTGTCCACTTCCAAATGTAAGTCTTGACTCTTAAGTCCAATGGGCCAGCCTGATGACTCCAAAGCTTTTATGTTCGAACTCCAAATCCAAAAGAAAGAAACAAGTACACATACTTATAATTCATAAATAAAAGAGAGGGATGAGGTCTTACAAAGGATCTTTAAGCCCTGAATGTCTCATTTTTATTATTTTTTATTTATAATGGTAGGTGTCCAGATAATTTGTACGCGTCTCAATTAATCTTACAAGATTTTAAAATTAATAACTAGATAAACCTCCATAACCTGACCATTTGACCTATAATATCTTATCTTTTTCTTTCTTTCTTTTTTTCTTCAAAAGAGGTCGTATGCTTAGTAGCTTATACATGCCTTGCATGATATATAAACACATTTTCTTCTCATTCCCCTTTAGTGTTCTAAAGATAAAATTACCTTGATGTTTTGCACTTAAACCGCTAATGAAACAAGCATTAATTTGAAAACAGTCTGAATCTAATCTCACAGGGTTTTTCTCTACAATAACAAGCATGAAAACCTGACCTTCAAGTTAAGTATGTCCCTTCTTTTCCATGTATAAAAGCTGAATCAACACCAATCACAATCACACTCATAGTTTTCAGAGCTCACCTGATTCAAGATTTGAGTTTCAGGTTTTGATCGGGTCGCCCGAATCAAAAAAAAATTTTAAAAAAAAATCAAAACGATGTTGTTTTAGTAAAAAAAAAAAATCAACGAATTGCAATGGATTTTTGATCGGGTCTTATCGGGTCAGCTAAATCACATTGAGTTTTTTCTTTTTCTGTTTTTTCTTCAATTTAGTCTGGTTTTAGCCCCAAATTAACTCACTAGATTAAACCAAATTTTAAAACTATGATCACACTACCTAGCTCCGAAGTGGGAGGAACTAGGACTCACATTCATATTCTAAAGGCATCCATCCTCCATATCTTCAGAAGATTGTCACATAAAATCGTGGAAAATAAAATTTGGTTTAAGATTTAGCTCACGCCTGTGGTGGATGGTTTGCATCTGGCTAAAGGAGTGGTCAAGTGAAACGGTACTCGGACCATATTGTTATATAAAATCGATGCCCTCCCTTCCATTTTCAAAACCATCTGATATAACTTGGGCCTGCTGATCAGATCGCCAGGCCCATAATCAGAATTATACTTTTGTTTGAAAAATAGCAGTCGTAGCAATGTTGACTGGACTGTTATTGGCTATGGATTCCGTCGACGTTTCATATCCCGTTTAGAAATTCGGCTCAAATACTATTTTATAAAAAAGTTTGATTTTTTCTGTATTTTTAAATTATTTTAATATAAAAAATAAAATTTAAAAATAAAATATATATTATTTTAATATATTTCTAAATAAAAATATTTTAAAAAATAACAATATATCAATACTGAATTAGTTAAGTGAGGTGCCATTAAAGTGGATATTCAGCTTATATAATTATTAATTTTAGAAGTTATAAAATTAGTTAAATTAGGTAGACGTTGTACAAGATATTTATATTAATAAAAATATATTAAAAAAAGAGTGGGAATTTAGCAAGAGAAGAATGGCGTCACCCACGTGATGCCTTTCCGCGACAGACAATGCAAGAAGCCATTTTGTTTTGTTGCTTCGCTTTCATCCTCGCGTAACTGTAATCCATAGTCTCCTCCCTCGATCTTTCTTTTAAAGAGAAGAGATAAATCGGATATTTTCAAGAAAGGTAAAGAAATGTTTTTTTTTTTCCAATTATGTAAATGCTTCGTTGCACATTGTACCTTAATTCTAATGAGAAAAATGAGAGAATAAAGAAAATCACATTTTCTTTTTATTGATTATGAAGATATTACTAATTGATTCCAAAAGTCATCTTATAATACAAACAATATTTAACGTAATACATTACCTTTGCATGTGTATGTATATCACTGTTGTCGCAAAGAAAAGAAAACGAAAAAAGAAAAAAGAAAAAAGAAAAAGTCAAGTATAGCACATAAATTAACAAAACTCTTAAAGGTGTGGGGTTAATTTTACATAGCAATCTTCAGTGTTTATATATATATATATATATATATATATTTTAATTTGACCCTCAATCTTTATTTCTCTTCAATTGTGTCTTTCTATGCCTGAATACATGGCTAACTTATCAAAAACTTGCTTAGGAGGGACAAAATTAAAATAAATGGGCCCAAAGTTTAAAACAAGGAGGAAACGAGTTTTGGTTTCAAAAAAAGAAAAAAAAAGTACACTTTAATCCTTTTATTTTTTAAATGATATTTTTTAAGTTCCTAGATATTTCAAAAATTCAATTGTGATACAAATTTTTATTTTTATTTTTATTTTTTCAAAGCCATGGTTTGAGGTATGAAAGAAAAAGTTCTAATGTTAGAAAAAGAAGATATCAGTAGACAACGACAATGATCACAAAAATAGTTAATCTTAATGTTTACAGGTTTTATTTTATGAGAAGAGTTTTTATAATGATTGATTAAAAAGTAATTGAAAACTGATTTTTTAGGTGTTGAACACCCCTGACTTGATTTTTTTGTGACCTTTAGTTATCGTAATTGGGGTAGAGTAGGAGATACATTTCTTGCTTTTTTTCCCATAAAAATAAGGGGAGTTCAACCCTAAAAAATAAAAATAAAAAATAGCAAGCCTAGGCATGTGGGTTGCTCCAAGGTTGTGCATGTGGGCCTTTTTTTATATATAATTTGGTTTTTTGGATTTTTTTTCTTACTTGATCCTTTATGATTGATCTTTTTTCTTTTCCCTTCTTTTCTTTTTATTTTTTTCCCTCAATTTGATCTTTATTGATTTTTCTTGCTTAATTTTTGTTAATTTTATTTTTTAATATTTGATTGATTTTTTTATTGGACTACGCAATTTGTTTAGATTTAATATTTGAAATTTTATCGCGATCTCAAACAATCATCTTGATAGTTAGTTGATTCTCGGTTTCACGATCATCTTATCATTTAATTAAATAAAAATAACATAAAAAAATTGTTGAACCCAATTGAGTCCTTGACCTAGATCACGAGGTTGACTAGTTAACTTTGATTGGTTAGGAATCCGGCCATATAATTGTTTATATAACATAAATAATTCTTGATTTATTTAATTAAATAGATGTATAAATTTTTTTAATTAATGATTGTGATTTTTTATATTAAAAACTACATAGAAAATACCAGTATATGCTTCGTCTTTTTTATGTTGAAAAAAAGTTATATGACCCGTGATGAAATGGAAGTCAAGATAGCTAATGCTTTCTAAATCCCGTACTCTTAAGTTTTACCACCACAAAGCCTCGTTTTGCAACAACCTTCTACCCATAGAAAGTGAGAATAAGGCACGAACAGTACTATATTAATGCTTGTTTAAGTTGGATAATTTGGAGAGTTAATTCCATGATGAATGCATGGACTGATCAGAGTTCCAAGACAAAGGCATGTCCTTAATTTTATTCAAGCTTAATCAAAGTGTAAATCACACTTAATTACTACTTCCTGAAAGAGCAGTAAAAATCATGCTTACAGCTGCGTTGTTACTGTGCTTTTCTTCTTTGGTTTTTATCTTTTCTTGGCTAATTAGTCTCTCTTAATCAGTTGTAACACCCCTAATCATGCCCTCGATGCCTTCCCCGATCGAGAACATTGATTATTCTATACTTTTGGAGTGACAAAATCAGTTTCTCTAAAGTTGCATAAAAATCTGAAAATGAGATTGACTCAAAAGGAGTAAAATAAAAATAAAGAAGAAAAAACTACGGTATCGCTGGAAAAATTAATTTGAATTCTATAAATTTCAGGATTATTGAAATTTTACATGGTCATTAATTTTAAAATTTATAAAATTAATTAAAATAAATACAAGTTGATCTTATATTAATTAAAAAAATATAAAACTTCACAAAAAAAAAAAAAAAAATGGCATGGACCACCTCCTTGTGAAAAGGATGCGTGGGCGAGGAGATGCACGCTTCCTAACCTAGTGAAAGGGTGCGCATATCTCCTCAGCAAGTGAGGAGATGTCGAAAGATGCTTTTGCACATTGTTTTCTTCTTATTTTTTTCCTTATTTCTTTTATTATTTCTTTTGATTTTTAGCTAGAGTTGTTTTTTATCTCATTCTAATTCATCGACTGAATACTTATTAATTTACAATAAGAGAAAACTCGTTTAATTTTACACCGAGGCATAACTCTTTTTACTTGTAGAATTTGTATAAAAATAAAGTACTCATTCTAATATAAAAATATAGTTTGATTTGTTTTCTAAATTCAAAATTTAAAATATAGTTCTTGTACTCTAAATATGCTTTTTTCTCTATTTTTTTTTTTCCCTTGACATTGCGAATTTGAAAGAGAAAAAAACTCCGAGAGTACGCTAGGGGTAATAAAAGAAAAGAAAAGAAAAGAAAACAAGTTGCATAAAAGTCATACGACAGCAGCAAATTAAGCACCTTGTTGAAGAAGTGAATTTCTTATATATTTATTTTAATTTGTTTCCCCGAAAGTTAAGCTCATTTTAATTGAATGAAGAAACATCGAATGTGTGAACTTCCAAAGAGATCATGTCTTGCTGCCAGTGACTCATAGCCAATTACAACGTTACTCGTTGACTTTAATTCCGAGATTGGTTGATGTTTCATTAAACCTGTCAACAAAAGATAACAAGACGCGTCGTTGTGCCTTCTTTTACGGAACTAGCGTGAATGACGGGGTCTCACTTTGCTTACAGAGACCAGCTGGACAGGCACGGTTCCCGTTCATAACCACCACACAAAAATAATTTAAAAAATATGCTCAGATATAAATACTGGTAGTATACTTCGATTGTATTTTCTAGAAGTTAATAGTTTAACAAAATTTAATTAATTTAACAGAAATTAATTAATATATGCATGCACAAACAGATTGGAATGCTCTTATTAATAAAATAATAATAAACTCAACTGTGAAGATTTTTGGTTCAAATGTAAATTACAAATGATCATGTGTTGCTCGCTATCATTTTTGTTCCAAATTCAAGATATATGTGGAGATTTTTTTTTAATATGGGTTAAATATTAAATAGCTTTTCTAGTTAATACTTAACTACTAGAG
Source organism: Populus tremula (assembly GCA_964019445.1). Lineage (NCBI taxonomy): Eukaryota > Viridiplantae > Streptophyta > Magnoliopsida > Malpighiales > Salicaceae > Populus > Populus tremula. The sequence continues at coordinate 44,304,592 of CAXHTJ010000001.1, forward strand.
AAATTTATTAATTATATCTGAATGCACCACGTTGATGTTAAACAATATGTTTTTAACATCATTAAAAAAAATTAAAATTATTAATTATATAGTAATAAAACTCTTTTATATTTTTATCTGAATCTCACTTTAATTATAAAAAACCTAAGAACAACGCTGCTCTGCCTCCTAAAACAAGGGTTTTTTTATATATATTAAATGATATTATTTTGCTAATTTAATTGGACTTGGATTGGATAAATTTTTTTTTTTTATCAAATTAATAATCTTTATGATTTAATTTTAAACTCGAAAAGACTACAATTCTGTTTATTTTTATATTTTAAAAATATTTATGAAAAATATTTATTTTTGTTATTTTTTAATTTTAAATTAATATTTTTTGATATTTTTATATTATTTTGATGTATTGATATTAAAAATAAATTTTAAAAAATAAAAAAAATTAATATATTTTTAAATAAAAAATATTTTAAAACATAATCACGACAGATTTTTAAAGTTAGCCAAGAGGACAAACGAGATTAACAACTTTGATTTGAGCTTCTTTCTCCATGCAAGTAGGCAACCACACAAGTAAAACAATGCACGTATGGTTGAATTGACCCGCACACAAAGGCCCGTCAACGATTGGTAGTTTTACCTTTGGTAGCCACGTCATTGGTTAGGTAACCTATCTGTTGCTTTGAAAAAACCATGCCTCTTTTGCATGTTCCTTTCCTGAGTGACTGAATAAAAATCTCCAGCTTGTAATCATCAATGATTCTCCAGAGAATAAAATTTGCAAAAGAGATTATTACGAAGGAGAAGGAAGAAACTGATAGAGACGTTATAGGGATGGTGGCCATGTGCTTTGGTGCGGCTGTTCATAGAAAAAGAAACGAAATAACGCAGACGACTCTTTCGACGTCAAGTCCTCCACTGTTATGCATGATTCCGTCACTACCCGTTGTTTCTCTTGCTGGAGAGATGTCGTTAACGACGTTAGGGCTTTGTTACAGTATTTTGCTAAAACTTTTTTTATTCATCCTTAATTTGTAACATTATTGAAAAAAAATAATCGGTGATGTCTTAAAAACTCTATATATCCTAGGGCAAGGGTGGAGCTAAGAATTTTTTTTATTCTGGGCTATTAAATAAATATATAAATATTTTTTAAGATTGATTATTAATTTATGTACATGAATTTTTAAAGTTAACAGTAAAGTTTTAATTTAAATACACTATCTAAAATATTAAAAAATAAATTTGAAAGTGCATAAAATTAAAGCAAAAGTAAAAATAAACTCACTATTAAAGTTACATCCTTCAATATTTCATGGAATCTAATTCATCTATAATTGAATCTGAATCAATATTGTAATAACCCCTCAACCGGGATAAAATAACAATCTCATGGAAAATAAAGTAATTAAATTTTTTCTCTCTTTCAATTCCTTCTTCCTTCACTTGATTCTTCCCTAGATTAGTGTTTTATAAGTTGAATTTTGTAATTTAATAGGTTATTCTCTCACTTTTCTTATTTTTTCCTTGGATTTTTTTTATGTTTTTCCCTTACTTTTTTCTATTTCTCTCGCCTTTTCTTTTTTTTCTTTTCCTATTCTGCTTCTATCCAATCGGTAACATATAAAAGGAAATATGAGCCGATTTGTTTTATTTTTTAATAGCTAATAACCATTTTACTCTTAATGAGTCATTTTGTTTTTATTTGACGGTATTTTTTTTATTAGCACTACCAAGCTCTGTTCATTCTAAAATTTTAACCAAATTTTATTCAATATATTTTAAGATCCCTCATGAAATTTCAGCTCGATCTGATGGTCAGATTAAAAATTACGTCCAATAACGTAAAACTAGTCAAATTGTGATTTTTCATCAAATTTCTAAATTTCTCCAAAAATTCTGAAATTTTAACCCAAGTTAAAGAATTATATTACAAGGCTCCACGCAAAGTTTTAGAATTTTTTGATAACTTCATTGAGAATTACAAATTTATTTTACATAAAACTAGTAAACAAATATTAATAAAATCTTGACCTGAGCTAAAGCCCACCCCAGCCTTTGCCATGCCTCCGCCTGTGCCCTAGGGCAAGGCTATGTCTTGAGTAATTAATTGATGTTTTGATTCTAACAATCTAATCTATTTTGCCCTAGTAATGGTGGTTAGAGACGGGTGCTTGATACCTATAAACAATTTATTTTGATGAATTTATGGACTATTCAATGATTAAGTTGATTATTTTTTAAGAGAAAATACAATAATATTAAAGAGAGATACTTTGAAAATAAATATGGAATAGAGAATAAAAATTCAAAACCTTTTGTTTAAATGATTCATGGTCTATTTATAGTCCATGAGTCTTTTTATAAAGAGGAAGTGCTAAAGTGTAACATTGTCTTCATAGTATTAAAAAGAAAAAATATCCTTCACATATATATTAATATTGATGGGAAATATGATGAGCCATTAAAAGACTTTTACACGCTATTTCTTACACAAAATTAATATCAATGAAAATATAGTGGATCATTGAAGGATTTTTATACACCTAATAGTTGTAGAGCAAGTAGGATCCAAAATATATATGAGCTCAAGGGAGGTTGAGTTTTATATGTGAGTTTGGGTCTTTAAATTTGCCTTAATAAGTAGCTCCCTAAGTTTTTATGATATTTATACACAAATGCTTGTAAAATACCCGGTATGACGAGTTTATCAAAAAATAATTGTATGAGGAGCAGGGTGAAAGTCCCGATTAATATACCGAAGAGCCTGTATATAAAGGTATACCTCATGTTTGATAAAAGAATTTCTAAGTATATAGACGTGAATCATAGAGGAGCCTATACTTATAAAATTTTCTAAAAAGGTGAGGTGAAACTATAGAGGAATCCATAGAGAATTTTTTTAATAGGTAAATAAACCTAAGAAAGACAAGTCTATATTTAGAAAATCTTCTAAGAGGCTGAGAGGAACTTATGGAGAGTATATCTGGTGCTTAGAAAATTTTCAAGTGGAAAAGAGGAACCCAAAGAGAATGAACTTATATTTAGAAAATTTTCGTAGAGGCTAAAGAGAACGAAACATATTGACGCCCATACTTGGAAAACTCCTAAAAGGTGGAGGGGACAGACCTACGTCGACATTCATACTTAGAAATTTTCTAAGAGGTGAAGTAGAACCTAAGAAGGGTAAGCCTATACTTAGAAAATATTCTAAGAGGCTAAGGGGAACGAATTCCTATCAAAACCCAAACTTAGAAAATTCTCAGAAGGGTAGAGAGGACAGACTTATATCGACGCCCATACTTAGAAAAATTTCTAAAGTGTGAAGGGCAACTTACGAAAGATGGGCCTATACTTGAAAAATATTCTAAGAGGCTGAGGGAAGCGAATCCCTATCGACGTCTATACTTAGAAAATTTCAAACTGGTAGAGGGGAACCCAAGGAGGGTGGGTTTATACTTAAAAATACTCTAAGAGGCCGAGGGGAGTGAATCCTTGTCAAAGCCTATACTTATAAAATTTTTAAGGGGTAAATGGTGTGTACCCATACCGACTCCCAAACTCAGAAATTTTTCTAAGGGGTGGAAGGGAGCCTAAAAAAGGTGGTATTATTGCATTAAAAAGACCAAATCAATCCCTTTATTAGAGAGTTATTTATTTTTTTAAAGTTTGAGGCAAGTGACTTTTCTAGCAATGACATAGGGCATGAGAGCTCTCTATTGGAGAGAGAGACCAAACCTGAGAGTGGAAGATTCAAGATCATCTCTAGAGATAACATAAGATCTGGGGGCCTATCTGGAGAGTTGTGTTAGTTATATGGGTTCTAGTTAGCCTTGGTGGTATATATTCGGCTATAGAACGGGGGTTCTATTGCTTTGATGAGGTTGATCATCTCAAGTTGTCATGAAATGTGGAGCTATTGCATTAGAAAAAACCCTTTTCAAAGAAATTATGCAATCACACTAGGAAAAACCCTTTTTAAAGAGATTGTGCAACTACACTACGAAGAACCTCATCTAAGAAGATTGAGCAATCGTAATAGGAAGAGCCTTTTCCAAGAAGATTATGAAATTGCACTAGGAAGAACCCCTTCCATGGATGTTGTAACCTAATTTTGACCAGTTAGCTTTTAATTTAATTTTATAAAGTTTAAAATGTAAAATTAAAATATCATAGATTTATTTCGATGAAAAGTGTGATTTGTCAGCTTGCACAGAAACTAAGGACTATAATGTACTTTTTTCATTATATCCTTATCTTTAAGATGATGATAATTATCCACTTTTGAATTTGATTCTTAATCAAATTCAAACTTCAAAGAAGAGAATGAATTTGATTGAGATTTTAAATCTCACACACGATGAGATTCTTGCACTATAAATACAGATCTTAGTGTATGCATAAAGAGGGAGGTTATTAAAAGAAACCTTAAGGGGAGACATTACAAGAAAAAAATCACGTTACTAAAAAAAGGAAAAAAACATAAAAAAAGGTGGGGCGGCAAAACCTATACTAGTCGTCGTACCCCCTCAGTCCTTTCCTTTTTTCTCCCTCTTCTTCCCCTGCCTCCCGATATTCATGGAGGAAGGGCTCCCTCATCTTCACCATTTTTTTTTCTTGGAATCCCAGAAGGCAGGCCTCCTTTACTCTCCCTTCTTGCTAGTTGTTTCATTTTCTTCTTCTTTATAGGCGAACGAGTGCAGCCTTCTTCCCCAGACCAATATTAACAGCAAGGGTGGAGCCTTTTAAATGGCTTAGGTGGGTTGTAGCCCAAGTAAAAAAATAAATCATAAAAAACCCAATAACCCACTTTCCCTTTGTCTTTTACAGAAAACCTAAACACAAATAATTAATTGGTCGTGAGAATCAAATTCATATGCCTTCTAAGTAACTTGGGGTTTTAGCTTTTTTCTTCTGAACAATATACAATTTTATCTTAGGTTTTGAAGAGGAATCTATACAGAGAGCCACAAGAGTGCAAATTCATCAGATAAGAATTTACAAGCCCTAACTTTTATTTTGAATTCAATGTGTCATATTCATTGCAGTCGACTGTACCCTAAAAATCTAATAGTTTGAATATGTTCGGTTTTTTTAATACTCTAATGGGTCTTAATTCAATTTCCCCAAATGCATTCTTATTAAAAAAAAACCCTGATTTGGTTAGTAACATAGGTCAAGCTAATAGCTTTGTGAGAAATTACTGCACTGAAAAAAATGGTGAAGCTGGGTCTTGTGAATGGACTTAGAATATAGAATATTTAGATGAGTCATGGAGTGTTATTTATGGTGGTAAAGGTAAAAGTATAAGGTCAGTTGTGTCGGGAATTGATTACCATGTTATGATTGCTGGGCTAAAGAAGTCAATGTTGAATGTTTTTGCTGTTGTAAAGATAGTTGAAGTTGTTAAAAGGTGGAAATGGGGGCCACAATTGGAGACCTAATTGGAAATGATAATACTATAAATTTATGCAAATATTTTAGTAAAAATGTTTAAAATTGTTAGTGGAGTAAATGGACAGATGCTAACGCACTAGTACTAATAATTTACTAGTTATTTCAAAGTTAAGTTCCCTAAATCTTCCCACAGTCTACTTTAATATTTTATCCTTGTATATTCTGCATTTTATAAATATTCTATTATGGCATTAGTATCTTTTCATCTTGCACTTGACTTCCCTTTAACTTGAATAGGTTATAAATTATAATGAAAATCAAAGAAGCAAGAGATGAAAACTATATTTTCACTCTTTAAATCAAGTGAACAAACATCAACTAGTAAAGGACATTCTCAATCCAATATTGATGTCTCAAATCGTAGTGAACAATCCCTTTTCATATCTCAAAGAGTTAAAATTAATGCTAATACTCTTGAATGAGATCCTGGGTTATGAATTCCAGTGTGGCAACATCCTATTAATCAATAAGATGAAATTAGAAGAGCTTATATCAAAATGGATCAATATCAACCTAAGTTAATAGAGTATCCAAGGATTGAATCAGGGATATAGTATCATCAATTTCAATACACTTGGTTTGATCACTTTCCTTAGCTAGAGTACTCTCTATCAAATAATGCAGTATTTTGTTTTCCATGCTTTATCTTTGAAAACAAAGTATCTTGTCATCTCACATTCACCACCGAAGGCTATAGAAGTTGGAAGAGGGTTACTGATGGGGTTAGATATGCACTTTTGATGCATATGAGAAGTCCCACTTCACCCCATAATAATGCTGTGAAATCTTCTCAAGATTTAATAAAAGTAAGTAGACATATTGATAAAGTGTTGAATGCAAAAACAATTGAAGAAGTTTAGAAAAATTGGTTGAGACTTACAACAATACTTGAAAGTTTTTGATGGTTTAACTTAAAAGCATGTGCATTTAGAGCTCATGGTGAATCTTCAACTTTTAATAATCAAGGCAATTTTGTGGAGTTGATAAGACTTATGGGGACTGAATGTTGGCATTGATGATGTTGTCTTAGAAAATGCTCAGAAAAATACAAAGTATACCTCACCTACTATTTAAAAAGAGATTTTGCGTATTCTCATAAACAAAGTGAGGAAAAAGATTTGTGAAGTTAAAGATGAAAAATTTTGTATTTTTGGTTGACAAAGCCAAGGATGCATCAAATAAAGAACAAATGGCCATTGTTTTGAGATTTGTTAACATTCAAGGTATTTTATGAGAACGCTTTTTTGGTATTGTGCATGTTTCAGATACTACTTCTTCAACACTTAAAAAAAGAAAAATGTGCTCGCTCAATATAACTTGTATATTCTCAATATGCAAGTGATTGTGCATCAAAAGTATCATTAAGTCTTTTATTTTACATATGTATTTATTGTTTTTATTTGAATTTTTTATAATAAGTGATGTGCTTTTTAGTAATGAAGTTTCTTTTAATGTTTCGATAGGTTTTTGGAGCTTAAATGAATTATTTTAGAAAATTCAACGTCGGAATTCGGAACAAAGAATTGAAGAGAAATTTAGTTGAAGATTGAAGCAAATCTTGGTTCAAATAAGTGCTCCAAATTTGCCCAAAAAATCAATTATTTTCCAATTCTAGAAAAGAATATCATATGATCCATTTCAAGCCCAAACTTACCTTATGTTGTGTGCAAACTTCAACCATCAAACACTCAAGGTTTCAATGTCAATCTTAGCCCAAATAATAGGTACAATTGTATACTTATTTGATGTTTAAATCCAGCCCCAAATCAGCCCCCAAATCAGCCCAAGCACAATCCATGATCTTACATGTCCACACAACAAATAATATTTGATTTATTTTGGGCAATTAATTGATTCAAGAGGGCAAGCACATGGATGGAAAGCTGGAGGGGACATTGTGACATTATTTTGGGTCAACAAGAAGAAAGAAACAGCTCATAAAGGAGGAAGAAAAACGTGCACCAAAGTGTTCTCCAAGCTGGCCTGATTTAATTTTCCAGAACATCTTTCGGTGTTTTGCCCATAACTTTTGACTCAGATGTCCAAATGAGCTGTTCTTTAATGATCTGGAAAGCTCATAGAATTTCCTATAAATATGTCTCTAATAGCCATCTCCAGGGGAGGCTTCTAAGAGGGTCGAATTGCTGTCCAAAGTTAGAGTCAGATTTGTGTCCGAATTTTTACTGAAATTCTGTTGTGTTCTTCTTTGTAGATTTCGGTTCTTTAGTTTGTAAAACTTATTATTTCAGTTTGATTCAAGTTATTTCATGTTTATTAAAGTGTTCTTATATATAATCATGGTTGGCTAATCTCTTTCTTGGATCCAAATCAAGGATGATGGTGATTGAGGTGAGTTCTTTAAGATATGAATGAATGTTAATGATTATCTTCTCATCTTCTTCATGAATGTTTTATTATTGCAAAGAAATTTTAGAAATCATTTAGGTAATGTTATAATCTTGAATTTTTATGCACAAACCTTAGTTTTGGTATAGAGATTGCTTGATTCAATGTCTTACTTAATTTGAAAGTACTTGTTCATTCTTAAGCAATAATTAATCTTCATCTTTTTAAACTTCATTGTAATATCTTCCGATCTAATATCACCATCGTTGATATTAGGTTGAGTTATCTTATATATGTTGAAGAAATCACCAATACATCACCATTAAAATTGATTTGGACCAAGACTTACTTTTTCTTGTTTTTTAAAATCTATTTACACTTTTTCATCTTTGAAAACAAATCCATCAATTATTTTCAACCAAGTTATTGTTAATTTAATTTCTCTTGAGTTTTTTTTGTTGTTACCTAGCTTAATTTCCAGATCTAGCTCTCTGTGGATATGACCTCGATCTTACCGAGTTAATTGCTACATCGCACACTCGTGCACTTGCGAGTTAAAACAAGCCGATCACAAAAAGCGGTCAAGCAGCAAGGTCAAGGGTATGATGGTGCTAGCAATATGCGTGGTGCGTGGAATGGACTACAAGCTTTATTTCTTAGAGATTGTCTTTATACATATTATGTATATTGTTTTGCTCACTAACTACAACTAGTATTAGTTGCAGCAATTGGAAATGAGATTTCTATTTGGTTATTTTTTTTAAAATTGATAACCATTATCAATCTTATTAGTGCTTCTATCAAACGTCATACCAAGTTATATTATGCCCAAGCTATAGAAATTGCACATATGGTAGTTACTAGAGAACATGAGACTGGTAAAAGGGCTAATCAAATCGGTAATTTACATCAAATTAGAACTACTCGCTAGAGCTCTCATTTTGATACTATTTCCAACTTAATAGATATGTATGGTGCAACTATTATTATGCTTGAAAGTATAGTTCAAGAAGGATCTTTTAACTCTATACAAGGAAAAACTGGTGGTTGTCTGATTGTGATGAAATCTTTTGAATTTATATTCATCTTATATTTGATGCATAAAATAATAGGGATTACTGATTTACTTTGTCAAGCTTTGCAGCAAAAATCTCTTAATATCTTAAATGCAATGGATCTTGTATCAATTACTAAAGCATTGCTTCAAACTTTGAGAGATGCCAGATTTGATCTTCTCGTTGCACATATGCAATCTGTTTACATATAATATGAGATTGACATACCACATATGAATATTTTGTATAAAAATGCTACAAGTTGTTCATGTCAGCAACAAGGATCAATGACAGTTTACCAATATTATCATTATGATATATTTAACTCAACATAGATTTTTAGTTAGAAAAATTAAATTTTAGATTTAGTGATGTGAAAATTTTATACTAAGCTCTGCTTTAGAACCTAAGGACAACTTTAACTCATTTAAAATTGATATTATTTACAAGTTTACTGGGAAATTTTATCCTGAAGATTTCAATGAACAAAAAATATATTATTTGAGATCTCAGTTGGAGCATTATCAACTTGATGTGATTCATTATAAGAGCTTTCAGAATACTACCATTTTTTAATTATGTCAAGGATTAGCCAAAACAAATAAGTCGCAACATTGTCATTTGACTGACAGGTTGATTTGTCTTATTTTGACTTTGACTGTTTCCACTGCTACCATAGAATGGATATTTTCAGCTGTGAAACATGTTAAAATTATGCTTTATAATAAAATGGAAGAGGAGTTTTTAGCAGATTCTATGATGATTTACATTGAACGAGAGCTTGTTAAAGATATCGATTCGGATTCGATTATAGATGAATTATATTCCACAAAACATTGAAGAGTGCAACTTCAATAGTGTAATTTTTTTTATTTGTTTTTCAATTTTATGTACTTCAAATTTTAATTTTTTATATTTTATGTTATATATTTGGATTGAAACTTTATTGTTAATTTGACAAATTTATATATACAAGTCCATGATTGATCCTGGAAAACAATTTATATGTATTTGGTTTGTAGCTTAGGGCAGAAAAAATTCCTAGCCTTTACCAATAGGAACCCCCCCAAGTCTTTTTCTTTTCTTTCTTTCCCTGGCCTTCAGGAGAAGAAGCCCCATCTCCTTTGTTCAGACCTCCACACACTACCCTTCCTTCTACCTCTCAAAATCAACTCGTTCCCTTATCTTTTTTTTCAAAAGACCACCATCAGTAACGATAACATCTCTAGAAGCCATCACCCTTTACCGTGATAGCCCTGCACCTTGCCAGTTTTGTCCTTACCAGCATTGTGTTTTCAACAAGTCCAGCATCACAAGCTTTAGCCTCTGTATTGTAACCTTCGACAATAGTGTTGTGACCAACTCAAAGCGACATTCTCTCTTGTTGTAGCCGTGAATAAGATGACAACACTATGAGCAGCAATAAGTAAGAGCAGCACAATAACCAGATCCCTTCTCCCTAAATAGTAACACAACAATAAGATGTTCTTCTAGTCTCTATTAAAGCAACGTTGGAAACTCTTCTTCATGCTAGCAATCCCATCTCTGTTGTGAACAGCAGGCCGACTCTTCAACAGTGAGTAATGCCTAACCGTCTCCCTCAACTTCGACTTCAGTCGCAACCACAACCACATTATGAGACCAGTCAGGTCACTTGCTTGCAATAGAGACTAACCGAGTCACTAGCTGGGGCTAGTGACCAGATCAGCTGCTAGGTCTAGCCCAACCCGTATAATTGGGCTAGATCCAACCTAAAAACAAAAAAAACATTAAAAAATAGTTTTCCTTTTCTTTTAATCCAAATTTTACGGATTTATTCAATGATGTCAAAGTCAGAAATACCGTGTGTTTTGGGTTACATAATATTTACCAATGCTAGAGTTGGAAATATTCATAGGCAAATATTAATTGACACTAGAGTCGAGAATATTGTAAAGGGACCACAAAAAATGGAATAAAGACAATGTAAGACAAAATCAACAATGTAGTCTACTTCAGGTAAGACATTTAAAAGGTGATAATATCTTCCCTTTCACGGAACTAGTCCTATATCATAGAATCTCTATTGACTAGTTAGGGTTCCTAGTGACCACAATACTAAGTAGTGACTCCTTAAACAAGACCATACCCCTAAAGAACAAGATGTTAGATATCTGTTCTTTTTCCATGACAAAAGAGATTATGCCAAAGTCTAAAGCCCCTATTGAAGATTTGTAGATAGAAAATGTATGTTAGAGAGAAAATTATTTTAATTTAAAAAATAAACTTTTATGAAGGATAATATATCATGAGGTGATTTGTTGGACTCTAAAAAGTCCTCTGATCCATCCATTAGAATGTGGTGTTATTACACTAAAAAGACGCTAGTCAATCCCTTCTAAGATTAAGGATGCCATGGGTACCAAAATTTGCTAAGGTGGCAAAACTTGATTTTTTCTCTAAGTGAACAACACATCATGAATGATGGGCTGTATTTTGTTGATGAGTTGTTGGAAGTCTGAATGGTAAAAAATGCTTATGGTAACGGTAGATCCATCATTTTTCTAGCCCAAATGTGTAATTGAATGATTTGAAAATGTCATTAGAAAAAAATGATAGCTTTTTATCAATTTTCAAAAGATAGCATTAATGTTGATATCCCAAAAAATCCAAGTATCTTGGATTATGTCTTAGATATACAGTTAATCTCTTGATTCTAGCAATCTGATCCATTCTTTCTAGCCAAGGCAGTTATAAATGGGTATTTGATACCTGTAAAATATCATCTTTGGTAAATAAAAAGACTTTCAAATAATTAAGTCAGTGACTTTTTTTTATATAGAAAATGGAGATTTCAAACTTTTTGTTTAAAGGATTTATGGTCTATTTATAGCTCATGATTCTTTTATGGAGAAGAGAGGTTAAGGTGTGATATTATCTTGATAGTATTAAAGAGGAAAAATATCTCTGACATATGTATTAATGTTGATGGGAAATATCCCCAACATATGTATTAATAAAGAAAAACATATAACTGACATATGTATTAATGTGGATGAAAATATGATGGACCCTTACACAACTTTTACATATTATTTCTTACACAACATTAATATCAAAGAAAATATGGTGGATCTTGAATGACTTTTATACACCTAATAGGTGTGGGGAAAGTAAGATCCAAAACATAGTTGTGCACAAAGAAGGTGGGTCATTTTATTGGTTGAGCTTGAGGGAGGTTGGGTTTTATAGGGGGGTTTTCTAGGTTTTTAAATTTAGATTTATATAAAAAAAATTAGTTTATATGAATTTTTTTGTTAAATTTTTAGCTATAAAAACACTTAACTATCCCTTTCTTTTTAATGGTAGAAAAGCTTCCTAAACTACAAATGATAAATTTAGACTGTGCAACAAACATTATCTTATTCATTTCCTAACTCATTAGACATAGAAGCTGCAAATTGTTTTAGGTCAGATCTAAAATTTATATGTGTTATTTCTCATGTCCTTTTGTTTTCTTTACATAAAAGTGTTTCTCTATCTTCTAGCATTATATCCAATATCAAGAATACCAATTATTTATCAAAAGAACAATAATAAAAAAAACAACTAAACTAGATAGTAATGCATCTATAAATCCAAAACACCATCCTACGTGAGTGGTACTTACACACTTCACTATCTTTTGCTTGTCTAAAGATTTGATTTCAAAGTCTAACTTTTTACTATTTTGTTTAACAATATTTGTTTTCAATATATGACTTTAGAGTTTATATTTTTAAATATACATACACTTAAGGTTATTTTAGAACACATCATTTATAGAATTCTGACATATTCTCTTTATTCAATTCTAACCATAAAAGTACGTAGAATTTACTATATGATGAGTGGTGGACCTAAAATTTAAGCTACAGGTACTATGACACCCTGAAACCTTATAACATTTTCTACGTTTTGGTTTAATACATCTTCCCATGACACTTGTTGCACCTTGGTAGATGTCATAGCAAGGGACTAAAATGTATATCGTGAAAAATTAGAGTCACCAACTAGTAATTAGAGGAAACTAGAAATACTAAAGATAAGTATTGGTTCTAGAAATTCAAGTAAGATTTTAATTATGATTAAAGAAAGAACAACATCACCCTTACATCATCCTTTTTTTACAAAAAGATACCTTTACTATGTATTTTCTCTTAAATTTATCTTTTTGATTGCCATCAATTATCCTGATTATTTTTATCCTTTTTTTATTTTTATTTTTGCTTATTTCATGGAAAATTTGATGTCGTTTCCTAAAAATAGAAAACTTATCAGTTTGATTGTTCATAAAAGCTAAATCTTGACATCAATCCCTTTTAAAATGAGACTTATCGTTTTGGTTATTCAGGAAGAACTTGTCATTATTCTTCTAAAAAGAAGACTTGTTTTTTATATTAACATTGATCCCTTATAAAGAAGATATTTTAATTAAGTTTTTTTTTTAAGTGGGTGTTAGACCCATAAGGATGGTAAAAGAATTTTAGATTGGGCACCTCATAATTACATATTTGAAGTCGATTTTTTGACATTTTCAATATGTTTTTCATTAAAATTTAAAATTTTGAATTATTTTGATGTGCTAATGTTAAAAATAAATTTTAAAAAATAAAAAAAATATTTTAATGTATTTTCAAGAAATGTTTTTTGAAAAACAACCATTATCATATTCTCAAACACCTTAGCCACACAAGCTTTGTTATTTAGAGCTCATTTGGTATTGTGATAATTATTACTTTTCAAAGTATTTTTTATTTGAAAATATATTGAAATAATATTTATTTTATTTTTGATATCAGCACATCAAAATAATTTAAGAATATTAAAAAATATTAATTTAAAATAAAAATAAATATACAAAAATTTCAAAAAAAATTTAAAATATTTTTATACCGAAAAAATAAACTAATATATCCATCAACCTATATATTGGAGGAGTTGCTCAATAAATAAAAACAAAAACCTAACTGTGGAGAACTCACAAAGATTTAACCCCGCCGATGCCATTAATTAGAGGAGGACACATGCCCCAAACGGTGCTGCCAAACAGTAGGACACCGTTATCTGACGCCGCCAAGTAGCGCGTCCCGAAGATCGTTTGGTCAAAGCCGCGTAAAGCGCGTCCCGAAGATCGTTTGGTCCCAGCACAGCAACCATTTCCCTTATAAGGACAGGAAAAAAAAAAAAAAAAAGCTATTTCAAGCACAGGTTTGAACCTGCTTGTTGCCGGTACAATCTAAGAGATAGATTCTAGAATTTTTTTTTGAATTAAGCAAGAAGTTTCATATCCCTTCTCTTCTTCTTGTGGGGTCCTCCTTTTTCACAGGTAAAGGACAGCCTCATCACCAGCCTGGAAAGAGTTGTTATAACATTAGCTGCCCACTAAAAAGCTCTCTGCTTGATGGGTTTTCACGGCGACATTCATCCAAAATCAACTGGACTTTGATCTCTGGCTTCAACCCAATTCACTCTCCCTCAGTTTCTCTTCTTTTTGGTTTTCTTCTTGAGGTAAGAGTGTATATTTCAGCAAAAAGTTTCTGTCTTTGCGATAATGTAGATTGCATTCTTTTGTACTTAACTACTGTTTTTTTCATAGAGCTAAGCTTGGTTGAAGTTGGTCTAGATAGATCTGAGGTTTGTGAGGATATTGTTTTTGAGGCATTTAGTGATCGGGGAGCTAGTTCTAGCATTTGGGTTCTTAAGGCCTCAGGGATTGGGGTTTGGGAGCTAGGCAGTTCTAGTTTTCGTTTTTTTTTCTTTTTTCTTTTTTTGAGTTGGGACTTGTGCATTATTAGGCTTGCTAGGAGCTCGAGGATTTGGGATATTGCAAATGGTGAGCATGAAACTAGTGAGCTGGTTACCTGTAGTTGTTGCTTGTGTATTATTTGAGTTCCTAGGTCATAGTGGATCATTTGCTGCATTCACTCCTCCTCCTGATAGCTACTTGGTGGCTTGTGGTTCTTCACAAAATGTCATCTTCCAAGGAAAAACTTATGTTCCTGACTCAGGGCATTCTTCTCTCACTTTAAACACTGGAACTTCCTCTGTTGCTAAGTCCAATTCTAGTTTCCCATCTCCTATCTACCAATCTGCTCGAATTTTGTCAGGCATATCGTCTTACAAATTTGATATTAAGCAAGAAGGTAGGCATTGGATCCGTCTTTATTTTTACCCTATTCCAAACTCAGGCCAAAACTTGATGTCTGCGTTGATCACTGTAGCCACGGACAGTTTTGTACTTTTGAACAATTTCACATTCAAGAGCTATAATGGTTCTTACATGTCAAAGGAGTATGCAATCAATGTGACTTCTGAACTTTGACCCTTTCCTTCATTCCTTCAAACAATTCTGTCACATTTATTAATGCAATCGAAGTTGTTCTATCCCTGATGAAGTCTTTCCAGACCAGGCAGTAGCTATAAATCCATCTACCCCTTTAGTGGTCTTTCTGAACTTGCCTTCGAAACTGTTTTCCGCTTAAACACTGGAGGCCCGTTGATCACTGCAGAAAATGATACTCTTGGAAGAATTTGGGAGAATGATGCCAAATATCTCCATGTGAACAGCTCTGCATTGCATGTTTCAGTTAACCCTGAATCCATAAGATACCCACCTGCTGTCACTACTGAAATAGCACCAAATTGGGTTTATGCCTCCGCTGATGTGATGGGAGATGCAAATGTAGCCAACATGAACTTCAACATAACTTGGGTGTTCTCTGTCAATCAAAACTTCCGCTATTTTGTGCGGGTACATTTCTGTGACATTGTGAGTACGGCTCTGAACAATCTTGTGTTCAATCTGTATATAAATGATGATAGTGCCATTGAGAGTCTTGACCTCTCAACCTTTACCGGTGGCTTGAGTGTACCCTATTACAGAGACTTTGTCTCCAATGCATCAGTAGATTCAGATACTTTCACTGTAAGTGTTGGTCCGGATCCAACAACAGATTTGGCAAATGCAACTATGAATGGGCTGGAGATTTTCAAAATCAGCAATGAAGCTAAAAGCTTGGATGGGCCTTCATCTGTTGAGAGTCTCCTTCCTCAATCACCATCACCATCATCTGTTGAGAGTCTCCTTCCTCAATCACCATCACCATCATCTGTTGAGAGTCTCCTTCCTCAATCACCATCGAAGAAAAACAAGATTGGAATTATCATTGGTTCG
Source organism: Populus tremula (assembly GCA_964019445.1). Taxonomy (NCBI): domain Eukaryota; kingdom Viridiplantae; phylum Streptophyta; class Magnoliopsida; order Malpighiales; family Salicaceae; genus Populus; species Populus tremula. Next base: position 44,320,648 of record CAXHTJ010000001.1, read on the forward strand.
ATTGTTGGAGCTGTGGTTGCATTTGGTTTGCTTGGTCTCTGTTACTGTTGCTTGGCAGCACACAGGTCAAAGACTACTACTCACCAGGCACATCCATGGCTGCCATTTCCATTATATGGAAAACCTCAGACCATGACCAAGATGTCCACAACTTCTCAAAAGAGTGGAACGGCAAGCTGCATCTCATTGGCTTCCTGTAATCATTGTCGGCTCTTCACATTCCAAGAAATCCTCGATGCAGCGAACAAGTTCGATGAGAGCCTGCTTCTTGGGGTTGGTGGTTTTGGCAGGGTGTACAAAGGAACCCTTGAAGGTGGAACTAAAGTAGCTGTCAAAAGAGGAAATCCTAGATCCGAACAAGGTCTTACTGAATTCCGAACTGAGATTGAAATGTTATCGAAGCTTCGCCACCGTCATCTTGTCTCTCTTATTGGCTATTGTGATGAGCGGTCAGAAATGATTCTTGTCTATGAATACATGGCTAATGGACCCCTTAGGAGCCATCTATATGGAACTGATCTACCACCTCTATCATGGAAGCAACGACTAGAAATATGCATTGGGGCTGCCAGGGGCCTGCATTATCTCCACACAGGTGCCGCTCATAACATTATTCACCGAGATGTCAAGACAACAAACATTTTGTTGGATGAAAATTTCGTGGCCAAAGTTGCTGATTTTGGCATCTCAAAAACAAGCCCAGCTCTTGATCAGACCCATGTGACCACAGCTGTTAAGGGTAGCTTTGGTTACCTTGATCCTGAGTACTTCAGAAGGCAACAACTCACACAGAAGTCAGATGTGTATTCATTTGGAGTGGTTCTAATGGAAGTTCTCTGCACTAGACTGGCTCTAAACCCTGTTCTCCCGACGGAACAAGTCAATATAGCAGAGTGGGCAATGACCTGGCAGAAGAAGGGCATGTTGGATCAAATCATGGACTCCAATCTAGCAGGTAAGGTGAATCCAGCTTCTCTCAAGAAATTTGGGGAGACAGCTGAGAAATGCCTTGCAGAGCATGGACTTGACAGGCCATCAATGGGAGACGTCTTATGGAATCTCGAGTATGCTCTTCAGCTTGAGGAGACCTCATCTGCACTCATGGAACCTGAAGATAACAGCACAAACCATATCCCAGGCATTCCGTTGACACCACTCGAACCATTTGATAACAGCGGAGGTATAATTTGTTGAAGTTTGGTACTAAGCTAGAACAGGATTACTTAGCAGTAATCTACTGCATGGTTATCTAGTTGTTAGCTGAGATTATTATCTAGATTAGGATATGTTTTTGAATTCTTTTGTTAAGTTTATCTAGGATTAAACTAGCTTGTAAACATCTCCTTAAATAAAGGAAAAGTTGGTTGGTACGTCTCTAGTGTTTGTTCTTCTTGGAAATTCTGTTCTCTCTTTTCTATAAATAAAAAGGCTTGGGATGGTAGTAACCAACAACTCAATTCTGCTCTTTGTTCTTTACACTTAATTATTAAGTTTTGTGTTTTTTTTGTTCTTTCCATCGTGGACTTAGTTCTTTGTTCTTTTCTTTTTCCATCAACAAACATAAGGTTGTTCTTTATATTTTTACAATTGGTATCAGAGCTCTTGATCTTTGAAGGGATTTTTGTGAGTGAGAAACACGAGAGTACAGTGAGGATAAATCAAAGTTTTTACTTTGAGGGTTGGTGAGTGAACACGAGAATAAAGTGAGTTTTTTTTAATGGATTCTGCAAATTTTCAGCAAAAACACCATTGTTTACGGGGCAGAATTTTGGTGTGTGGGCTGTAAAAATGGAAACCTATCTCAAAGCTCTTGATTTATGGGAGATAGTGGAAAGTGATAGGCAACCTACTCCTCTAGGTAACAATCCCACAATTGCACAGATGAAGTTCTTTAATGAAGAAAAGGCAAAGAGATTCAAAGCTCTTTCTTGTCTTCATAATGCTGTAAGTGAAGACATCTTCACGAGGATCATGGCATGCAAATCTGCCAAGGAAACATGGGATAAATTAAAAGCAGAGTTCCATGGTGATGAGAATCAAGAAGGATGCAGATTCTGAATCTGAGAAGACAATTCGAAGGTCTGAAGATGAAAGAAAATGAGAGCATCAAAGATTTCTCTTCTCAAATTTCAAAACTTGTGAATCAAGTAAGACTTTGGGAGAAGATTTTCCAGACTCTAGAATTGTAGAGAAAGTCCTGGTGAGTTGCCAAAAAGTTTGAACATAAAATCTGTTCTTTAGAAGATTCTAAAGATTTTTCTGAAATGAGCTTGCAAGAATTGGTAAATGCATTGCAAGCTGTGGAGCAAAGGCAAGCATATAGACAAGAAGGATCAAGTGAAGGAGCTCTTGTTGCAGTTTACAAGGATAAGTCGGGCTAAGAACATTTCAGAAATAATCAAGAAGGAAAAAGAGAAAAAAAGGAAGAGCTGGAAATCTGCTAACTGGCAACAGAACAATAACAGCTTCATGAGAGGGAAAGAGAAGAAAGAGCATTTTCCTGCTTGCAAATACTGTCAGAAAACTAATCATCTTGAAGCCTGGTGTTGGCTCAAGAATGCTCAATGCCGAAACTGCAAGCAATTTGGTCACATCCAAAGATTTTGCAAAAATAAAACAGAAACTGAACAACAAGCTCAAGTAGCCGATTGTTCAGAAGTCAAAGAAGATCTTCTATTCATGGTCACAATTCAGGACATGTGTAATTCAGCAGAGACAAAGGACTCATCATGGCTCATTGATAGCGGCTGCACTAACCATATGACAGCAGACTTAAGCTTATTCAGAGACTTGGATAAAAGCTACCTATCTAAAGTCAGAATTGGCAATGGAGATTTTGTGAAGGTTGAAGGAAAAGGAGCAATTGCAGTAGAAACACTGTCAGGTACAAAAATTCTTAAAAATGTTCTTTATGTGCCTAAGATCAACCAGAATCTAGTTAGTGTGGGTCAATTGATTGAATCTGGGTATTCAATAGTCTTTAATGATGGAGTGTGTGACATTAAAGATAAAAATGGAGTACTTTTACTTTCTGCAAAAATGATGAACCGAAGTTTTAATGTTAACTGGAAGGAAGTATGTTTGAGTGCCAATACTTATGAGAACAAGGAATCTGTTCTTTGGCACAAAAGGTTGGGACACTTCAATTATGCAACTCTAAAAAGAATGGCTGACCAGCAGATGGCTCACGGGTTACCAGATATTCAAGAGCTAGCAAATTATTTGTGAGGCTTGTCAGCTGGGAAAACAAACCAGAACTGGTTTTCCTGATAATGCATACAGGGTAGTATCTAAACTTCAGCTTGTACACACAGATGTGTGTGGACCTATGCACAATGAATCATTAAATGGTTCAAAGTATTTTCTTCTGTTTATTGATGATTTTAGCAGGTATTGCTGGGTTTATTTTCTAAAATCCAAAGCTGATGTGTTTGCTGAGTTTGTTAAGTTCAAGGCAGCAGTTGAACTAGAAACAGGAAACAAATTGAAGATATTGAGATCTGACAATGGAGGAGAGTATACCTCACGACAATTTGAAGCATACCTTGCTAAAGAAGGGATTAAACACCAGCTGACTATTCCCTACACACCATAGCAGAATGGTGTAAGTGAAAGAAGAAACCGAACATTGATGGAGATGGCAAGATGTTTGCTCTATGAGAAGAAGTTGCCATTGAATTTCTGGGCAGAAGCAGTAAACATAGCAGCATATCTTATAAACCGAATGGCTTCAAGAGTTTTAGCAGATAAAACTCCTTATGAACTCTAGTATGGTTTTAAACCCAGTATTGATCATTTAAAGGTGTTTGGAAGTATTTGTTATGTTCTGAAACCTGAAGTTAGAAGAAGGAAACTTGATCAAAAGGCTGATATAGGGATTCTTATAGGCTATAGTACAACATCTAAGGCTTATAAAATCTATGATTTGAATTTTAACAAAGTTGTGGTTGCTAGAGATGTCAAAGTTGTAGAAAATGCAGCTTGGAACTGGAAAAATTCATCAAATGAAGGATCAAAACAGATGCAACAAGATGAGTTGGATGCTGCAAACATGATTGATCAACAAACAGATGTTGCTGGGAATATTGAGCAACAAACTGAGGGATGCTGCAGAATAGTGATCAACCAGTAAGAGGGACAAGATCTCTATCAGATATCTATAGCAGGTGTAATGTAGCCGAGGCAGAACCTGTAAATGTTGAAGAAGCCATGAACTCTCAAGTTTGGATAGCAGCAATGAAGGAGGAGCTTGCAATGATAGACAAGAATCAAACATGGATGCTAGTTGACAGACCAGCTCATAAGAAGGTAATTGGAGTAAAATGGATTTTCAAAACAAAATTAAATGCAGATGGTAAGATCAACAAGCATAAAGCCAGACTTGTAGTAAAAGGATATTCACAAGAGGCAGGGATCGACTTCACAGAAACTTTTGCTCTAGTTTCCAGACATGAAACAATGAAGCTCCTGCTTGCTCTAGCAGCACAAAACGGTTGGTATATATTTCAATTGGATGTTAAATCTGCATTTTTGAATGGTGTGCTAGATGAAGAGATTTATGTTGAGCAACCTGCTGGTTTTGAAAAATCAAATTCAACAAACAAGGTTTATTTACTGAAGAAGGCATTGTATGGATTGAAACAAGCTCCTAGAGCTTGGTATAGCAGGTTGGATAATCATCTTTTAAGCTTGGGATTTAACAGGAGCATGAATGAGGTAACTTTATATGTGAAGCATGCTGATGGACATAAACTCATTGTATCAGTTTATGTTGATGATTTGCTAATCACAGGGGATAAGGAGCAGCTTGTAGAGGAATTCAAAACCAATATGAAAGACATGTTTGAGATGAATGAACTTGGTTTGTTGACATATTTTTTAGGAATGGAAGTAACTCATTCTGATCAAGGTTACTTTCTTTGTCAAAAATGTTTTTCCTTGAAAATACTGGACAATTTTGCAATGAGTAAATGCAAGCCAGTAAGCACACCTATGAAAGAAGATGGATCACCAAAAGCTAATGGGAAAGTTTACAGGAGTCTAATTAGGAGTTTGTTGTATTTAACAGCCACACGTCCTGACATTCAATTTGCTGTGAATTATCTTTCCAGGTTCATGCAAGAGCCAAGTCAAAACCACTTTGTGGCAGCTAAGAGAGTATTAAGATATTTGAGAGGGACTGCAGGTTTTGGCATACATTTTGTGAAGTCCAGCTCAATCAATCTTGTTGGATTTTCAGACAGTGACTGGGGAGGAAGTGATGAAGGAATGATGAGTACTTCAGGCTACTGTTTTGCTGTGGGAAAGAGTGTGTTTTGCTGGAATTCAAAGAAACAATCGGTGGTGGCACATTCTACAGCAGAGGCTGAATATATAGCAGCAAAACAACTTATATGGTTGAGGAAGATGCTAAGTGACTTAGACTGCAATCAACAAAATCCCACAACATTGTTTTGTGACAACACATCAGCTATAGCCATTTCTAAAAATTCTATCTTTCATGATAGAACCAAGCACATGAAGATCAAATTTCATGCAATCAGGCAGTTTTAGCAAGGAGAACTAGATCTATGCTACTGCACTTCTGAAGATCAACTAGCAGGTTTTTTCACCAAACCGTTGGCCAAAACCAGGTTTGAAGATCTGAGGGCAAGAATTGGAATGATTAGCTTTGGAACCAAGGAGGAGTGTTGAAGTTTGGTACCTAAGCTAGAATAGGCTTGCTTAGCAGTAATCTACTGCATGGTTATCTAGTTGTTAGCTGAGATTATTATCTAGATTAGGATATGTTTTTGAATTCTTTTGTTAAGTTTATCTAGGATTAAACTAGCACAAAAACATCTCCTTAAATAAAGGAGAAGTTGGCTGGTACGTCTCTAGTGGTTGTTCTTCTTTGAAATTCTGTTTCCTCTTTTCTATAAATAAAAAGGCTTGGGATGGCAGTAACCAACAACTCAATTCTGCTCTTTGTTTTTTATACTTAATTATTAAGTTTTGTGTTCTTTTTGTTCTTTCCATCGTGGACTTAGTTCTTTGTTCTTTTCTTTTTCCATCTGCAAACATAAGGTTGTTCTTTATATTTCTACATAATTGATGGAGGGAACTCTAGAACAGACGATGATGCTGAGGATGCTACCACTAGTGCTGTATTTTCTCAGCTAGTAAATCCTCGTGGAAGATGAGAAGGCTTCCACCCATTCTTGGACAAAGGACATTCTGGTGAAGATTTGGCTGTCTGGTCACCGAGTGTTTGTGATAAAATGGGAAAAACCAATGATCTTACTTGTTTTTTTTTGGGCTAGGTGCAACTCGCCCCATGTGGCTAGGCTGAACCCAGCAACCCTAGCCGGGTTACTTGACCAAACCAGTGACTCGGATGGGCAAACACTATCTCCTTTGTTATTGTTCAAGTGAATTGTGACCCGGCTGGGCAAAGACTGTCTCCTAGGTTACTGTTCAAGTTAATTATAATTCACTTGAACAATAACAAAAAATGCATAGTAACCGTATAATTAAAATGCAAAGTGAAAGAAATGCATGGAAACTTACCTGGAGCTAAGACGGCGAAGACGATGGTGCTGAAGCTTCAACGCACACCTGGTGGTCACTGGTTCTGAAGACCACGAAAACAATGGCCACGCTGGTTTTGGTTTTTGTTTTTGTTTCTCTCCTTCTGCTGATGTTCTCTCTAGAGATGACGAAGATGATGGCAATGAAGGCGTGTTGTGCTAGTGGAGCTGTCGCCCTTGCCTCTGTGTTTTTCTTGCTTTTGACTGTGTCGTTCCCTATGGTTTTCTCTGACCTGTCTCCTCTCTCTCATTTCTTCTTCCTCTCCTCTGTTCTGTTTCCCTTTTTCTTTCTTTCTTTCCCTGTTTAGTGAAGGTTTTCACAGTAAAGAAAGGATGAAAGACAACTCCCTTTGTTCTCCCTTATTATCTGCGTTGTTCTCTCCTCTCTTTTTCCCTTCTTTTTTGTTTTTTCTGCTCTCTCCCTTCTTCTTTTTTCCATCCTTTTTTTTAGGTCAACAACCTAGGTTTATATAGCCTAAACGCATCTCTATTTAAGAAACAAAAATACACTAATCTAGGATACAATTTGGGGTGTCTAACAATCAGATATAACACATTAGGTAACTAGAATATTCTTATTGATATTCTGACGATTCTAATGATTATTTTCTAGTGATTAAAGGGTGGTGCAGCTCCTTTCTTTCCTTCCACAGCTGGCAATGTGAGGCACCAACTGTTTCATTTGGACTGAGAGAATTATGGAAACCAGCGGTAATAGTTATGCAGAGAAAAGGAAAGAATTTCAAACGAGGAAGGGTATTGTTCAAAACACAAATGAATAGTATCATGCTACAAAGTCATATTTCCTTATCCGGTGTGGTAGAATTCCTGTCATTTTTTGATGATCCAGTCTCCCTCTTCAACTTTCTTAAAAACCAGCCCCTTCTATTTTTCACACAATTACTGGAGATATTCAATGTATAGCTTTCACAATATTTATTTTCACAGATTGATTATAGAAGTAACTCACAGCTCACTGCCTCAGCAATCTGATTCATTTGCAATGCTTTGTGCATATTTATTGAGGCTACCTCAGGTTGCCTTACATTTGATCAACACCATGTCTGGCTATCTCAGCATTTGTTCCACTTCCTGAGTTTAGCTAATGAAGAGAACAAATTGACTCACAGGAACTTAGAAACAGGCAAGCTTCCGTTCAATGCGAAAAAATAAAATAAAAGGGAGCTTAGTTAATAACTTGGTGCACCATGTCCGACCACTCTTTTTTGTGCTCAATCCAAGACCTGGGAGAGGATTGTTGTCGAGTGAACCGGACTCCAGCACCTGGTCCGTTAATTAATCCTGGACCGTGTGAGTCCGACCGCACTGGATAGGCCGCAGAAAGGGCATGTTCGCTTAAAGCTTGTCATGTGTTGCCCAGGGTTGAATGCTTTTAACCCGGATGACGTTCACTGAAGCAGAAGCTTTCAAAGATGACCGGAGTTGACCGTGGATCGGATAGAAGGGGATTATCTTTAGACGAAACTTTTGATTGAATTGAATTAGCATTTGCTAATAGAGAGGGAAAAGCAAAACAAAATCAGCAAAATTACTTCCTTTTCCAAAATGAACAAGAAAACTAAATCCTCTAAGAAAATTACTATACATCAAGATATAAAAATAATGTGATTACAAATTTGTCCTAAAAAATGATTTTTGAGGTTATATTTGAGTTTAAAAGAATTATGGAAGTGTTTATAAGTAATTTTGAGAAAAATAAAAAAATAATAACTTACCATGTTGTTGTCAATTTAGCCAGAATTCAAAGACCAAAAAAAATATACAAATGACTTGAACATGGATGACACGTATTCAAAGTTTTTATTTCATGGTTGGGCTTGGACTAAGCCTAAACATGACTAGAACGTAACCTAGACCCGTCTAAGTTTTTTTCTTTCATTTGATTTTTTAATATTTTTAATTTTGAATTTATCACTTTAAATTATGCTATGATTGTTTGTGTTTTCTATCAAACTATTTTTATGTGTGCAACAGTTCTTATACGATAATTTTTATACTTTCAACTATTCTAATTTTTCTAGAAAAAAAGTATTATTAAGAAATATAATTATTCATAATATAATGAATAGAAAGATGTTTTTGTTCATATTTCAACTTTTCAATATAAAGAAAACACACAAATTAATGTGTATGTTTTTTTATTTGAAATTAAAATATTTTTTATTATACATATATCAAATAATAATTAAAATATATATCAAAAAATATTTAAGCACAGGTCAAGCAAAACATATACAAAAAAATAAATTACAAGAATAAATCAAATATATATTCTATTATATCTCATCTCCTAGTATCAAATAGAGATTTGAACAAATGTTTATCTTACTAGACACAAATAAGTTTTGTTCCCAACGTTTCATCTTTGTACTATTTTACTACCTCGTCTATGTAGTTACATTTTTTTTATTTTATCTATTTATCAAATACTATGTAATTATGATTTAATTTTTTTAGTTATTTTTTTTATTTTCTTGATATAATCAATTTTTTGATTTTTTTACTTATCTCTATTCTCGTCTACTTTGTCATGCTTTCTTTATCTTATCTATCTATCAAAAACTACTAGATTAATAATAATAATAATAATAATAATATGGTTGTTATTATTATCGAACATCCATTCATCTCCTTGTTATTGTTTTTTCTTTTCAATGAAAATGAAATGGTTTGTAGTTTAACTATAATACTCATATTTTATGTGACGTAATCCTTTACTTTTTATTATATAATCTATTATAAATATTTACACAATTTATTTATTTATTTTATCATGTATTTCATTTCTTTGCAAAATAATCAACACAAATGCTTGATTGTATTTTGTTACATGCTAGCTTCAAGTTATTACATAAGCTAGTCCGATGACACTTTTTATTGTTGAAAAAAAAAATTACGATTATAATTTTCATTGCTATAAAAAATGTGATCGCCCAATATAATCACTCCAACTACCTATCCACAACTGGTATGCCCACTCCTAGCTTTGCCAAATTAGGCATATTAAAATAATTTAAAAATAATAAAAATATTATTAATATGTATTTTAATATAAAAAATTATCGGAACCACAAACTCTATAAGCAAAACAGTGATAAATTGTTGGTCGTTAACTTCAGGGCCTGTGGGATTAGTTAAGGTACGCGCAAGCTGGTCCGGACACCCACGTTAATCTAAAAAAAAAAACAGTGATAAATTGTGTCATCTTGTTTGGTTACTGGCACAACATTGATTGAGATCTCTGGGAGAGTGACTAGGACGATGTTCTCTGTACTTAAATATGACCTTTATGGGGATTTCCATGAAGATAAATGGCCTTCTGGTATGGCTAGCTCTTCTCCAATGCGGGAGAATTTCATATGATCCATAACTTATAACCACATAATAGACGGTGAAAATGGGGATTCTTTTACTTACCTTGTATGCTTCTGACAGTGACTCTTTAAAGAAAGAAAATGTACTGCTATAAAATCCCAATCAAAATGTGCAAATTGAGGATTAGTACTAGGACTTTCTTGATAATAGGTTAAACGGGCACTGTTTTCATTTCTTTGTTTAGTCATACAAATCCTGCAAAAAAGACGAAGTTGCTGTCCCATGTTAAATGGAAAAGTCATCTTAAACCAACATTTTCAGGCCTTCCGACTTGAACATTTACGAGCACAGCAGTCTATATGTGACATTTTCTTATGTATCATCTTGTTCGGCTGGTTGTTGACGTTATCCATCCATCATCTATTGATTATTGATCATATTTTAACCCCTATTCGCTGAGATTCTTTGGACAAGACACAAGCATCCACAGAGCCTCCTTAATTTTTGTTCCCTGTGCAAAAGAAAAGATGCCATACATGATATATGCATCCTGTCCTATAAAGATTGCCTGATCGTTCATATTGCCTTGTTAATTTCCCTGGCTCCTAACATACACACACCTCCATTCCCAAGACTTTTGCGTTTGAGAGTCATGATTAAGGAAGTCAAAACTCAAGTAAATGTTGGGGTTGAGATGGATGTCTTATGGAAAGCTTTTGGTAAGGATTTGAAGGATATTCTTCCAAAAATGATGCCAAATTTAGTGAAGGATGCTGATATGCTTGAAGGAGACGGTGGCCTTGATACAGTCTACCTCTTTAACTTCGGCCCTGGTAAGTCCATTTCTTTTACTTATTGATTATGAATTTACTTCATGTGTTCACTTGGATCACTTGGATGCCATCTGGACTGCTTGTCTTGATTGGCACCTGTGATGGCTGTAACAAATTTTTTTGGTCTCAAAATATTGTCAGGTTTAAAAACTATGACATACCAGAAAGAAAGGGTTACAGAGTTTGATGAGTTTGTTCATCGAATCGGGCTTGAAGTAATAGAAGGAGGGCACCTGAATCATGGTTTTTCTCATTACAAGACAACTTTCCAGCTTACTTCAACCGGAGAGCAGGAGACTCTAATTGATGTCACAATCTCTTATGAGTCCCAAGTAGAAGAAGACACCATACCATCAAATTCAGCATCATCAACATTAATTTTCATCAAGCACATGGAAAATTATTTGATGAATGGTGCTACTTAGGTTGTTTGCATTTCCTGGGGCTGTGACCTGTTGAGCCCGACCTAATTACTGTAATAAAAGGAAGGGCATTTCATTTGGATGTATTGATCTTAAGTAATCTTTGAAGTTATAAAGTTCCAATTGCATGTTTAACAAAAGATGAATGATTTGAATATATATTAATATTGTTAAATAATTTTTATGTAGTCTTATTTATTAAAAATATAATAGTACTTTTAGTTTAATTTATTTTATTTGTATTTAGATTAAAACTTAGCACTCATAATATACAGATCATTCAGAATTTTTTTTTTTTATATTTGTTCTCAATTATTTTAACATGATATCAGAACTAATTTTATGAAACAAGATTTAATTTCAAACACAGCTTCGCGGATCATTCAGAAACATCTTACTATTCACTTACTAAATACCATACATGGCAGCCACCATTTGCCTTCTAAGTTCGAAGATAGACATTCTTCTATTGTTGTTCGTTAGGACTTAGGAGAGTCAGAAATCATTGCAGCATTTGACTTCCTGCAAACAATGCCATATCCTGCAGAAGTCCCCTTTGTGCAGTCTAGAGTGCCATACAGTCACTGGAACCACAAATACCAAAATATTTGCCCCATCCTCCAAGGTGATTATGGCACTATTCTTGCTTGATACTCTCTCCACTTTCAAGTCCTTCTCTGGGGAGTAACAAGTGGTGAAAGAGCCTTCAGGTATGACTAAATCCTGTCAGTTGTAAGTGAGCTTCAAAGGTCGACTTCACTGTCCCAAGTTGCTGCCTTAGAATGTGTTTGTTTTTAAGGTAGTTCTTATAGTTGTGGTTTAAAAAAATAAATTATATAGTTATGTGTGGTTAGTTGGATTTAGATAGGTATTTGGTAAAAATTAAGGTTGAGATTTATGTGCAACAAAAAACACGTATAAAATATTTAGTTGTGGTTGCTTTTTAAAAATGTATTTTACTTGAAAATGCATCAAAATATATTTTTTTATTTTTTAAAAATTATTTTTGATATCAGTGCATCAAAATGATCTGAGAATACAAAAATAAAATTAATTTGAAGTAAAGAAAAAAATAAAAATTTTCAAATTAAAAAAAAATGTTTTTGAAACACAAAAACATACAGAGTTTTACAAAATCAGTTAAAACTGCTTTACAAAAATTACTTTCGAACTTAATTTTTTGATGGATCCACAATAAAAAAACATAGTTAGGTGACACACCTACTATGTTTTATACACCACAAACACAAAATCTAATACTAAACAACGCACCAGAGAAGGTTTGAGAGTTATAAAGGACTCCCAAGGCTTGAATCCAAGTGAAATCCCGGGGTCGGCCAGTTGGCCTGTGACCAATGAAGCGGCTGTTGATTTGAAGATCAAAATTAGATACTAGGCTGAATTGCTCATTGATCTTTCCATGGAAATAGAAGACAATTCCATCACCACCAATGAAATGGGGATCATAGCATGTTGACCCTGGGGCTTCACAGTTTGGTTTGCGGTCTGAAAAAAAATCGAACACATTAGTTTCCATAACTGAAACATGCAAATTGACAGCCTATTATTAAACAAGTATACACTAATAGTCGAATAATACAAAATGTCTTATTTCAAATTGCTATTTTAGCTATCGACCTGAGAACCATATTTAGTACTTGTGAGAATAGAATTGAATGAAAAGGAGTGGGTCATATCTTACGCTTGCACTGGGCCTTGCAATGCGGAGAGTTGCAGTCAGCATAGCAAACTTTTTCCTTGGTGTTATGTGAGTAATTGCTTGGGCATTCAAAGGGGCAAAGTATATACCGGTTATAGCATCGGGTTCCTGGGGTGCCACAGTAGAATAATGGTACTCTTGCTTTTGCTTGTATGAATCCTGAAACAAAGATTAACAGAATGATGAAAATGGAACTGCTACTTAAGATCTTCATAATTGCTGTTAGTGATATAGGAAAGAGAAGAAAGTGCAAACGGTTCCCGCATAGGAGGATGTAATATGTATACTTCAACATGATTGGCTACAATGACAGTAAATTGGTATCTTGAGACTGTTAAAAGTTAGACTTCACCGTCAAGGATAATGCTATTCAGTGAATATTGTTAGGATGAAGATATGCAAAAGAGCAAACAAGGTGAAATAAGAAATGATGAGGTACACAAAACTTATATAGTTCACCTAATTAGGCTATATTCACTAGCAAGTATAGTAGGATTTCACTAAAAAATATGGAAACTCTATTAATAAGAGAACACTTCACAAAAGTGTATCACTCACTATGGGATTACTCTCTCTCATTTTGGTGGTGCATCAAAGGCTTTGGGATGCATTTGTATTAACTTGACACTAAATTGGTACCTACCATCCTAGCCTTAATCTTCGAATCCAAGGCTCCTGATTGAGATATGATTTTTGATCTCACTTTTCACCGTTTGGCTTTCTGGTTGAAGTCCTCAGTTACAAATTTCAGCTATACAGGCTCAGATTTTTTTAGAAATCCTGAATGTATTATGAACTGGACTAACTAATTAAGTCCCTTTTCACTTTGGTCTTTTCTTTCTTCATATTCCCATTGTATTCTATCTTTCGTTCAACCCTACTTACTTGATGGGGTTGCTTAATTAATATATAATTATCTTGTTTACTATCAAAAAAAAAATAGAAAGAGAGAAAGAGTTGTCCCAAACAAAAAGTTATCTAGGCCACAACAAAAAGGCAAGCATGGAGCAGAACCATTTAACGTGCGATGCTACAAAAGTGCGTACTAATCCAATGAAAGCTAGTCCTCCTGCATTAAAAGGAAATCGTAAGCGTCAATGTAAATGATTGGAGGGACAACTTAATTGACAGTGAAAGAATATGTTGATGAATAAGAAGATGAGAGTAAGTAGGGATGTAAGAAACAGGTTGTTCTGCTGAATAAAACATATAATTAATTCAAAGGAGCAACAAACACAGTAATTAATCAAATGCAATAAATAATTGAACTGGAACTGAAACCTGAAAGTGTGTTTTGTGATCTAAAAAAATTAATTGAAAAAGATGCCTTGTATATTTGCTTGTGCAACTATTAATGAACTAGTTTTGTTTGTTAGTCTCTTTAAAATTGTGTGTAGAATTTAAAATTTATCACTGCTGCAACAAATTCTACTTCTTTTGGTTGTACTGTAGTATTGGAGGAGTTTAGTATTATGTCTAATGCCAACTCTCATTTACCATCCCCTAGAAAGATGTGAATAGTTTGAGATCCTAGATTAAAGTACTTCAAGAAGATGATACACCTGAATCCTCAAAATAACCATCAATAACTTCATCTGAGAAGCTGGCAGTGGCAGTAGTGAGAAAATTGTTTGAACCGGCAAATTGGACTTTAATCGGTCTGAGAATCATAATTCTTTTTTAAAATAAATACTAATCTGACATTCATGTTTATCCTTGTAAATTGTTTTGCACAACTCAGAGTGTTGATAACGAGATTGTGCTATGGGAACCAAAAATGAAGGAACAACCATGAAAAAACCCAATTCTTTTTGGTTTCGAAAAAACCCAATTCCCGATAATCATGAAAAAACAGATTCACTCATTCACCCGACTGGTGACAAACATGAACAAAAAATGCTATAACAGGCGATAAACACATTTGACTAATTGATTAATTGATAATCAAACAAAAAAACTATAACAAGTATATTTCAATACCAACATAAATTAACAGAAAGGAGATAGGGCGGGGAAAGAGGGGCGAACTTGAACAAAGATGCAAAAACCCTAGCCGTTGATTAAATGGAAAGGGGGCGAACCTGTGGATAAAAAAAATGAGAAGCAGAGGTCAGAGAAGCATCAAAGTTTGAAACAAAAAGTTGAACTTATAAGCAGTTAAGCACACGAAGATAAACTTACTAATGGAGGAGCCTTGTCGTTCTGCTGCAAGTGAAGAGAGAAGCAGGGGGTAAGACAGATGTAGAAGAGAAGACAGAGGAAGGATGCAAATTGATGGAAGAGACAGATGCGGAAGGGAGAAGAGGAAGGATGAAATTTGAAGGTGAAGGGCAAGACAGATGCAGAACAGCAGAAGGGAGAAGACGATAAATCATCTTTGGCTCTTTGCTCTTTGAGTCTTTGGTGTGGGCAACGACTTCAGTTCAGAATGTTAATTAGGGTTACTAAGTGACTGTGTTTGTGTGTGGTATTTATACTACCGGTTTGGTTCGCCGGTTTAAGTGGTCAAACCGGAACCGAACCGAACCGACAAGATTTTACGGTTTTAACAATCGTTTAATCGGTTTTTTATCTCGGTTCAGTTTTCTCGGTTAATTATTTATCATTTTTCTCGGTTTTTTCGGTTAATCGGTGTTTTTGAACACCCCTAGTGATAACAGTTTCTTTTCAAAATAATTTTTGCTTAGGAATGCATTAAAATAATATATTTTTTTATTTTTTAAAAACTTATTTTTGACATCAGTACATCAAAACAATTCTAAAATATAAAAAAATAATTAAAAAAAAACAAATCAAATTGTTTAGAAACATCATTTGGAACGCAATTCCAAATGGTCTTTAATCACAATGAATGCCAATGAATAAAATGTTTTGAAAAATTCTATTGACTAGTATACAAAGGACAAAGCTAATTTAGTTAGCCCAACCAAAATAATCCCAAGCAACATAATAGAATACAAAGGTAGTGTTTAAGATTCTGATAGTGATTGTTTTTAAAAGTGTTTTTCACTTGGAAATGCATCAAAATAATATTTTTTTGATTTTTTAAAATCTATTTTTAATATTAGCACATCAAAATAACCCAAAATCATTTTAAAAAATTAATTTGATGAGAGAAAAAATCAAAAAAATTCAAAAGTGTTTTTTAAATACAAAAACAAACACACTCAAAATAAAGAGATCCAACATCCTTTTATAGGCTTCATCATTAAGATCTTATCGGTTTGCATGGATGTAATCGAGGTGATCTTCTTTAACATTAATAAACACATAAACCAAAAATTATTGATATAGTTGTCCAATTTTAATAAGAGTACTTTTTCTTTACTCCTTTTTGTTAATGAGATAAGCACAAAAAACTCTCATTAAATTTCTTTGTTGCTTTATAGGTGGTTGTTGCTCTTGGTTAATTAATGCAATGTCGGTGCAAAAGTCATCCTAACCATAAGGAAAAGGTAATGAATAATGCAAAACCATAAACTTCGAATAAAATTAAAGATTTTTTGAAGAGTTCTTAAGTAGATTTCAATGATGATGTCTCGGTCAAATCGAGAATCACCAATGTCTCTAATGACCAAATCACCAATTTCTTTAGAAGATGGATCATTGTATTGTCTTGAGCCATTATCTCTCTTACCAACCAAGTAAAGTATGAGGTTGAGACTATTAAGTTTGTTAGGTTTTTGTTTAACATGTCGAAACAACTTAACCATTTCATTATTAAAATCAAGCATAATCATAAACCCACAAACTAAAGCTCCAATCAAGGTCAATGAAAATTTTTTCCTTGAGTAAATAGCTCAAGCCAATTATAAATCTCATTCTCAATGTTAAACATATATAGTTGAGAAAACTTTGTGCTTCATTGTTAATAGGAAAAAGGAACCCCATAACATGGTGGCAATAACCATTAATCTTGAAGGCATATGTTTCAAGCCGAGCATTAATAGAATGATCAATTTTAGCCCGCATTGATAAATTTAAACAAATTATAAAAATCAATTATCAATAAACCCAATGTTGAATAATAAAAATGAGAATGAAAAATATTCAATTAAAAAAGACTAAAAATAGCAAACTTAAATCAACTTAAGTAAACTTGACAGACTTGTGTGTTTAGATCATGAGAGCGAGATAACCTCATATAAAGCAAACTAAAAAATATTATAAAGCTTAACTCCCAAACTAGCACAGTGTTAAAAGGGCAATTTTAAAAAAAAATCAATTGAAAAAAATGACAAGAACCACAACTTGAGTCATGAAATTATGATAACTTTATAGAAAGCAAACAAAATTTTTTTACAAAACCCAATTCCCAACTAACCAAATTTTAAGATGAAATTGAAAACAAATTAAAAAGACGCTAAAAAAATTAACCAGGTTATCCTTTCAAATTTGTGACCCTAGTCATGACACCATAATTTTCAAATAGTTATAAAAACTAACACTCAACTAGTCAAATATTGAATGATAAAATTAAAAAAATATCAATTAAAAAAGACCAAAAGAAAAAAAAAACAAATGACAATTAAAGAAATGAAGACCAAAATTCACATAAAAGAAAATTAACAAAGTATGGCACGATACCTGAGGTGAAGAGAGAGGAAAGAAAGGAAGATAAAGAAAAGAAGAGTGGGCCATTGGCGACACACCACCACTTCTAATCCACCACGCGTCACCTCACCTTGTAGTCCTCGTCGAGACAATTCTAGAGACACAACATAAAACAATCTTTTAAGGTCAAAAGAGGCTATATATGCCTCCACAACACGGTGACTCTTCTCATTTACTGGTGCATGTGGTGCATGCACCAACTATCCCTCTTATGCCCTTATTCAATTTCCTATCTACTTGTGTTTCATTTTCAAAATTGGTCCTTTGAGCTTTAATTGTTTTAAATTAATAAACTTAATTTTTATTTTATGAAACTTAGCATCAACCACTCACGAGGATTTTTCCTTAAATCCCTATATCTAAACAATCAAAATAAACCATTAAGAAAGTGTTTGTTTTTGTGATTGGACCTGATTTTTAGTATTTTTTAAATTATTTTTTGTTTGAAAAAAAATATTAAATTGATATTTTTTAAAATGTTTTTTTTATTGTTTTGATATGTTGATATCAAAAATAAAATAAAAATTAAAAATATATATAATTTTGATACATTTTCAATTAAAAACCACCCTGCATCGCATTACTAAACTCAATAAATCCACTTTAAAATAAACTCAATATAAAAGGATCAAATATAAAGAAAACTCAAGTGATTAAAATTAAATATTTTTCTCTATTTGTTCAATTCAATCCCGCTAATAAAAATAGGGGTTGTTTATGTGTTCAATCTTCAAATTGATCCTCAAAGTTTAATTGTTCTAAATTATTAAAATATCATATAATGTGATCAAAACAAGCAACAACTAAGTCAAGATAATTTTTTCGACATCACATGATCCATAAATTAAATAGCCAGAACAAACTACAAAGTCTAATATTCTAGAGAGTGTTTGGAAGTATGGTTATAATTGCTTTTCAAACTGGTTTTCACTAAAAAATGTATCAAAATAATATTTTTTTTATTTAAAAAAAAATTGACATCAGCGCATTAAAATAATTTAAAAATGTAAAAAAAATAATTTAAAGCAAAAAAAAAATTAAATTTTTTAAAATACAAAAACAAACATGACCTTCAACTTCAACCAATCATATAATAAAGAAGTACCGTAACAAAAACAATTGAAGGATGAAAAATAGAATTTTGGGAACACTATTACAATCTATGTTGTTTTCTTTGTCGGTGAACATTGTTTTTGGCATACCCTTTATTTTTTATTATATATATATATATATTAATATCCCTAATTTTTGGAATCAAACGGCAGGACTGAAATAGTCTTCGAGTCAGACGGCAATGGAGCTGTCCATATCCCATCATCACCTTCACCATCCACCTTTCACCGTCTCATGCTTTACTACTCAATATTAATAATTTGCATTCAGACAAAGAAAATCAATCACCAGAATATATAACTTTCCTTCCTAGCATGCATCAACCAAACCAACCAGTGTACTGAACTACAGACAGACCACCTCGGCCATCGTCAAAAACAACTAAACTTTTGTAAGACACTACTGTACTGAGCTAAAAGCAGTCTCTTATTACCGTACTCATTTATAATTCTGTGTCCCTGCGTTTCTGCTGACTTGGTTTCTTACATGAAGGTTTTCAAAAGTTACGATTTTTGTTTTTCTTTGGTTCTTAGAAGTTCAAAAATCAAGAAAATTTCAACTACAAGAAAGAAACGTTTAACATCAACTAAGAAAGACTTCATATCTTCATATTTGAGATATTTTTCAGTAGCTTTTGAATTGGATCATCTCTGTCAAATGGGGCTTCATTTGGTCAATTGTTTTTCAGACTTTAAAATTGATCTGTTTGGATTTGTTATAGACATATTGAAATCTATTATTTATTTAATATTTATATTCTGGAAGTTGCTTTTGTGACTTAAAAATGCGTGCGATTAGTAAGAGAATTTAAATTTGATTGTAAGTTTGATCTTCATAATCTCGAGTTGGACACTTAGTAATGTGAATGTTATCTCTTGAAGATGAACTGAGAAAAGGCAAGGATGTAAGAAATGATAACTCACTTCTAATAAGTATTTCTCAGGGAATGGAGATCACTTTCTATTTAGAGGAGAGATTCTTTAGACAACTTACTGTTATATGACTCGATAAGCTAATTATCTTTGTTAATGATGCTTTACGATGTCAATATGTTGCACAAAATGTGCACCAAATTATTTGGTAAACTGAATGATTGAAAATGTGAGCTCCGTTGGAAGGGATGACTCATTGCTTTTTTGAAAATTCTAGATGGAAGCTTTGTTAAAGTGCTTTTGTTTTTTCATGAAGATTTCATCCTACTCTTTGATGGTAATTGTGCAATCTGATCTTCTTCCTTCAGGATCATCAACTTTGAAATGTCGTACTCGCTGCATTAGAGTAACGTCTCTATATTGTGCTCCTCCAGACAAGTGGATTTTGCTTTTGTTTTTTATTTACTCCGCTTCTTTGTGCATGTTTTATTTACGAAAAAATAGAAGCTCAATGAATCCTGGACAGCTTACTCTTCTGGCATCCACTTTCTGTGTGATGTTTACAATGCATTTTTCAGGACAGCTTCTCGCTGAGCATTTACTCAGCTGGAAGAAGCCAAAGGAGCAAAAGGCTATTATTATCATCATACTTATGGCCCCCATATATGCCATTGACTCCTTTGTTGGTTTGGTAGATTTTCAGGGGAGCAAAGCATTTTTATGCTTTTGGAATCAGTCAAGGAATGTTACGAGGCTCTGGTAAAACTACATTCACAAGAATTGTAAATTTGATATGTTGGAAATGAAGTTTTCAAATTTTCATGTGGAAAAATGGGAATTGAAGTTTAGAAACACATCCACAAGTGATTTCAAAGTCGAGTTGACAGTGTTACTTGCAGGTGATAGCAAAGTTCTTGGCTTTGTTGTACTGCTACTTAAACATATCAATAAGCAAAAACATAGTTCCAGATGAGATCAAGGGAAGGGAGATTCATCACTCATTTCCAATGACTCTTTTTCAGGTGAAGTTTTTTTCTGATTTTCGGTCTTTAACAAACTGATGTTTTAATATTAGAGATGTGCGCATTCATTGGTTCTTTTTATTTGATTCCATATTGATTTGATGATGCTGGTAAATAGCATAATAAGCATCATGGCATTAGGAACATTAAGTTATCACTGACAGGAGTGGAA
This sequence comes from Populus tremula, assembly GCA_964019445.1. NCBI lineage: Eukaryota > Viridiplantae > Streptophyta > Magnoliopsida > Malpighiales > Salicaceae > Populus > Populus tremula. The sequence goes on from CAXHTJ010000001.1 coordinate 44,341,321, forward strand.
CCCAATTTCTGTTACTATGCTTCCATACAAGGTTGTCTTTCCATTGCACTGTCCGTATGTGTTGGTTGACATTTGTACCATTAGCAGTCAACTCTCCAACCTTCTGCCACGGAAAGCAGGGAATACCATCACCATTATTCTATCCTTTTTAGTGTGGATTGTGACCTAGAGGGTACTGGATGCTGTTCAATTGTTTGTAAGATGCATCTTTTTTTGAAATCACTACCAATTGTATCAATGAACTGGTTCTGTTGTTCAGTCCATTTGAATTATTGGAGAGTTCTGTAGACTGATTACCTGGCATGTCATGTTGGATTACAGGAATTGCAATCCATTCATTGCTGTCCCTTGTATCTTTTCTTATTTGCTTAAACAACGTTTGCTAGTGATATACTGGTAACTAGGTATAAAAATGTTTATCAACCGGCGTTTAAGTGGTATGTTTGAGTGTTCTCTGACCTTATCTATCAACTGCAGCCACGCACTGTTCGTTTGACCACACATTAAAGCTCCTGAAGTATTGGACATGGCAGTTTGTTGTGATTCGCCCTATTTGCTCCATCTTGATGATATCTCTTCAACTTCTTGGGTTGTATTCCAGTTGGGTGAGTTGGACATTCACAATCATTCTGAATATTTCAGTATCACTGGCTTTGTATTCTCTGGTGCTTTTCTATCATGTGTTTGCTAAAGAGTTGGCGCCACACAAACCTCTTGCCAAGTTCTTGTGCATCAAAGGAATCGTCTTTTTCTGCTTTTGGCAGGTATGCTCTCACAACCCACAGAATTTTTTGTTGCAGTTGATGGTTCCTTGCCATGTCTAATAGATCACACTTGCATCAAACAATGAGGCCTTTGTATATTTTTATGACAGAAGTAGAACAATTTTTAATGCACAAATTAGCAAATGTTTTGGAATTCTAACATTGTGAGCTTGGGAAATCAAAATAATCTCTAGAATGTGACTACTTCGAAAAAGGACATGATTTAAACCATCGTGCAGGTGCAGCAGCCAGACTATATAGGTAGTCCTTGAGAATCAAAGACTGAGAATTTTTTTTATTGTCTTTTGCAGGGAGTTGTGCTTGATATTCTTGTAGCATTGGGCATAATCCGATCTCATCATTTCTGGCTTGATGTAGAGCACATTGAAGAAGCTTTGCAAGATGCATTGGTGTGCGTAGAAATGGTTTTCTTTTCGGCTTTTCAGAAATATGCATATAGTGCGACGCCATATAGAGATGATATTGCCGCAATAAATGTGAAATTGGATAGGAAGAAAGACTAGCATAGAAGCCAACACCAATCTGGTGAGAATTTTAATGCTTTCTTAAAGATTGATGCCAATATTAATTGCTCCCTGTAATGGTTGCATGAGAGACACTGCCTGTACTTTGCTCATTGTGAACCTGTATCTGCTTTCTGGATGTAGAATCATCAAAATGTTTTGCTTCATATGCATCAACATGTGTAAAACAAGTTGAAGAGATCATGGGACAAATAATGGGGAAGCAGTGCCATTTGCTCCATGTGTACACTTTTGAGGAGAACAAGTAGCCTAATCTTCCATGGACAGCAGGTAATGTCGCAGTCTTTCTTACAATGCTGCTCTACTGTCATCGATTCCTTAGCAGCCTTCTTGAGAGACATGAGAGGAGTGGTTAAAACTCACTTTTTATTAGCTGAATGGAGCTTCTTCCACTGATAAAAGAACAGGAAGCCCAAGTCATGGCAGAAGACTTTGATGTTCCTCCAGTTACTAAGCGACCTTAAATGATCTGTACGGCTGAACTGCAGAACATTAGCAGTTCTTGTGTTTTTAAGATTCTTACAGCAAGATGGATCTATTTAGCATGTTAAGTTCACGAACACATGGAATAGAAATCGATAGAGAGCTATTGAGAATCAGCTGGTTTCTCTTAATGAAGAGTTTTTCTTCTTTTTTCTTAGATTCAAAACAAGTTTATTTTTATTTATTTACGAGAAGCATCTGTGAATTCTAAGGAGCACAAACAAGTTTTATATATGTGTGTGTGTTCGTGTTCTTACTCGTGTTTTTATTGACACTTAGAGATTAATAAAGTTGTGTTAAAAACTACAAATGAATACAATAAACTATCATTCTTCAATATATTAAATATTTAAATATGTATTAATATTTACTCTTGAAAATAAGTAAAAGAAGATATTGTCCCCCCCCCAAAAAAAAAAAAAATTCCTTTCCTCCAAAAATAAAAATAAATAATAACTACCCACAAAATAGGTCTAGGTGGAAAATAAATGTTTTTTTTTCAATCCAGAAATAATGACCCCTAGGAAAATTTGTTTCCCCACAAACCTAAAAATAATTACCCAAAAATGGGTTTGGAGGAATAATTCTTTTTTTTTTAGGATCTTGGGAGAAACGATATCTTCTTTTATTTATTTTCCAAGAGTCAATATTAATATAATAATACATATTTAGAAATTATAATCTGGTGTATTCATTTATAGTTTCAACAAATCTTTATTAATCTCTGTGACATGAATCTCAACATTTATCATAAATCATATTAGAGAGACCATAGGGTAACCGTTTAATGAAATATTAAAATCAATCATATCCAATTTCACAGCAGAGGAGGTACATTTGACCAGAAAATCAAATTAAAGGGACCACAAGTGTTATTTATCTAAAAATTAATGGATTTAAAAATTATGTTATTTGAATATATCCCATAAAAAAATATTTGTTTATGAGGTGTGCGCATAGATTACTTCATAAAAAAACATGTAATATATTTTTTTTTACAAGGTGAACCAAAATAAACATATCTAAAAAGTTCTGTGCTGAATTACATTTATAAAAATGAGAGTTTATAAAAAAGAGACTTAAAATAAACATAATCTTTGTTAAATCCTACCCAGATCAATAACATCTTTGAAACAATTTCATGCAAAATAGAGTGAGAACAAAAACATAATTGTCCCTTGATTGTCATTAACAATAAACTAGAAGGCATTAGTTTTTTTTATCATGGATTGTACAGTACAATCCATAGTAGAAGATATTTATCTTTTTGGTGTAATAATTTTTTATTTTTTTTTTATTTAATTTAATTTTTTAATATTAAAATTTTATTTTTATTTTGTTATCATACTCTCATGACATGAATCCCGGATTTTATAGGTTAATCTGATTCATTTATATTTTTATTTTCTTTTTCTTAATTATTTTTTTCATCCAATAGGTTTCTTTTTGTGTTTTTTCTTTTTAATTAATTTTTTTTGTTTAATTTAGTTTGTTAATATTAAAAAAATTATTTAGTTATCATACTTTCATGACACAGATCTCAGGTTTGACAGGTTAACCCAGTTGATTATGATTTTTCTTTCATTTTCTTTATTAATTTTTTTTTCAATTTCATCTTTTAATATTGTAACTATAACTACAAAAGATCAACCTTTCATTATGGATTGCACTATGCAAATCCAAAGTGAAAGGCAAATGCTTTTTAGTTATATGTTTTTTTTTGTCTTTTTCTTTGTTTATTTCTTGTAATTAATCTTTTTTATGTTTAATTTAGTTAGTTAATATTAGGCAAATGCCTTTTAGTTATAGGTTTTTTTGCTTTTTGCTTTTTTCTTCTTAATTAATTTTTTTGTTTAAGTTAGTTTGCTAATATTAATTTTTTTTCTATTTAGTTATCACATTTTCGTAACACGGATTTCAGGCTTGACGGGTTAACCTAGTTTGGTGGATTAACTTAGTTGATTCAAATTGTTTTTCTTTTTTTAAGTATTTTTTTATTCTAATTTCATCTTTTAATATCGATTTGATTGAGAATTAAACTTTATGATTTGTTTTGTTTATTTTTCATTAGATTATCGTGATCTAATGAGAGAGGATTTTAAGTACTTCTCCTCACAAAGCACTATTCACTAGAATAGTGCTTTGCTTTGTTGTTTTTTTATTTTCAATTAATATTTTTCTTTGTTTAATTTCATTCTGTAATATTAAATTTTTTTTTTCTATTTAGTTATCATACTTTCATGACATGGCTTTACAACCATACCCACATCTAATATTCTTGGATCTAGTGTTGAGTTAGACCCAAAGCTCTTGGACCTAGCGTTGCAAGCAAACCAATTTAAACTTTGATTATGCAAGTTTAATATTATTATTAATATTAAAAATATTATCATTTGTATTATAAATATTACTATTGATATTATAATTAATATTATAAATAATACTCTTGGGTCACGCGTTACACCCACGTCCAAAGTTTTTGGGTCTAGCTTTGTAGATAAACCTAACGCTCTTGGATCTTAGCTTTTTTAATATTTTTTATGCTAAAAAAATTGATCATAAATATAACGCGGGCCACCTAACTAGATACAATCTATTTTTCATGGGAGTTGATTCTATGACATCAAATTAATGTTTTTCATGCCACTTACATAAATAAAGCCATCAAACTTCAGTGTTAAAGATTAAAATTTAATAAAATCAAAAACATTACAAGAAAAAACACACAAAGCTTATTTAATATTGTATTAGTGATTATTTTTTAAAGTAATTTTTGTTTAAAAATATATTAAAATAATATTTTTAAATTTTTTTTAATAAAAACACCAAAAAATATTAATTTAAAAAATCAAATTTTTATAAAAATACTTTTCAACTAAAAAAACAAACAGTAAGAAAGCTGGAGGAGACAAGAATCCAATCATCCATGCAAGTCCAATTACCAAACTCAATTATTTCAAAGATCAGTACAATTGCCAATCTAACAAAAGCTGCCCAAGACAAGTGCACATATCTCTCTCAATAAGACCTGCTGGGATAGGAAGGGAGGGAACTGTCCAACCAGGTCGTTTTCAAATACAAGTGGCACCCCCTCATAGGCTAATGAAGACTAATAATCTACATTTAACTCACAGGAAAAGAAAGCAGACACTCTTCGAAACCATCCGTGAGACTGCACAAATCCATTTTGATTTCTCTAACCATGAAATCTTCCACGCGCTATCCACTACCAGTGTTATAGCTTGTGTTCAAAACTTAACTCTTCTTGGCCATGACAACACTACTGCAATTCTCTCTCTACTTTTCTCCTTTAAAGAAATACCAAAAACCCATTACTTATCACTCGCTACCAAGTTCAAAGTTGGCTTTTTTTAAGAAAGATAGCTTCAAATCAAGGTCCTACAAGGAAAAATGGAGTTTGTTGGGAGGTGGAAAAGATGGGATTTGGATAAAAGAGGAGGGGTTAAAAAGGAAGAGGAGGGTGGTTTTGGTGAGGTTTAATCAAGGGTTTGGTGGTGGTGGTGGTGGTGGTGGTGGGGGAGATAATAGTGGTACTGCTAGGCTTCTGGGAAATATTGCTTTGGCTGTTGGATTGACTTATCTTTCAATGACTGGACAACTTGGTTGGGTTTTTGATACTGTTGGTTGGGTCTTGGACACGCTAATTTCTATCTGGGTGTGTTTGTCTTTCCCAGTTTTTTGTTTATTTTTCTGTTGGATTATTGTCTCTTTGAATTTGAATAAGTTTATTGTATGCTTTATTGGACATTTATAGAGGAGCTTGTGGTGAGTTGTGTGGTTTCACTTTCAAATTGATGCCTTTCTACCTTCTGGAAATTTGGAGCTTTGGTTTTGTTCCTTAATATCTACTATCTGTTAATTGTTTACTGAATATTGCAATATAGGGGTATTTAATTCACCATATTATTCTGTTCATAAATTTTATTCGGATTTGTACAGTATTATGATTTTCTAGGTAGTAGTTGAGCTTCTTGTTGTTCCTTTTGGCATTTCTGAAGCACCGGTTTGTATATTTTGAGATGCATAATCTAATATGATAAGTTCATTGTACTCCCTGGAGAATGCAGAAGCTTGTCTGATATGATCTGTGTTCTTCATACTTCAATTTAAACATTTTTTTTTGTCTAAGTTGTCTTCATGTGGTAAAGCTGATTTTACTTCAATGTTCTTGTATTGGTTATAATTGTTTATAGTGGTTTTGCTACCATCTGGTTCTAAATATTTTCTGGTTAGAACTGTCTTAAATATAGTTACACATATTGAATGTCCCTTGAGTTTCTTCCCCCTAATGAGCAGTGTTTTGTTATATTGAAACTAATAGTAGCTTTTTCATGTTATGTTGTATAATTTTTGTGTTTGGGCTATTACCTCATAGCATTATGTTCGAATTAGATCAGTTTGTGCAATGAGACCTAACTGATTGATGACTTCTATGTGCAGCTCCTTGCAGTATTTATTCCCATTGTAGGCTTGGGAGTCTTTCTCTGGTGGGCAGGACGTGACATACTTCAAGGCACTGTAAGGCTCTACTCCTTATTCCCATCTTCCTAGGCACTCCTTTCTTTCATTTATTATCTTTTTAGAGATATGCTATCTAGTTCTTCTATAAACCTTCCCTCCATAAAAGATGGAGACACATGCATGTGTGTGGATTTTTTCCTTCTTTAACTGATTTATTTTATTTTATTTTATTTTTGGATTTTTTGGTGTGTAAGCAGTGCCCAAATTGTGGAAATGAATTTCAGATTTTCAAGTAAGTGACAGTGATTTTAATCAAGCTTATAGGCAAATTTTTTAGGTGGTGTGCATTGTCAATTGTTTGACTTGGATCATAATGTTATCCTTTTCAGATCTACTTTGAATGATGAATTGCAGCTGTGCCCTTTTTGCAGTCAACCATTCTCAGGTAAAAGCCAAGCCTTTGGATAGATCCTACTCTAGAGTTCAAAAATTTCTCGTCACATTCCTAGAATAGTGGACTGTTGGCGCTGAACTTGTGCAATGGTTAAAATAAGGTGATAGATTACTATAAGCTATGCTGCATTTTTCATGGAACTGCAGCGTAAAGTGGAATTGATTTCATAAAGAAAACAATTGAATATATTATTTTGTATTTAAAGTTTAAGTTTTTTGTGCACACTTCCACACAAATCACTCTTGCATTTTCAACATTTTGTGGAGTTTCACTGTTCTTGATTAGAAATGCAGCATTTGATGTTCAGGATATCCATGTGATCCCTTTTCAATTCCTTCTTTTTAAGAACTGAATCTTATATTTGCCAAACATGGAATGTGCAATCAGTGATGAAATGGAAGGATGGTAGTTAAAGTTTTAACATATGACCTCAACATTGAGCGTCTCAAAGATTAAATCTAATTGTTAAGGTCTTCTTTTGATTCTGTGTTTTGATTTTCACGGTATTTATGTAGAAGTGTGACCCATTACTGTTTTATGAACTAATTTACTACATCCTGACAAGTTTGATGTCTAGTTGATTGATCTACAAAGATGTTAGCATGTATCTATCTTAATTGTCTTCATTTCTTTATGATATTTTCCATACATTCCAGTGGTGGGTGATGAGTTTGTGAGTGATTCAGTGAGGTTCTCCAAAAAATCTACACCGTATGGACAAGCATTCAGTGACTTCTCTTCTGGTTTCAAGAAAGGTTTGCCATCCAATCCCTACTGCTTTCTTTGTTCATGACCTTGATGTAAATTAAATTCATTGTGCATTAGTTTGCATGAGATGACTATGAATAACAGTGAACAACTTTGAGCTCATATAATAATCTACACTAAGTGCAAATTGTTAACGCAACTTAAATCCATTTTAGAAATCAAGTGGAAATTCAACTCTTAAAAGTCACCAATTTTTGCTGGTGTAGAATGATTTGTGAATCCTGAAACTGCCTGTGTTTGTTCAGGAAAAGAATCTTCTTCAGCTGTTGTAGATGTTGAAGCAGAAGTAAAAGATGCAGACTGAGGGACCTTATCCATAATATCCTGGTTTGTCATACAGACCCTTCAACTTCAATAATCTGTTATATTTGAGTGATGTAACTAGAGACATGGTCAGAACAGCCCTTGCAGATACTGTTATAATCCTTCTGATGTTCTTTTGGACTGGCTCTGCTTAAGAATGTTGGAGCTTGTTCCTTGTTTTTTCATTCTTGAATGAAATCTATATCCTCATATAAGAAAGAAAGAAAAAAAAAAAAAACCTCATAAACATTAGTGCTCCTTCAATTTTTTATTTTTTATTTCCCATCTGCAATGCTGTTGACTTCTCAGTTTTGAAATGCAAAGCACCCAGCCAACCTTTATTTATTTATTTATTATTATTATTATTCTTTTATCATCAGATGTCCTGTTTGATAAAGATGGGTTTATATTTTTGTAGTTCAATTAGGAATTCAGGACCTTATTGTCTGATTTTTTGTGTAATATAACACATGATCAGGTTTTATTTGCTCAGATTAACAACCTGGTAAACTTGTCCACAATGGAGTTCCAAACAATTGCATACTCTTGCTGTCTGTTCTTAAAAACTTCAAGTTTTACTTTTCTAAGCTAGTTTCATTTTCCGTTTCTACAGGTTCATCCTACTGTTTTCCGAGTTAAAGAGCAGCTCAGAGCATATATTGTCATTCTGAACTGAGTTAAAGACCAGCTCAGAGTATATATTGTCATTCTGAACTGGGTCACCCTGCCCACACAGCATTCATCATACGGAAACGGAATAGCAAGTCTTTCCTGGTTGTATTCTAAGTTTTGACAACAAAGTAATTTGTATGATAGCCTTTTCTATATTTTCTATTGAGGTCTTTTGCTCATCCCCCTTCTCTCTAGTCTCTGCATTTTAGGAGCTCTGGGGTACAAATTGAGTAAGTTATATACTTTCACAACAAACAATAATTACAGCAGCTTCTGAATCGCAGTAGTCAAATTTTAAAAAACTTGAATCCTTTTGCTCTTATTTTCTGCTCATCCAATTTTGATCTAGAGTTTGAAAATCTTTTCTGAGTAAATGGTTTGCTGAAGTTCATCCCTGACCATTGGGTTAGTTCAAAGTGCAGCCAGATAATAGGATATTGCACGCATGAGAGGGTTCCTACGTTACCTGAGGACTTGCCATGTATGAAATTATTCCAGGGCTGTCAAAATTGTCACACCTTGGTTATCAAGCAAAAACAAAATCTGATCTTTCGCTCACCCAAATTGGGACGCTGCTAAAAAAACTAGAAACGTGCAGTCCTCAATATGGAGAAAACTAGGAGATTACAGAAAAAGACAACATAGAAGAAAATGAACCAAGCTTTTGTAATGTCAAGTAGGAACACGTGCTGAGAGCTTCAAATCAGGAATACCAGATCAGTTGATCTGTGACAGTATGATGACACAGGAGAAATTATTAGGTCATGATGGAAGCAAAAAAAAGAAAAGAGCATGTTATGTATAATCTTCAAGTTAGATATCTATGTTCTTGAAGATAAAGTGCATAATAAGATATATCAGAATTGGCACCACCTAGTAGATGACATTTCACCATGACAAATTTGGAGGATTATATGACAAGCTAGAGGTAATCAACAGCAACTGAAAACTCCGGGCAGATGAACCAGTCTTCAGAGTAAGCATGTTTCGTAACTTGGATCTCCAAGCAGTATTATATAGAAGTTTTAGCAAGATATCTACCGGAAAATGGCTCTCTGTTTATTTGATCAAAGGAACTGTCTGATACAGAAAACGACAAAAAACCAACATCCTTCTTTCATTTCGGAATCATTTACAACTACATTGGTCGAAAACTGCGAGTGTCTTACAACATAAAAACGAACATTCCTCATCATGGGTTTTCTTCTAGGAGACGTAGCGAAGCCTTATTCTAATTCTAGTGCGCTGATCCGCCAACCTCCTGCAAAGCAAAAGAACACATGCAGTTGAGTAAGTAATTCAAAGGATCATACCACATTGAGCTTTCAGAGCAAATTTGTAAAGATCTCTCTGTGAATATGAGCAAAATATTGAGAGGATTCTCATACTCGTCGAGCTTAAGGTTCTTATACCCGAATATCTACTTACCGTATGCTGTATGAAACTATTGTGCTCAGCCATGGTCAATATTAACCAGGTAAGAAAGTCTATTTAGTTATGACAAAGTAGCTCTTCTTTCTTCTCAGCCTTGCCTTTTGGTGTTGTTTGTTAGTGTTGGTAGGAACTATCTAGAATTGAGGTTGAATCTCAATAAAATAAAAAAAATAAAAAATAAAAAAAGATAAACCAGCTGCAAGCTTCTCACCACATTTCTAGCTCTCTCTCGTACCACTATATAATGGTTCATCACCTCAATAATTTGTCATCTCAAAAATCATTGAAAGAATACTTTGCAATGGTTTTCTGACTGGGCAGATTCATTATCTCTCTCCCAAAAAAATTCAAGAGCTCTGTCTTCTCCGATCTCTCCTGTCAAAATTAATTTTTCTTCTCTTTTTTTGCCTGATATATTTCTCCAAGGTAATGATCTTGTTGATCTGTTTAAAAGGGTATTTTGATTCAGTGTTGTTTGTTGCTTAAACCGTGAACAATTTTTTCTTTCTTTATTCCTTCAAAATTATAACATGATCCGACATCTCCTTGTTTTGTCGTTACAAAATAAAAGGGAATTAAACTACAATTTTTTTTTTATTATTATTGTTATATTAAAATTTTCCATACAACAGCAATAACTTGAAGGTCACACCAAGCACAATGTCGACATACACTTGCATTTTCATCAATTACATCTTTTTCTATGTTCTATATAATGCAATGCTTCTCTTCAAAATGTTTATAAATTATTGTTGACAAAGTTCATCTCTCCAACAAGAATTATTTACACTTCAGAGCATATTGAAAAAACACGGGCAAGTGACCAATTAATTATATCCTGTTGTTCATTAATGTTTTCCATGAATGTTTGGTTTTTTTTTTTTTTATGGTATTTTAATCGAAAAACTAGTGCTTCATATTATTTATTTATTTATTTGTCATAGTAGATATGGAAGATGCACAATTCAATGCTATATTAAGTGAAGATGTTGACGATGATTACAAAAATATAATTCAGTATTTGTTGTGTATCATTATTGTAAAGTGTTGTCTGAAGGAAGAGATCGATGACATTTCTGAAAGGCTTGCATCTGAGAGGTCTGTGTAAATAGCTGAGCAGTGTAATATGCAGGAACTGCTTAGTAAATTACAGTTGAAGTAGGAAGGGATGCTTGATATAAAATCTATACTGGAAGCTGAAATTGAAGCTCCTCAAATCCTTAGGTAAGGATTACAATTCAATCTTCATCTTGATTGCCTTTTTACTCATTTTCTTGTTGTAATAATTTGCTGAAACTGTACTGTATTTATAGTTTCTCTTTTTAACATAGAACTAATTCTTCTACTGGAGGATATAATTAATGCTATCATTATTCACCATTGATTTGGTTGTTTTCAATCTGGAATTTGCACTAGGTATATATGCAAAAATGTATCGGGGCTATTTGGGAAGGTGAAACCAGCAAGGAAGCAAGGGGTCTCTGAGAAGACATGTGCCTAAGATCAGCTAAGCTCTGGCTTATAGTTATAGATGGTGAGTACCAATAGGATCTTAGAGACTACTGGATACAAGGAGTGCTAAAAAAAAGAGGAAATATGAGAAATTGATGGGGCAATTTGCATGGAAATCATATTCCAGATCTAATAGATGACAAAATGGATGATGAAGCCAAGAATTATAGGTTGGATGAAAGCAATGGTGCGGATTCTAATGCTGGTGGTTCAACCGTGTTAGAAAAACCTGAAGGATAGTTCAATTAGTTAAACCTTGAATTTATTTTTTAATAACCATGAGTTTTGGTTTTTTTATAATCACTAAAAACTTATATAATTATTAATTTTAAAACTTATAAAATTAATTAAAATACACACAAACTGATATGCTAATGCTGTCCTAAAATTCAGTTGTTTGTAATGATATGTTTTTTAAACAATTGGAATGGTCTGATCATTCAATGGATTAATTTTACAAGGAATAATTCAGTATATCCAGTGCTGTCCTCTGCTCTCTCATAAAAATATTATATTGATGAATTATCTTCGAGATAAAACGCATGTTCTTTTGGAGGACAATGGGCAACTCTTAAAATATCTAATAATTCCTTTTAATTCAAAAAATGAAGCAAAAAAACAGGATATGGAGGACATGGGGATTATGTAAAAGATGTAAACAGGATTTTTTATTATTCTTATTTCGTATCAACAAGAGAAATGATGCAGCCATCGCAACTCATGGAATGCTTGTGTTTCTTCTCTTCTAGTCTCACCTGCATCATGATCAAGTTCAAGCCTCTCTGCTGAGATACTTCTCTCCATAGGCTGCATAGTTGCTGCAATCTCATGTTCCCTGTCATGACCTGTCTCCTCAGGAAATAAACCTCTATGCTCCCCTGCTTCTTGCTCCATGCCCTGAACCTCCATTGGCACTCTTTCGAGATCTCCTTCCAGCATTTCAACCTCACTGTTTTGCTCTTGAAAAGAAGTCGAAGCTGTGTTATTTGCCTCATCACACCATGAACTTGGCATGGCTTTGAGTTTTTTATTTGCTCCGTAAGTAGCTAGATAGGTTGCTTCTTGAACATCTGCAGGGACTTTTTCACAAATACCAACACTACATCCTTTAACTCCAGACAAATGAGAGATGATCCTTGAAATCGAAGTATCAACCGCAAATACGTACCCACAGAATTTACACCTGAAAGAACCATCACTCATCTGCTCAACACAAATCCAAAATTGATCACTCGGTTTAACCATCTCTCCCTTTTCTTTTGCAGCCCTGAAGACGCAAACACTGACTGGTGAAGGAAAGCTATATCTAAAACAGGAATTTTGAACACTATATTCGTTTGTTTAGAGATAACAAGAGAAAGATTGAACTGTAAGAAGGAAAAGGTATTCAGTTTTCAAATATACAGAAGAAGATAACTGAACAATTGAAAACCGAAACCCAAACTTGAGTTTTCAGGATCAGTTTCGTAGTTGCTGAGAAACAAATTTGCAGAATATGGTGAGCTAAAGAGTGTGTGTATTCGCTAAATAATCAAGATACGAGAGAATAAGTTCATAGTATTTTATTTTTCCAAGGGAAATCATGGCTTCAATTTATAGAAGAGTCCACAACGAGCGATTAGGTGGATACTACTAGCAGGCCTCTGGACCATTTTCTGATCAAAACCTCGAACTCTTTTACCAAGTTCAAAAGGAATTTACCAGTGAGTAATAAATAAATGTATATCAACGTTACAGTTATAAGAACATCATGCAATAATCAAATGAGAGTGTAGCAAACAATAATTTACCTGGCCCTATGAGATTTTCTCCAAAAGATTTCAAGATGATTTGATTTAATCTGAAAAAAGGGAAGGAAAGGAGGGAGGATTCATAGAAGGGATAGAAAGAGAGGATTCATATAGATAATCCATTGAAGTTGAAAGGAAATTTAAGAAGTCGAGTCCACGTTCCACACCGAGACAAAAATTTAATATTTATATCCAAGTGGATATATTTTACCATGGATTATACCGGTAAAAAGATATTTTTTTTTTATTCTCAAACAAAATTATTTAATTAGTTATTAAAGATAAGATAGTTATTTTCATGAGTCTATTTATAATTAATATATTTAACGATGATATATATATTTTTTTATATATTTTAAATGTATAACAAAATGACTTAAATATCTTTAGAAACTAAAAAAAATTAAAGCTAGGGTTTAAAGGCTTTTTCATTTTTCAATGCTTTAAAAGTATAGTAAAATAACTACATTGGTATTCAAAGCAAAGAAAAATTAAATCTAATGTACATGAGTTTTTTTTATGTTTTCATCATTATTTTTTTAGTTATAATCAATACGAAGAAGGAGCAATTTGAACTTTTAATAAATATAAATTAATTAGCTATTTAGGAGAGCTTGCACTATTTGAGCGACATATATAGTGCCTCCCGGTAATCAAACACCACTTTTCATGGCAACATTGGAAACGACACGTCGCCCTCTTCCTAATGGTCAAGCATATCTGCACGGCAAAGCAATACTTAGGATTCAGTGGACTTTATTTTATTTTTTTTCCTCATTCTTTTCGCTTTTCTCACCTTAAATTTCATGCTAGCCCTTTAAAAAATTAAATCCATCCTCTAGTTTGTATTTGTATCAATTTTAATTCACATTCTTTTTATTACTATTTGTTTTGTTTCTAATGTTTTTTAAAGGTTTTTTTTTTCAATTTCCTCCCTGAACATTTTATTTCATTTAATGCTTTTATTCAATTTTTGTCCTTATTCTTTTAATTGCTATTGTTTTTTGTTTTTTTTTATCATTTTCTTAATTTATTTTATTTTTCAATTGAGTCCCTTATTATTTTCTTTTATTTAGTTTTTGTATCAGATTTGGTCTTCATTATTTTAATTGCTATTTGTTTTTAAATTTTTTATGATTATAAACTTTGCTTTGTGATTTTTTCATGTTTATCATCTATGGAGTAATCTTGATCTCATTACTTAAGTCATTGGTTTTGAAGATTAAGTCGATTTAACTTCAATCCTATTTTTAGTTCCTCTTTTAAATTAATATTTTTTCAATTTTATAATTCGACATTAGATTATTGGATCTTGAGCTTGGTGATTTTTTCTGCTTTCCTTTCTCTAGAATTATTTTGATCTCATATCCCAGGTCGCAGATTAGTTGAGTTGACTCGGGGTTTTTATTTTACTATTCTTTTTAAATTAATTTTTTTTTTCAATTTCATCATTTCACATTAGATTGTTGGGCCTTGAGCTTTGTGTTTTTTCTTTCTATCTTTTTTATAGGGTTATGCCAATCTTATATCCTATGTCATATGATAGTTAAGTTAACTTGAGGTTTTTTTTTAGTTTTTTTAATTAAATTTTTTTTTAGGTTTGTCTTTTATCATTTAGCTTGCTTGAAAGTTGACCTTCATTGTTTTATTCAACTTCTTTTATATGAAGTTATCTCAGTCTCATGATCAAACTATGAATTGAACATGCTAACTTGAGTCGGGTTTAAAATTGATTCTTTTCTCAATTGATTCTTCAACGTTTGATTTATTGATAATTAAACTTTGGATTTTTTTTCTTATTTTCTTATTTGTTAAGTTATTACATTCTTATTTATTTATTTATTTATTTATTTATTTATTTATTATCAAATAAAATTGTTGAGACCTTTTTATAACATTTAGAGGATATCTTTTTATAATATTAACAAATATTTTTTTTATTGGTCACTAAATTTTTTTAATCATACTATTAAATTAATTAAGATTATTGAATTCATTCAAAACAATGAACGAGATCCTAGATTTTTTTTATTCTTTTAAAAATACTATCATCATCTATACTTTTCTTTTTTTACTTTAAGAAAAAATTAAATTATTCCGCAGCTTAAGACTGGTCACCTATTTAGTTTTAACAAACCAATATCTTATGGATACAAGGATGATTCCGCTTTTTCATATTGGTTTTGTTGTTGGTCAAACACCATTTTTTTAAAGGTAGTTTAAGTAGATTTTTTTTTTTGGGTGAAATAATATCATATTGATTTTATTGATATATATATATATATATAAACCTAATGTAGATGATTTTATATGGAAATGATAGAATATGATGATTACATGATTATCTTAAATCTTGATAGAATCACAAAGGTTGTTAATTTTTTAAGTTTCTCTATCACATCAATCTTCTCCAACTTGGAACTCGATATTAGCAAGTTGAAGAAGATTGATGTGATAGAGAAACTTAAAATAATAGCAACCTTCGTGATTCTATCAAGATTTAAGATAATCATCTAATCATCATATTATATTATTTTCATATAAAATCATCTATATTAGGTTTATATATATGAAACACCGTTGTTATGTAAATATTTGGACAATAATAAAGCTAGAAGCTGTCGTGGTAAAAGTCAATTGCAGCCTGAGCTAACAAAATTATTGTTGTTACTTGTGTGGTTTTAAAACCCGGCTTGATAGATCAACTTGGAATCCGGTTAATTTGGTACTGGAGTCGGGGTAAATTGAAAAAAAAACATGGAAAAAAAAAAAAGCTAGTGTGACTTGGCAGGTTGACCCAGCGACCTAACTGACCCGATAAGACCGGGTCAAAAACCTGGTTGCAACCCGTTAACTTTTGTTTTTTTACTAAAACAACATCGTTTTTTTACTCGAACAACCTAATCTAAACCTAAAACTAGGGCCTTGGACCAGGCTGGTCACCAGGCCAGGTCTGAAAACTATGATTGCTTGTATTTAATAATTTAATTTTTTTTATTTTAAAAGTGTTTTAAAAAAATAAAAAATATTTTTTTATTTTAAATTTTTTATATATTTTCAAATTATTTTGATAAATTATATTAAAAATATTTTTTTAAAAATAAAAATATTATTTTAAATTAAAAAAAATAACATTTTAAAAAATAATGACTCCAAGAGTCACGAATATCCCCTGAGATTGCTGCATTCCTAGCAGGCAGGCAACTCTAGAGGAGGTTGAAATAATTGACCACTTCAATATGCTTGACATTGAAACAAATGTGTTTTACTTGAAAAACTAGTATTTAATATTATTTAATAACACTATATAAAAAGAAATTTAGTTTTTATTTTTATTTTAATTGTGTTCTATTTAAAAAATTAAAAGGAGATCGCTGAATGACGTAACAAAAGATTCAATTTTTGTTGTTGCGCGCTTAAGAAACCATGAAAAATATAGTCCTTATTGGATAGATTTCGCATGTGATGACATTGCACATAGTGTAATGGAATAATAAAAAATATTTATATCAATATTATTTATTTCATGATATAATAACAGTAGTTAAATTTACAATATTTAAATTAAAAATCATTAATATAAATATATATATATATATTTTAATTATTTTATAACCTCAATTTGAAAAACATTTTTATTAACCAAACACATTAAATTACTTTTTCTTCAACCTCAATTTCAACCACAGTTTTAACCAAACACCTATTTTTTCAAACCAACCTCAAGTAAAAGTACTTTTTTATAAAATAACTTTTTTTAAACCACAACCACAAAAGCTACCGCAATACCAAACACACCCTAAATATAATTATATTTGTAATGGAAAGGTCATAAAGAACCCTTAATTCTACTTTGTCGTACGTACTGCTGATAGAGAACAATATCAGAATTTTTTATTTCTGTAATTAAGTCAGCTAAACAAACTCCACATGAAACATTAGAAAATTGATTCTTCAAATCATTAATTAGTTTCATTTTTATATTATATAAATCAATAAACTAGCAGGATATTTATTTTCTTCACTTATAATGCCAATATCCCGGTGTCAATGTACGTAAGATTTGTTTATATCAAGTGTTAAAGTTAATATCAGGATAATAATTTTAATTATAAAACATATACTGACTAAATAAATCAACATGAGATTTAGCTAATATAAAACCTAAATCAATTTAATTTAAAAATATATATATATAGGAAGGATTGTCCGAACTAACCCAATAGATAAATGATTAACTTGGTCTTATCCGATCAAAAATCTAAGTTGATTTGCATCCCTATCAACTTGGGTAAAAATCCTATTGATTTTAAAAAAAAATTCAATCAAAACAACTATCTTTTTAAAAAAAAAAAAATAATAAGTTAACCTAAGTCAAACACTCTCAACTTATTATCTATGACTTGTTCCAAATTAACCCCCTATCAGATTTAAAAAAATATGATTTAAACCACTTTTATTCTCTATATATTTTAGTGAGATAGTTTTATAATTAAAAAAAATTATATAGATATTTTTGAAAAAAAATGAAAAAAAAATTGTTTTTTTAGACATGTCCTAATTACACTTTATATTTTGAAAATACATAAACTTACTCTATAATTATGACAAATTTATTTCTATCTTTTTATTTTTATTTTTTCAAATTTCTATCCTTTCTATCAAGAGAAAGTAACTAAATGCTTAAAAAAAAAACCACCACGTATGGTGCCGTGTCTTTTGAGGGATTAGAAGTGTGAGGACAGCAAACGAACTAAAATATAATTATCCCATTATGCAGCCCTTATCATCATCGAGCCTCCTATTGAACTGAAGAAAAAGCTGGACATATTTTCACAAGCAACACTTAACCTTGGAAGATGACCACTTTGGTCTAATTTTCTCAAAACAATTGTAGTTTAATCCTCAAAAATAAATTCCTGAAAAAGAAATATATTGACATAGTTGCCTATTTTTTCCTCTAGAAATTGTTTTTGGCTCCCCGTGTGAGTGATCCTGGATTCGTCCTCGGTGAATATTAAGGAGATTAGTTTTAGTGAAATCATAAAGAGCTTTTCTGGTTAAAAGGGAATGACATTACTATTTCTGATAATAGAAAATAGGAAACTAAAACCGATCTGGCCAGACAAGATGTTCAAATTATCTGATTATGAAAAGGAAGAACAACGACCGCAACGAGCATGGAGGACAGAACCTTTCGAGGGAAGTGAAATGATACGCAGAAAGCAGAATAATCCAAGACATCATGGTTAAGGCAGTCAAGAGTAGCTTACGTGGAAGTCACTGATCTAGTAGTTCCAAGTAGGTATTAAGAAAAGAAGAAAAGAACGCTTTGTCAAAATCTAACCTGTATGGTTCCAGTATTTTATAGGTCTTCTTTGTCATTAGAAACATGCATAGCTTAGTTCGGTTGAACAATGAAGTTCAAATCGTGGAAACTCGGACAACAGATGATGCATAACTCCAAGTATCCAATAGCATTTATGAGTGCAGCAACAGAAATCACAACTTCAGAGGTCAAATTCACAGTTACACTACTTGTGCTGAAGGTTTGTTTCAGAATTACATGAAAAAACAAACCAGTAGAGTGGAAAGTGCACGCTACAATGTATTGATTTCAGAAACAGTAAGTGCCCTTGCATTCCCGTGAAAATTGATTCTGCGTCAGCATTCACACGGTATTGTATCCTGCACAAATGCCATACACAAGCCACAAAAGGAGCCAATTACAGCAAAATTCACGGTAGCTCTCAGAGCAAAACATTAATTATAGTTTCAAAGACTACTTGTAGACCAAAAGCATGATTCCTAGTCCAAAGGGAGCACAAAAAGGATTTAGAAAATTAGTAAAGAATCCAATCAGGTGTCGATTGAAATATATGAATCAGAGCAGGAGCCTTTATAATTAAAAGTTGGGTAGTGATTTAAAATGAGAGAAGAAAATTAAAAGCCATACCAGTAAAATTCCACTTCAAAAACATTTTTCATCATTGTCTTCAACGGCTTCCTCGTCTCCTTCTTCTTCAAGCAGTCTGGCACCACCACCTAAAACTAGGAAGGGTAGAAGCGCATCCTTACTGTTAGGATGGTCCCACTCCACTGATTCCCACCATTCTTTTGGATCTACATAGATTTCTTCAAGAGAAGGGGGAGGAGATGGCCGGCCATTGTCAAGCACGGGAAGGCAGAGTGGCATCCTCTTCAGCTTCGGACAATCTCTTACTATAATAGTTTGGAGAGAGCTGCAAATCAGATTTTCCCTACATATGCTTTTCAGTTCTGGTAACAATATGAAGCTCAAATGTCTTAACTTTGGGAGATTGAATTCAATGGAACGGCAGCTACTGCTGCTTTCTTCACCCATAACCCAGTCTACTCTTGTTTCTATTATCTCCTCCATTTTGTCACACCTCTCGACTGAAATCATTTCCAGGTTTAGGAGGTTCGGCAGCAAGACAAGAGGGAACAGCTTCTTCATACTTGTACACCCATAACAATAAAAGTCTTTGAGATGAGAAAATATGTCGTTAGATGGAAATGGTAATGGAGTAGAGCAGAACCAAGAAGATGAAAGCAAACTCTCCATTCTATCACACAACACAATTTCAATGTACTCCAGCTCAGTTGTATACTGTGGTGATAAAACATCACATAAACTTTTTGCATCAATACTTTTCAAAATCACCAGTTCTTGAATATCAGTTGGGAACTCTAGGCAACTTCGATTATTGAAGTTACACAACCATACTATTTTACTTCTGCCAGAAAATTCCAAAAAAGCTAAATGGTCATTATTCCATTGTCCTACTAAAAATTTGTATGTGCTTAGTGATAGGGCCTTATTCCAAGATTTGAGATACCCCACGAAGTCGGAAAAAAGTTCAAAATGACATTCCAAAGTTTCCAACTTCCTCAAGCATGCTACTTCCTTTCCCTCAACTATTACTGGAGCGTATTGTCCATTCACCCAATCATCTAATACAAAGACTTGCAGGCTAGAAAGTTTAGGTAATATTCCAGTAGGAAACTCTTTTTGTCTACATCCATTGAGTTTAAGATACCTGAGGTTGGATAGGTATTCCATGTCTTGAGGCACGTTTTCAAGTACAGTATCAATGAGATCCAACCTCTTCAGTGGCCTGAGCTTTTTTAATGATGGAACATGCCTCAACTGCTTGCATCCTTTGAGCAATAATGCACGAAGACTCACCAAATCAGAGACGGAATCTGGTAACACTTCAATGCTTGTCCTGGACAGATCAAGAATCTTGAGCCTGTTCAAATGCTTAAAAAAAGAATCTGCAATAAATTTCAAAGCGTCATTACAGGGCAACAATAAGGTTGAGAGATGGGGACACCTTGGTGAATGGCTAGGAGAAATTTCCTTCAATTTACCACTTGTCCAGGACACTCTTACAAGATCCTCTTTCCACTTGTCCACATCTCGTAATTCTTCGCCAACCATGATTGGACAATTCATTAGCTGTATTTGGTGGGTCATGTCCCTAATCAAGTCATGCATCCTGACACCTCTACAACCATTATAATCATCACAACTTTCCAGTAAACAGACATTTTCAAGTTCATTGAGCATCGTATGGCCCTCGTCAAATTCTGCTTGCCTGCTTTTAATCCCATCGATTATTCCCTCATCAATCAAATAACCTATCAAGTCATCCCTACTGATCCCTTCAGGAAATAATGCACAGTATAAGAAACATTGTTGTAGTGCTAAATCATCTAAGCGATCATAACTGAACCTCAATAACCGGAATCCTTCATCTTCCATGTCCCTAACTTTTGATTCTTTCAGTTTCTCCAATGTATTCCTCCACTCATGTAGGTCATCCACTCCCCTCATGCTTCCTGCCATTGTAATAATTCCCAGTGGCAAACCAGCACACTCCTTGGTAACCGATTTTGCTATTTGCTCAACTTCTGGAGAAAGCTCTACATCATGCTTAACTTTCTCCTTAAACAAAGTCCAAGCTTCATCACAAGTGAGAGGCTCCACTTTGATTTTGTGTATGCAGCCCATCCCTCGACAAACTTTTAATGATCGAGTTGTAATAATCAACTTGCATCCATCCTCTTGAATGGGAATGCCCACCTTTTCAGGATCAAAAGTGTCCCACAGATCATCCAAAATGAGGAAATGCGGTCGTTTCGTCCCTAATGCTTCTGAGAGTTCCTGAGCTCTTTGCATCTCGCTGTCTTCATTTGAAAGATGTAAACCAAGGCATTTTGCAATACGATTCTGCAATTTATAAATGCTAAAATCTTGTGACACGGTGATCCAGTGAGCACGATGGAAAGTGTCTGATTTTCTTCGAAGCTGATAATAGATATGTTTCACCAGTGATGTTTTACCCACACCTCCCATCCCATAAATGCCAATACAAAATACTTCATCATTCATTAACCAAGACCAGATGGCATTCTTATTCTCTTCAAATGCTTGACCAACTAGCTCTCTAATGGGTAATGCATCTTCTCTAGCATCCCTTTTGTTGAGAGTACGGCCCCTAAAAGAGCTAGCTTCTGCAACAATCTCCACTAATGCTTCTTCTGTCTTGTTATCTACATCATCATCATCCTCCGTTGACCAATTAGCTCTGATTTTACGTTTTTTGTTGGCACCCTCCGTAGCTAGAAAGGCTGCTTCTTGAACATGTTTAGGCACCTGTCGACAAATGGCAACACCATGGCCTGCAATGCCTGACCAGTGCCATTTGATCCTCGAAATGGAAGTACGAATAGCAAAAAGATGCCCACAGAACACACACTTCTTCCTGCAATCATTCATCTCCTCAATATGAGCCCAGAATTCATCATCTGAAACAGCCATTTTTCTCCTTTATCCTTCAGTGTCTCTATAAGAAATTTGCCAAAACAACGAATTAAAAAAAATGAAAGTTGAATTAATTGGGAAAAAAGAAGAAGAAAGAAGAAGCTAAAAAGCTTGAACAAACTCTTCTTGTTTAGAAGTAAAAAATAACAAAATAAACATGGATATGATTATATCCATACATGAAAATAATAATAATAGGCAAAGGAAAAGGACAATTTATTAGACAAAAAAAGAAGGAAAGAACTTGATTATTTATAACTGAGAAATCATGGCGACAAATGAAAAGATTATAAGATTATTGGGTTACCTGGCCTGATGAAGATGATCGCCAAAATGAATATCTTATTTAACCCATGGAAAGAAAGGGAAAGGGTGAATTGAAGAAGAAGGAATTCATTCTTCTTTCAAACCACGCAATTCAATATGTTTTTATTTGATTTTCACCTTCCAATGAGCACCCTCACGCGTCACCAGCCCCCACCAAATTCAAATAAATAATTATATCTTAGAATTAACTCTATTCTACTCCTTTAAGCATATGGATTTTATTAATTTCCTCTCGAAAGATTTTTCATCTACTAATTACGTCCTCCATATTTCATTCATTATTTATCAAATTGCATTGACATTATTTTATATTCACGATATGCATGTCCACACGCTTCTACGTGTTTATAAAACAAATATACTTGATAGTATTATAATTGTGAATCAACACTAAATAAGTAATAAAAACTAAATATATGATTGAGCAAATATTTCATGACGAAAAAAAAAATTGTGTTGGTGATTAAAAACTTAGAGACTGAACAAAATGATTTGCAGTAATCCAGAGTATTTTGTGAGGAAAGATATAGTGTTTTTGCTACAAGATTTAGCTTTTCTGTTAATAAAAAGCAAAAAATATTACAAAGCTAAATTCTCTATCAACTTAATATTAAAAAAAAATCAACAAAGACAATTTTAGAAGAAAAAAAACCCATGATAAAAAACATTGGTGCAATTGACAATGTTTTGTGAAGAAAACTACAATGTTTTTTCCAATACAATCAACGAAGATAATTTTAGAAAGAATCATAAAAACAAAAACCATTTAGAAAAATATTGTAGCAATCTACAGTGTTTTGTGAGGAAAACAAAAATGATTTCCCCATATAATTTAGTTTTATTGTAATTATAATTTTTAACTAACTTAATATTTAAAAAAAAAAATTGACAAAGATAATTTTGAAAAAAATCATAAAAAAAATCATATGGGAAAACATTACAACAATTCACAGTATTTTAAAGAAAGAAATTAAAAAATTAAATTCTCAATCAGCTCAATATTAAAAATAATAAAATGGACATAGAAAATTTTTGAAAAAAAAAAACATGAACAAAAAAAACCATGCTGGAAATACTGTAGCAATTCACAGTTTTTTGTGATGAAAGCTACAATGCTTCCCCACATGATTTAGCTTTATTTGTAATAAATTATAATTGTAATTCTCAACCAGTTCAATATTATATAAAAAAAATTGACAAAGACAATTTTGAAAAAATTATAAGGAAAAAAAAAAACCATGTGCAGAAACAATGTAGCAATCCACAGTGTTTTATGATGAGAGTTAAGTGTTTTCCCCGCATGATTAAACTTTATTACAAAGTTAAGTTATAACCAGCTTAATATTAAAAAAATAACATCGACAAAGATAATTTTAGAAAAAAATATTACAAAAAAAAACGCAAAAGAAACTGGAAAAAAACCATGTGAGAAAAAACTGTATCAATTCATAGTATTTTGTGAGGAAAGTTACAGTGTTTTCCCCATATGATTTAGCCTTATTTATATTTACATGTAATTATAATTTTTAACCAGTTTAATATTAAAAAAATAACAAAGATAATTATAAAAAAAAAAACCAAATGCAAAACACGGAAAGAATTATAATTACAAGTCCATGACCACGAAATAGACATTATTTGGGTACTAGTCTTTAAGAATCCAAATGCAAAACACGGGAAGGGAAAAAAACATAGAAGATCTGAAACGTACAGTTTATTATTCATAGCCACACAAATAAAGTATGGAAATTATGTTAATGGCAAAGTATTTAAAAACCCAGTAAAAAAAAAGATGAGAAATGAATGAGTAAATAGAATTACTAGATTTGTAGTGAAACTCAAGTTAGGTGCTGGACCGTGATCACAACTAGATTTTTTTTTTTTTTTTTTTTTTTTGGATTCGAGGAAACCCCACCCCCGGAAAGCGCACTTTGTGGGCCCAGGTGAGCGAGTAAAACCCCGGCTGTCCCAGGCTCTTACAATAAGTGCACGCTCTGACTCGAACTCGAGACCTGCTGTGCAGATCTCAAACCCTTTGCCACCACGCTACACCCCTTGGGGACGATCACAACTAGATTGAGCGAGCTTTTGCTATGAATAATAGTTGGGTTTGTAGATTTACAAAGAAGAAAAACAAATCTCTAAGGAGAATGATGGCTTAGAGATCTGGAGGCTATAATGAAGAAAAAAAAGAAGCTCAAGAGAAAAGAGTTACATTGTTGGGAAGGATAAGTTTTATCTAATATTTGCAACTGTTTTAAGCACTTATAATTTCATTGTTTGGATACTGTTTCTTAACCAGCTTTTCACGTGAAAAGCTGGCAAAAAAACGTTTTTCATTACTTTCAGTCATACCTCAATTTTAACATAGGCTCAAAAGTTAAACGTTAGTTTTATTTTATTATCAAATAATATCAAATTATGTATAGAATAAACCACAAGAGCCACCACTCTCCTAAAATCACACAAAACCACAGCCCACTCCTTTCTTATTTCAAATCACAGCACCACTCTTTTCATGCTGGGCTCTTGAGTTATGTAAGCATTGATTGATCCCTAGTGAACAAATTCAGGGACAAGCAACAAGGCAAATTCAGGGACCCAATGCCTTAGAAAAACGACCCGTGTGTCAAATATGTGAAAGAACAGTTCATACAGCTCTTGACTATTACCACCAATTTGATTTCCCATACCAAGGCAAACATCCTCCAGCTGAGCTTCCAACAATGGTGGTTGGATCTAACTCTTTTTACAAACATCAGGTTTGGTGTGCCGACAGGGGAGCAAATGCTCATATCACATCATTAGGATGGAATGTCACATCAATACTTGTTTTGAAGACTTTAGCTCGCACAAAATTTGTCTTTATCCAGTTCAGTCAAATAGGTTAGAGATTTTTTATGCTTGTCCATCAAGGAAAGCCAAACAATTACCTTTTTATTAGTCAATCTGTCAGTCTACGGTACCTCTGTCTTCAGTTCATTCAGATCTTTGGACTTCACCTGTACCCTTTAGATTCTGCTACTCAAAATTCAAATGATGAAATGTCTGTCGGTTCCTTCTCCTCCATTACAGATAGAACACTCTTCACAAAACTCATAGATTGATCGCGTTTTACCCTCATTCGAATTACCAGCTCAGACAAATCTTGACGGTCAACGGAACATGAAACAGCCCCTTACCACAACCATCGTCACTAGGTCCCAGACAGGTCATAATATGCCCAAAGAGTTTCCTAATTACGAGGTTTATCATTCCACTAAACATCCTTCGTGTGTGTTCTCTTGTGTTTTAAATGAACAGGAACCTCCTTGCTTTTACACAAGCAATGTCTCGTCCAGAGTGGCATGGAAATTAATATCGCAGTGTTTTAAATTAATGTCTCGTCCATCAGGTGTCACAGAACCTATCATGCAAGATAACAGGTTGTTTCCAGAAAGAATTTCACCAACAGAAGTGCATATTCTACCATCTATAATTTATTCGAAAAGTACAAAAACTCCACAGCAAGCATCATTGCATATTATAATGATCAGTTCTTGAATTCCTTTGGGAGGTACAGGGAGATCTCTTTTTTTTTCTTATTATTACAATGAGATATCCCGTTGAGCTACAGCTTAGAAGATCTACTCTTTTACTGATATTTCAGTTATGCAGCCGAACTTCCTAACTCTGCATTTAGTAACCTGGAAAGAAGAGGATCCGTGATTCTTCCTTTCCAGCTATAGTCAGCGACACCAGTAATCATTGTATTGTAAGTTTTATTTTTATATACACACTACAAATATGTTGATGTATTACAGATATTGTTTATTAAACACAAATGCTTTTTAGCTATGATAAATTTCTCAATTTCAAAAGCTGCAACTTCAGCAGACTGCATTCAATGGAACGACTGCTGCCGTTGTCTCGTTCGGCTGCTATTATCTCCTCCATTTTGTCACAAAATTCAACTTCAATCACTTCCAGGTTTCTGAGGCTCGGTAACAAGCCAGAAGTAAACAGCTTTTTTTTAATTGGACAATAATCACCTCAATTGGTCCAAGACAGGAGAAGGGTGCCATTAGATGGCAATGGTTGTAAAGAAGCTCCTTCTCTGCCAAAGAGGACAAGTAAGTTCTTCAACCAGTAAAGATGAAGGGTTTCAAGTCTTTCAAGTATATCGGTGGAAAATTTGGATAACGAGAGCAAGCAGTCTATACCATCACACTCACAAATTACTAAAGACTTCAGTCCAGTTGCTTGTACATTGCATAAGTTTCTGGCATCATGGCATTTAGCAATCAACAGTTTTTGTATGCCTCAGGAAGTGCTAGAAAATCTCCTCTCAGCCCAATATTGCAGTTATATAACTGAACCTCTTTACTTGTATGTTTCTTTGAAATTGTAGAAAGTATAAAATATGTTATGACATGGCCACCTAGTTGTCCTAACATGAACGTACCTGATAGCTGCCTCTCTTCTAGAGATTTTTGGAGACACTAGTTGAAATCAATGACATCATAGAAATGGCATTTCGAAGATTCCAGCTTCCTCAAGCCTGCTACTTCCTCCACTTCAACTGATCTGAAACCTCCCAAAGACTGGTGCAGGCAGAGAAATTGTAAATTGGAGAGATTAGATAACATGGTGGCAGGAAATTCCTTGAGTCTAGTTCTGTCGAGATTAAGATACCTCAGATTGCACAGCAATTCTCAAACGATGCAGTGAGACACGCAAGACCAGAGACGGAACCTGGTAATTCATGCATAGCAGTAAAACAGAGGTCAAGAACCTTGAGCCCACACACTTGTTTGAGAAAAGAATCCGTAATTAATTCCAGTTTGTAGTTTCCACATAACAATAAGGTTGCAAGTTTGGGACACCTTGGTGAAAGGTTAGACGGAATTTCCTTGATGTCAATCTCCATTAATTACACTGTCAAGGTCCTCGGTCCATTTCTCCTCATCTGGGAATTCTGTTAATTGAGCACCAGCTTCAACCATGGCTCTTGAATCATAATTTGGAGGGCCATATCCCTGATCAAGTCATGCATCTTGACATATCTATAATCTTCAGTTATAAAACTCTCCAATAAGCATGCACTCTCGAGTTTATTAAGCATGGAGTGGCCCTTATCAAATTGGGATTGCCTGCTCCCTATAGCTTCTATTATTCTCTTAACAATCAAATCCTCTATCACTTCATTTCTGTTGATCTTGGAATCCTCTGGAAATAACGCACAATGTAAGAGACATTGTTGCAATGATGAATCATTCAAGTGTATATAACTAAATTTCAACATCCTGAACACCTCAAGTTCCATGCTACTTTGTCCAAGTTTTGATTCTTCCCATTTCTCTAGAACTTTCCTCCACGCATAAGCATCTTCGACTCCCCTCATGCTTCTCGCCAAAGTTTTAATCCCAAGGGGCAAACCAGCACATTCACTCGCAAGAAGTTTTGCCAAAGGTTCCACATTGATGTCATAATTCCCTAGTTCCTTGGCAAACAAACTCCAAGCCTCATCCTTAGAAAGAGGCTCCAACTTGACCACGTTCTCTAGGCAGCCCATCCATTTACAAACATCTGATGATCGAGTTGTAAAAATCAACTTGCATTCTCTCTCTCCAATAGGAATTCCCACCTTCTCTGCGTCAAAATGATACCACAAATTATCTAAAATCAGTAAAGATTTTTGTTTTGAAACGAATGCTTTTGAAAGTTTTACAGCCCTTCTCTTCTCATCAACTTCATTTGAAAGATCCAAATCAATGTTTTCGGCAATCCGATTCTGTAACTTATAAATGCTAAAATCTTGTGTTACTGTAATCCAATAAACATGACGAAAATAGTTTGGTCTTTTTAGAAGCAAATTATGGATATGCGTCACCAGTGTTGTTTTTCCCATGCCCCCCTCACCACAAACACCAATAGTTAAAACCTGCTCGTTATTTAACAGAGACCAAATATCATCCGTATTTCTTTCAAACGCTTGACCCACTTGCTCTGTTGTCGGCCATGCATCTCCTCTTGTCTCGTGTACCCCTTCTGGAATCAAATCTACAGCCATGTTCTCTCTGCCACGATCCAAATCATCGTTCTCCGTTGACAAACCATATATCTCACGCCAATTTTTTTCAATTGATTGACCAACTAGGTCCGTTCTTGGAAATGCATTTCCACCAGTCTCATGTGCATCAACAATATTCCCTTCAAGAGAGCTGCTCATTTTAACAAGCTGGACCAATTCTCCAGCACTCTTGTTCTCTATTTTAATATCGGTGCTTTCAACTTCCATTAGCATCTCTTCTACATCTCTCGCAAGAGTTTCAAATTCTTTCTTCTCTTCTTGAGAAGAAGTTGAAATCATATTAGCCACCCCATTATTGCTTGAACTTGGCATGGTTTTACGTTTCTTTTTTGTGCCATAAATAGTTAGGGAGGCTGCTTCTTGGATATCCTTAGGCACTTTTGCACAAACATTAATGCCACGCCCTTTGACTCCAGCGAAATGCGACTTGATCCTCGAAATTGAAGTAGCAGCAGCAAATATATACTCACAAAACATGCACTTCAAAAGACCACCAGTCATCTTCTCCACATAATCCCAGAAGGGATCATTCGGTCTAACCATGTTTTACCTCTTTTCAAGTTGATTCCTACATACACAACAAAACTCATTTGAGAAGAAAGGAAGTTAAACTGGATTAATTAATTCAAATTAGAATTTCTTTTCTTAACAACTAATTTATAAGGAAGTAGAGGGTGGTGATTTTGCCACACCACCCATATATATAACGGCACACTTCAAAATAGTGGTGTAATGTACCGTTGTCTCTGAGCTTACAAGGGGTATATATGCCGTACGTTATAAAGAAACTGTGCGTAAGAATCACCACCCAGAAGTTGATGATACCAAGAGTCAACAAGCCAACCTATAAATAAACATACAAAAGGTATGAAAAACAAAAGCATGTGTAGTTCACCGTAACTTCAACAGACAGCAGAAAATAAAACAAATAAATAGGAGAATGAAATGAAACGAAACGAAACGAAGACAGCATAGCATACCTCCTAGCTCTAGCTGGCCGGCTGGGTTTGGTGTTGTTTTCTTCTTAAGAGATGTTGAGGCCAAGAAAGGAACAGGCAAAGCCAGTTGCTAGAATCTTCACCTTCAACGAGTCCACCACGCGAGCTTTTATCTTGGGAAGATGCTGGTAAAAAATTAGCATTTATTGTCGACAGACCGCCGCCTTTGAGATTACGTTTTGGTTAAGAGTTCTCGTCATGAGTGTGGTGAATAAAGGGACAAGCTTCTTCTCGTAATTTATGTCAGCTTCATATGAAATTAAGCTCTTACCAATTCTGGTCCTCGATTTTGTTTCTTTACCGCAATTCGGCCCAATTACAAATAATCCAGATTGAATTACCTTTTCTGGATGATTTTGTAGGTGTAAAAACAAAAACAACCAAATCCTTCCCACGTTATCCTCTCGAATTGCATCATCAGAAAGAAATTTCACAGCAAGAAAAGCATCGATGAAGAATTAATAAATAATTAATTTTGGTGAAAGCGAGAGAGGGAGAAAAAAAAAAGGTTAATTTACGAAACGTGAACAACCGGGCAACAAGGAAAACTGTTCTTGTCTTCTTCCTTAAGAGTGTAAGAGGTTTGTCTTCGCAAAGAAAAGTAAGAAAGATTAACTGCTCTTTAGTCTTACATTAAAATTATATTCTTCTTCTTTTCTTTTTCTTTTTTTCTTTTTTTTTTACAATGATGATATTAATGAACATTGCAGGACGCTTCTACTCACAAGACAACCAGGTTTATAAATATTCCAGTACGAGGATTGCCGACAAAGGCTCAGGCAAAAAATCAAAGCATTTCAATAAGTCAATGAATTCCCATTTTTTTCCTTTAAACAAAGATGAGATATTATTTATGATTCCATGTAGGAATGACGACCGACAGAATGTAAAAGATATAGTAATTAGGAACAATTTTTTACAGCATCATACTTCTTCCCAGATTCGTATAATATCTGAAGTTAAGAACTACGTTCAGATAGGATATAAATATTATATTGTCCGCCTCGGAATCCTAAACCCTGCCCGAACTGGGCTCATAACCTAAAGATTTTAAAAAATTACAGTTGTACTCAGATATATATATATATATATATATGAAAAAGCTTCTCTTGCTCTATTCTCCGATCTCCAGCTAGCAAGGTGTTGAGAGGATATAATCTCCAAATGGTGGATGAGGCGAGAGCTACTTGTCTTGCTCAAACAAAGTAATTAACCTCATTTCTTCAATTTAATTATGCCTAGCTAGAAAGATTTGCATAAATATTAATGCTATGTTTTATTATTCAGATATACATGCACCTCTCAATATGCTTGGTTTGATTCATTCTAGGCAGTCAATTCCTTCTTTTGCACATTTTATGCTCAATTTCTTTCCAAATTTCAAGTTATATGGTAGTAATCTCCACTTGATTTTATTTAATGATCATTCAAACATTTTCTGCAGAAAATTAATTGAATGTTCAAGAATACTTGATAGATACCCAAAACGGATCAAATTTGGGTTTGCATTAGGTCGGATAATAAATTTAGGTTCAAGTTCTGGTTTAGATATGGATATTAAAAAAACCCGACTCATGATATCCATTGCCATCCCCATCCCTAATTCCATCTCTCCCTGCTTCCGTTTTTTGCCATGCCTTACGAGCCATTTCCATGTCCAGCTACTACAGAATAAAAGCCAGCGACCTGCCCAAGGACTATTACGTTTATGGGCCTGGTTCATTTGGATGAACAGCCATTGGTTCAGTTTAGACTGGCTCGTTAAGCAGCGACCATTAACCACAAGTCCGCACGGGAGGTAGGTGATTTACTTTTATGCTCAAAAGGAAGTCCTGATAGGTATCCATTCCCAAACAAAATCAGTTATCTTGGCGCAACAAAAAACTGAAACTGAACTCCCAAGAGAGAATGAAAGCTGAAGCAAAGTTTACGAGAGAAGGACTCATATATCACTAGCTGCTGGTAGCTATCCAATTGCCATAGTTAAAAACAAAATGGGCAAGAAGGACCCTCATCAAACAAAAGATACAGAGCACTTTCCTGAAAACAGCTTCAGAAGATACAAGAACTAGATTTCAGCCTACCGGTTTTCTTCCCACACCGCATACTACGATCGAACCATATCTGTTTGCCAACCTTGGAGATACATTCTGAAGATTAACATTCTGTGATGATGTTTGCCAACCTGCAAAATCAAATTTATCAGCAATGATGAGGGTTGTATGCAAATGAATTATTTATGAAATGTGCACGAATGAACAAGCAAGGCAGCCATTGGTAATTAGAAACCTTCACATCCTAGGCATCTTTGACGTGCAAAAGGAAAAGATGAACCATTGGAGATTGAGCAAAAACAAAGAAGGGAATGCACCTTGAAATTTAAAAGGATTACTAAAGTTCAGAGACTCTCCTAACATGTGATATGGTAATGCAATCTTAAAACACAGAAAGAGAAATATCTTAATGCCTTAAGCTTTGGGTTATGAAATATCAAGCATTTAGAATGGGCTATAACAAAATCTTTAACTGAACTAGCTCCATAACACAGAAGCAAAGAAGTTAGTTGAGTTCAACAATCTAACTATCAAGCAAATATGCAAAACTGGAATAACAGAATCATGTCAAATTTTCAGCAAAATTGAACCTTCCATCCACCATACCGCCCAGCCAGTTCATCAACTCAAAACATAAGCAATTACAAACAAAACCAAATTCTAAAACACAATTTTCAAGGGTAGCTTACCAAAACACTGGGAAATCAATCACAGATGCAACCCAGCAAAAAGTAACTCCAATTCCTCATCTTGTGATACAGTCCTCTAACAAAATTGAAAAAAAAAAACAAAAGAGAAGATTTTCAAATTTTGCTGTCAAATTACCATCTCTTTTAAGACCACAACTTTTGCTGGTAAATAATTCGGATACCTTAATGGACATAAGTTGGAGGATCTTATTGAGAACACGCAAACGATGAGTAGCATAAGTGCTGGTTGCAGGGAGTTGATTAATTCTCTTCATTTCTTCATGAACTGCTGCCGTCTTCTCTTCCTTACCATCTGTTTCCATCGAGGCGTAGATGATTGTGTATTTGTCGTAGTATCCATAGCCTCCATCGTCAACTAGGCCACAAAAACACCAATTTACTTCAAATCTGTACAAACCCAATAAGATAAAGATAAGAATTTAAAAAAAAATACACGATTCAAATTAGAGTAATTATTAATTGAGATAATCGTGCACAGCCCCTTTACGAAAGTGTTTGGTTGCTGAGGAAAGAGAGATAAAGAGTACCGGATCTTTTCTTTTCTTGCAATTTCTCGGTAACCAAACAGAGCGTAAAATTAGAGGGAGAGACAGAGAGTGTTACAGGTTTCGTTCGTCTGCCGATTTGGGGAGAGGAATTTTTTACAAGTGTTGTAGAGCGAAGGCGGAGAGACAGGGCCTCAAAACTCACCGCTTTTCTTATTGGTATAAAAACAATAAAAACAATATTATTTTTTTATTTATTTTTAATTAATATATTTTTAGTGTTTTTATTTTTTTTATGTTGTAATATTAAA
The DNA here is from genome assembly GCA_964019445.1 of Populus tremula. Taxonomy (NCBI): domain Eukaryota; kingdom Viridiplantae; phylum Streptophyta; class Magnoliopsida; order Malpighiales; family Salicaceae; genus Populus; species Populus tremula. The sequence continues at coordinate 44,374,337 of CAXHTJ010000001.1, forward strand.
AAAAATAAAAAAATAAAAAAAAATATTATTAACATGTATTTTGGCACGAAAAATTATTTGAAAAGCAATCATATCATCAAAAATTGTTAAGTGATGGTTTGTTTTTATATTTTAAAAAATTATTATTATTTTAAATTATTATTTTAGATATTTTTAGATCATTTTAATAAAATGTGCTGATGTTAGAAAAAAAATTTAAAAAATAAAAAATATATTATTATTATGCATTTACAAGCATAAAAGCATTTTAAAACAATTGTTATTACACACACAAATACCCTCTAAAGTTTTTTACTGATTTCGTATGTTATTTATATAAACTCGTTTTATCTTGTGTTGGTGATTACATATATTAAAATAATATTTTTTTTTATTTTTTAAATTTTATTTTTAACATTAACATATCCAAAAAAATAAAATTATTAAAAAAATTATTAGCAATTAAATAAAAAAAATTAAGTTTTCCCATGCATTCTTATGTTATTTATATAAAACTCATTTTACCTTGTGTTAGCAATTAAATATATTAAAATAATACTTTTTAAAAAAATTATTTTAATATCAAAATAATTTAAAAAATTAATTTGAAGTAAAAAAAATTATTTGTTTTTAAAATTATTTTTGCACCGCAAAAATAAACAGTGTCATATTGTTTAGTATTATGATAGCAATTATTTTTTAGAATACTTTTGACATTATCATATTAAAATTAAAAAAATAAAATAAAATTTCAAGAGTATTTTTGAAACATAAAAATAAGCAAACTCTTATTCATGATTCACACTTTTTTTATAAATTCATTATCAACTCACATCTATTTCCATTATCATTATCAAAAACACTAAAGATCCTAGTAATATTATTGTGCATCTACTCACATATTATTCTTCATTAAAATAGTATAATTACAAATTTATCTTGGCAAAACAAAGAAAACAATGAACTAAGATTTAAGGGTAAAATTATCTTTTCATCACGACATAATTGTCTTTAGCATATTTTATAGGGTTATATTTGTCATTCCATTTTTTTTGTGCAATAGAATTACTATTTTAGCCTTGGAATACAAAACTTGTATGCTTTTGCCTCAGGGATGCTTTTATCCTTTTATTTTTTTAGAATAGTTAAATTACTTTGGTGTTCTTTGAGACAAAAAATATATATATAACTCTCTAATAAGGATATTTTGGTTATTTAATATTGGTTTTCTTGTTGGCTTTGAGGTTTTTTAGAGGTATTATTATAATTAATATATATTTAATATTATTTAAAAAATAAAAAAAATGTTGGCTTGTGGGGGCGGCCCGCATCTTTTAGGTGATGCATGCAAGGCCTTTTAGCTACCAAAAATAGCATTTCAGGGTGGCATTTAAAAGATCTTAATGCCCTCTACATGGTGGTGAGGTGCATGTAACGATATTGCCGCTGGTTTGGTATCGAAGTCCTTTTTTTCCCCTCCTCTCTCTCCACCTTAAAATTTGTGCCACCCAAGAAAATTTCATAGTAGATAGGGTAATTGTGATTTTAATCTTTATTATTTGAATTGTTATTTTTTTTAATTTTTTTGTATGATTGGATTTTAAAAAACAATTATCATTTAATATTTAATTTATTAAAAATTAGACTTCATAATTTTTCTAAATTTAATATTTCAAATCTAATAACTCGGATTACAAGTTAAAAAAATTAACACGTTTTGTTTTTATAAAAAAAACTTTATAATTCTCTTTATTTTTTTATTAGATTATTTTGGCTATATAATTTGAGCTGTGGGTTTGATATGATATTCTATATTAGCTTAGCTCTAATCAATGTTGTTACATATTTGTTATGAATAAAATTTTTAAATTTTTTTAACCTTATTTTAATATATAAATATTATTTTTTATACAAAAACAAAATATTCAGACTACGCGTGAAAACATGAACATAGAGGCTTACCACAACAGGACCGAGGGAATGTTGATGACTGCCGAAGCAAAAACTAAAAGAAAATAATATATATTTTTTTTTTAACTTTGCATTGTTGATCAGCTAATGACTAGATAACATGTTGGTGTTAATCAGATGGCTGTCGAAAAAATCTTGCCACATAATTTTAATTTTGAGTACTTTAGTTAAGTTTTGAGTTTAATTTTTAATAATTATGAGTTTGAATTTTTTTAAAATTATTAAAAATTTATATAATTGTTAATTTTAAATATAAAATATTAATTATATATAACTGATTTTAATTAGTTGAATTAATTAAAATATATACAAATTCTTCTAACATTAAAATTAATAAAAAAAATCTTGCCACATGAGGTCCAGTTGGATTCTTGTCGAGATGGTGGTATCAACAATGTCATCCAGCGGTGTTGATGATTCTTTGGGATTTTTCTTCCACATTCTGAAGATAAAATTCCCAACGAGTCCTTTTCTTCCAAAGTGGATCAATTTCTTTCAAAGATATAATTCGATTCATTGCAACTATGTTTTATAATAATATTCGATTATGTTCGGAATGATTGCCTCATGGAACTTGTCATGTTGAGAGATGGAGGCAGTCTGGCAGCTCCATCCAATCACCCAAGCTATTAGTTGCAATTTTGTTTGTTATTATATTTTAAATTAATATATGTATGTTTTAATAATAAAATATACACATTTATTTTAAATTAATATTTTTTATGTGTCTAAATTATTTTGATACGTTGATATTAAAATAATTTTTAAAAATTAAAAAATTATTATTTTAATATATTTTTAAATGAAAAATAATTTGAAAAATAATCACTATTATATTTTAAATATCTTTTTAATTTTTTTTAAAAATTTTGATATTTTAAAGTTAATATTAGCATACAAGTAAAGGAAAATCCCACTAGGGAATTCTAATATTAGGATAATTCTTTTTCTAAGAATCATTATCTTATCTCAACGATGGAATCACACTAATAATAAATTCTATAAATGCAATGATTGGAAAGAATATTTAGATAAGTTAGTATTAATCCATTAAAAATACATTAAAAAAATGACTCCTAAGTAATGCACGTTACTTTTAATTACAGAACATAAATATTTATTATCTGAAAGATAAATATCAGTACGAGAAGATTTCACCGTTCACTTACAAATTCAGTTTAATTATTTTACTTCTCACAATCTGGTAATAACGTAAAATAATATAATGTCATGGATAAATAGAAATGGACACCGACAACAATTAACATTGAAGTCCTGATTTCTTTTCAACATTTTGTCATTGATAGAGATGCTGGCATCCTTTTTTGGAACGCACTATGCTGTGAGTGGGTGTTTCCACTCATGAAAATAATAAAAACAAAAAACAATGCTGATGGGAGATTTTAATGGGGCAATGTTCCAATACCTTAATAATTAACAAAAATAAAACATATAGGTACATCGTCATAAGGTTTTTTTACTGTTTATGATTTACAATTCATAGCGCAAAAAGAGGAAGTCATCAAATTTCAACTTTAAAAGAAAAGTTATTGTTGGGGAAGATATAGAATACCAAAACATTTGATTTTGGTTATATAATTTATTATATAAGGGTTATGATTAGGTGTGTTTTTTATTGAAAATAACCTGAAAAAACATATATGAATTCATGAATATTTTTGGTTTCAAGTTAATTTTGGATTTTCAATTGATGTTACGCATTTTGGAGGTCATGAATTGGTTTAACAAGATTTCCAAGGTATTTCTTAGATGTCCCAGGTAAAAAATGAGTTAAAAATATGTTTTTTGATCAAAATAAAATAAAATAGTGTTTTTCCAGCCACACTAATGGCTAGATTCTAAGATTTATAGATGATATATCATTTATTTTTTTTCAAACAGCTGGGATAAATGACGCGTCATTTATTCCATTTAACTTTCCAAAAAATAAAGGCCCACACGGGTGGGCCTTTCCTTGATTGGGTCAGGTGCTGGGCTTGGCTTGCCAGATTTAGTAGCGTCTGACTTCATTTCTTTTTTTTTTTCAATTTTTTATATTAATGGTTTTTTATATGTGTTTTTTTTTAATTTATGTTTTAATTGATATCCATTCTCTATGTTTTTTTTAGCCCCTGTTGAATAATGATTATTGGACGTGTTTACTTTTTTCAAATGTTAGTATAATTCATTTATAATTTTTTTTGTATATTTTATATAAATTAAATATTTATTTTATAATATTTTTAATACATGCAACCTTGCATGATATTTTTTTTCTTTTATTTTATTCACTAAATTTTAGATGTGTCAATCTTTATTACAAATTGATTTTCATAAATAAATTCATTAAACACAACTAAGTACACAACTAGGTAAATGACATGTGTTGCGATTTTAAATATATTGATCTATATTGGTATCTTAATTTTTTCAATTATTTCTTTATTTATCAATAATTATTTTTTTCATTTATTTACCCAGTAGTTTGTGATTTATTTAATTGGATATATGCATCAGTTTTTTTATTTATATTTATGTTTTTTTTATGTAAAAAAACATGTTTAAGAATTTTACATGTTCAATTTTTTTTAATCATATATTGATATTTTCAATTTGTTATTTATTCTTATAATTTCTTTTTTTTTTCTTAACTTTTTTATAAAAGTTTTATTATTTTTAATTTTATTATCAAATTCAAGTTGATAGTGTATTTTTTGCTTCTTAGAGATGGATTATATATATATATATATATATAATTTAAATAAAATGAATTTATTTAATTTATCAGAAATATAACCCCAGTTATCATTACTAATAACTTACATTGCCTACATGTGTCAAGGGATGGTGTTCTCTTTTTACCGGGAGACTCTAGAGGCAACGCTCCAAGGTTGTTTGGGAATACTTTTTAAAAGTATTTTTAAAAAAAATTAATTTTTTTTATTTTGAATTAATATATTTTTAATAATTTTAAATTATTTTAATGTACTAATTTCAAAAATAATTTAAAAAAATAAAAAAAAATATTATTAACATGCTTTTCTAAGTAATAAGCATTTTAAAAAGTAATAACAACTATATCTTCCAAACACGTACTTACCGGTTTACCCTCTATCTCATCATAATTTAGTTTTTAAATGAATATGAACTTGCTCTTCCTTACTATTTCTAGGCTCATAATGGTAAAGGCCAATTTACTACTGGGAAGGCTGGCCTTCGTGTTTTTTCATGAGACGAGATTATTTTTTATATAAAAAATAATATTTAGATATTGAAATGGGTTATCAAATGACATAAAAAATTGAAAATGATAAATGGGTAAAAATACTAATTAAGACTAAAACAATATTATTTATTTTTGGATAATATGCGATACTCAAGATAGAAGAGAAGACAATGAAAAATTAAATTATACAGTGAATTTTTATTTTTGACTATCGGACCGTCGCACATGCCACCCAAAGCAAGTAGTAGTCCTAACCTGCCAACAATTTTTTTTAATTTAAAAATATTATTTAAATAATAAATTATGTTATCACCCTCAATCAGACTTACAATTAATATAAAAAACAATTAAGGCTAAAATACTCTAATACCCCTAACCTCAATCATTTACATTTCTTGAATTCAAGGACTCATATGTAATTTGATTATTTATATTAAAAAAATATTGAGATACACTTGTTCATGTTGTGTTGATTTTTTTATCTTGGGGGTATTTTTTACTATTTTATTGTAGTTAAAAAAATTGAATAAATAAAAATACTCTAATAAAAATTAAAAAAATCCCTTGCTTCAAGGCAAGTAATTTTTTTTAAAAGTCATAGACATTATTTAATTATTATAATAAATAATGGATTGTTTATATGACGGCGTCACCACCACCATCTCTGTTTGCTTGTTGATTATTTTTTGTTATGATAGCCATGAAATTTTTTTATCGAAATTATAATAGATGGCACCAACTATTGATGTTGGTGTTTTTAAGGTTGTTTAGAGCCAATTATTACAGTATTTGATTTAAATTTAATTAATAAATAAATTGAATTTACATGTTTAAGATAGATAAAATTCAATTAATTTTACTTTTTATATTACTTTTATTAATTTCATAAAAGAACTAGAAGAGTGAGAAAATTAGTTTTAATATCAAATTTCTCCTAATAGAATTGTAAATAAAAGAGATTGATCTTTTATTTATTTTTATTTTATAGTATTTTTAGTTATTGAATTTAATTTTAAACTTAATTTTTAACACTCAATAAATTAAAAGCATGATGTTATGAATCCGATCAGTACAAGAACAAATCATTTTGTGTCGTGTAAATATACTATACTATATGCCACATGTTAGTTATTGCTGCCAGTCCTACTAGAATTAGTTTTTTCTCACCAAATTTATTCGTATTTTGCATATAATCTAAGTGTTTTACTCATACAAGAGATTGTTCCCAATCTCTTATTTGTTATAGACAAGTGTAATTAATACAAGCAAATAAGAAAAATCAAAAGCACAAATATTACAGGAAAATCTCTTGTTTCATGTGTGCTGTCATTGTCCATGTATGTTGTGTTGTCATTATTCCAACAGTGTTTTCGTTGGTATGTCCCTGCGATTTGGTCTCTGTAATATAATTAAGTAATAAGCTAAAGGGTGTTTCACCTGTATCCAATGCACTGTTGAATATAATAGTAATTTATATTGTATTTTTTTTTTTTTGCATTTTTTTCTGTTTTTTTTTTCCATCTTTCCTTTTCTTTTTTTACCCTTTTTTTCTTCTTTTTTTTTCAAAAATTTTTCTTTTGTTAATTTTATTTTTTTTAATATTGAGTTGGTTAAAATTTTTACCTTGTGATTGTTTTCCTTTAAAATATTGTGGATTACTACGGTGTTTTTCCACATGATTTTTCTATATTTTTTAATTTTTCAAAATTTTATTTTTTTAATATTGAGTTGATTAAGAATTTAGTTTTGTAATTTTTTTTCTTTAAAACATTGTTGATTGATATAGTGTTTCTCCACATGGTTTTTTTTGTTTGTTTTCTTATGATATTCTACAAAATTATCTTTTTTGATTTTATTTTTTAATATTGAACTGGTTAAGAATTACAGTTATAATATGTGAGGGAAACACTGTAGCTTTTCTCGCAAATTACTGTGAATTGCTACAGTTTTTTTTCCCACATAGTTTTTTTTTGTTTTTTTATGGTTTTTTCTAAAATTGTTTTTGTTAATTTTATTTTTTTAATATTAAGCTGGTTAAGAATTACAATTACAAGTTAATACAAGTAAGACTAAATTATATGGGGAAAACACTATAATTTTCCTCACAAAACATTATGGATTAATATAGTTTTTTCTCATATGGATTTTTTCCAATTTCTTTTGTGTTTTTTTTTAAATATTTTTTTTCAAAATTATCTTTGTCGATGTTATTTTTTTTTAATATTGATCTAGTTAAAATTTAACTTTGTAATAAAGTTTAATCATATGGGGAAAGCACTATAGCTTTCCCCACAAAACACTATGGATTGCTACAATATCTCTTCACATAGTTTTTTTTTAATGATTTTTTAAAAATTATCTTTGTTAATTTTATTTTTTTTAATATTGAGCTGGTTGAGAATTACAATTATAAGTCATTATAACTAAGGTTAAATCATGTGGTGAAGCATTGTAGTTTTCATCACAAAACACTGTGAAATGCTACAATATTTTCAGCAAGGTTTTTTTGTCCCTGTTTTTTTTTTGTGTTTTTATTTTATTTTATAAGCATTGTAACCAAGGTTGTCCAAATCGCGTTTTGACTCGTAAAATCGTACGATTTTACGAGTCAAAACATGCATTACGGGTTGAATCGGTTGAAAAAATCGAAAATGGATAAAATTGGATTGAAATCGGGTAAAATCGCAAAAATCAAATGAAATCGTGCAAAATCGCGATATCAGAACCAATTATACGATTTCAATATAATTACTGCACTGAAAGTCCCTCCAATATCCACCTGTCTTCCCATTCACGTGACTCTTCAGTCTTCGGTGTTCGGTCTTCGCTTCGGTCTTCCCATTCACGTCTGCTTCGGTCTTCGCTTCCGCCTTGAACAATTAACAAATACAGAAGTCAGAACAAATCAAAACGTCTGCATGTTCGGCTGTACACTCCAACCTCCCAAGCTCCGATCTTTGTGCTATTTCCAACTGCCCGTTAGAATCCATCGAAATTTCTGATTGTCGAAAACATTCTTGCCCACAGTTCTATTATGCTTATGGTGATGGCAGCCTGATAGCTCGCCTTTACCGCGACTCTATTAGGCTACCGTTAAGCAACCAAACTAACTTGATATTCAATAATTTCACATTTGGCTGTGCCCACACCACGCTCGCCGAGCCTATTGGGGTTGCTGGGTTTGGACGGGGAGTCCTTTCGTTGCCTGCTCAGCTTGCTACATTATCTCCCCAACTTGGGAATCAATTCTCTTATTGTTTGATGTCTCATTCGTTTGATTCAGACGGGGTTCGTCGAACGAGTCCACTCATTCTAGGAAGGTATGATCACGATGAGAAAGAGAGAAGGGTAAACGGTGTTAATAAGCCTAGTTTTGTGTATACTTCTATGCTTGATAATCCAAAACACCCTTATTTTTATTGTGTTGGGCTTGAGGGTATTTCTATTGGTAGAAAAAACATTCCAGCGCCGGATGTTTTGAGGAAGGTTGATAGAGAGGGGAGTGGTGGGGTGGTGGTGGATTCGGGGACTACTTTCACTATGTTGCCGGCGAGTCTGTATGACTTCGTTGTGGCAGAGTTTGAGAACCGAGTTGGGCGAGTTAATGAGCGAGCTAGTCTTATTGAGGAATATACCGGGTTGAGCCCGTGTTATTATTTTGATAATGGAAAGTCCAGATTTGATTGACAGAAGAAGATCTAATATTGAGCTTGAGTATGGCATAGTTGATGCTCTTGAAGTTGCTCGACAAGTTGCTCAAGAAGTGGAGAGAGAAGTTGTAGATTTCAGAGAACAATCCTGCAGCTCATCTTCGGAGAAAATCATGGAAAGTGGTATTAAGCAGCCAGGTAGCCCAGACTCCATAAATGCAAAACAGGACCTATCCACTGAGATCCCTCCAGAAAATGTGCCAACCAGACAAAATCAGCCTATTGAGACCCATGCTGAACAAGAGGAGCGCATGATTGATTCAAATAATCTGGAAAATGAAGCAGAGAATGGCATGCATGACCTGGAGTCCTCTCAGGTTACTGAAGTGGCCCAAGAACCAGAAGTTAACGCAGAGAAAGGCCTTTGTGATTTTGATCTGAATGAAGAAGTTTGTTCTGAAGACATGGATCGTCCTGTGAATACCATCTCCGCCCCAATTCCTGTGAATAAGGATTCAACATGGGCGTTCTTCTGATCTGCCTCTGGTTCTATTATTGTTTGATTATAAATTTAAGATGGTGAAACATGAATTTTTATTTTAAACATGAATTTTTTTTAATGTATTTCAAAATTCCTTACGATTTTACGATTTTACGATCCGTTTTTACGATCCGATTTTATGAAGGACTTTCTGTTTCGTTTTAAAATCGCGATTTTAACAACCTTGATTGTAACTTTCATCACAAAACATTTTAAATTGCTACAGTGTTTCTAGCATGATTTTTTTTCCATGTTTTTATTTTATTTTATTTTTTCAAAAATTGTCTCTGTCTAATTATTTTTTTAATATTGAGCTGATTAAGAATTTAGCTTTATAATTTATTTTTCTTTAAAACACTGTGAATTGCTGCATTGTTTCCTCACATGATTTTTTTATTGTTTTTTCCAAAATTATCTTTATCGATTTTTTTTGGAATATTGAGTTAGTTAAAAATTATAATTACAATAAAACTAAATCATATTAGAAAAGCGTTGTTGTTTTCCTTACAAAATAATATAGATTACTATTGTATTTCTCTAAATGGTTTTTTTTATGATTCTTTCTAAAATTGTCTTTGTCGATTATATTGGGGAAAACACTGCAGTTTTCCTCATAAAATATTGTCAATTGCTACAATGTTTTTTCTCATGGGTTTTTTTCTTTCCAAAATTATCTTTGTTGAGTTTTTTTTTAATATTAAGTTGGTAGAGAATTTAGCTTTGTTATTTTTTTTTTGCTTTTTATTAATATATAAGTTAAATCATGTGGTGAAAGCACTGTATCTTTCCTCACAAAACACTGTGGATTGCTACAAATCATTTTGTTCAGTCTCAAAGTTTTTGATCACCAACACAACTTTTTTTTTTTCCGTTATGAAATATTGGCTCCATCATACCTTTAGTTTCTATTACTTATCTAACGCTGATTCACAATTATAACACTATCAAGTATATTTATTTTATAAGCCCACAACAACGTGCAGTCACGCCATCTCATAAAAGTTATATGATGTTGAGTTTTTACTATTTATTTTTATACTGTTCACCAAGATATAAAATACTGTGGATTAAAACAGTGTAATAAAGTGATTGTCTTTACCAAAAAAACTTGTTAGGCATGTAGTTGGGGGTGATGTTATCTTTTCTATGTGATACATTTGGCATTGAATAATGTTTGAGGTCAGTTCGGGTTTTTTAGGGTCTGACGTTGGGGAATGACATGACTAACAGATATTGGCACTGGGGTCAGACATGTCAATCAGACCCTAGGCTAAAGGACTAGACTCGTGTGCTTGGGTATGCAAACCCCATAAAAATTCAAATCATATATTAAAATAGTTAATGTGTTTATGTTTATGAATTTGTTATTTCTTCAATATAAATTATATTTTTTATTATTAGTATGAATATTGTTGTTGTTGTTGTTGTTGTTATTATGATCTTTTAAGTAAACTTGGGTCAAACATGTTTGTCAAAACCAAGTAACGTAGGTCAAAAAATCATTTATAAATGAAGTATAAATAATTTATAAAAAACAAACCATCACAAAAATCTAATTTAATGTTTTAAATCTAAAAATTCAAATAATATCTTTCCATTGAAATAGAATTTTTATTATTATTATGTTTATGAATTTGTTATTCCTTCATTAGAAATTCTATAAAGACCCATGCGTCTGAGTTCGCTAACCCGAGTCTAGGGTCCACACACTTCGTAGGGGTTGAAAACCTGTGCGCTTGGGTTTGCAGACCTGCGCCTAGGGTATGTACACCCTACGGGGCTGCAGACTCGCGCCTAAAAAGGGAGGCCTGACCCAAGTTGCTGGCGAGTTATTTATTTATTTATTATCATTGTTGCTACCCAATTTTTGACCCATGTTTTTGATATATTTTTAAAAATCCAAAAACATTAAGAAAAAATTCAAAAATTCAAAAATATTTTTTTTTCTCGAGTCAACCGCATCTTTTCATTCAAACCATGTCGACCAGTTTTAAAAATGAGTTCCGGGCTGTTTCGGGTCAAAAACGTTATTTTCGACCAAAACCGAGTTCACCGGGTCAATACGGCTCAAACCATGTCGACCAGGTTTAAAAATGAGTTTCGGGCTGTTTCCGGTCAACAACGTCATTTTCGACCAAAACCGAGTTCACCGGGTCAATACGAGTCAAACCATGTCGACCAGGTTTAAAAATGAGTTCCGGGTTGTTTCGGGTCAAAAACGTCATTTTCGACCAAAACCGAGTTCACCGGGTCAATACGGGTCAAACTATGTCGACCAGGTTTAAAAATGAGTTTCGGGCTGTTTCAGGTCAAAAACGTTATTTTCGACCAAAACCGAGTTCACCGGGTCAATACGGGTCAAACCATGTCGACCAGGTTTAAAAATGAGTTCCGGGCTGTTTCGGGTAAAAAACGTCAATTTTGACAAAAACCGAGTTCACCAGGTCAATACGGGTCAAACCATGTCGACCGGGATGAAAAATGAGTTTCGGGCTATTTTTGGGTCAAAACCATCATTTTTCGGTTAAAACCCGGTTTACCAGGTTGATACCTATGAAATGTTTTTTTTGTGTTAGCGGTTGAAACGGGCTTTTTCTAATACTGATTTGAATTTTTAATTTTAACTGTATAAATATTTATTATTATATATAATAAAACAAAAAATCAATAATACAACAAAATTTTTCAACGGAGCAGAGCGGAGCAGTTGGGAGCAGTTGTGTTAATATGTTTTTTTTTATTTAAAGAAGATGCTCGCTGTCCCCTCGTAATTGGCTATAAATAGCCAGAGGGAAGGAGGGGCAGAAAAAAAAGAGAAATAAAAGAAGCAGAAAAGAGGAGAAAGAATTGTAACACTGTGCATGTTTTTTTTAGTTTTCTTGGCGAGAGTAGGATATTATTTTAAAAAAAAAACAATTTGAAAAATACCAAATATATCCCGACTCATCTCAGCCATTGAATTAATTCAAGATTTAATCCGTTGCGCCACGTCATCCGGTGCACCGCGCCACACAGGATCAAAAACCAGACAATCTGGGTCGTCCGATCAACCTGCAGATCTAGCCAATCACAGCCATCCGATCGTTTCATCCAAGATCCAACGGTTACATCCTTCAGCGGTACCGGTACATCATACACGCGTCCGCACCGTAGTAAATCTCAGAGCATCTCTCTCCTCTCGCCGGCGACTCTCTCTCTCTCCTCCGATCTCCCAACTCCGGCCGTATCAAGCCTCCGAAACACCACAGAAAGGTTCCTCACATGCTGTAAAGTAAAACCCCGGTGGTTTTCACCGCCTCATCTGGCCGGAAAAAGGTCGCGATCGTTGCCGGCCACCGAAGCTTCAAGTCGTCGATTCTCCCTCGTCAGCCATCAACGGCCGTCGAGACCACCACCAACAGAATCCTCGACCTCAGATCTACCAGAACGACCATCGGTTGGCCAGAAATCTCGCGCCACCAACAGTAGCCGCGCGTGAGCCACACGCGCCGCCAGTGGCATTTTCGTAAATTTCTGATAAATCCGAGGGTATTTCAGTCTTTTACCTATACTGTGCACTCAGTAATTTTTTTAGATTTCTATTTTTTTATTTTGTATATAAATTTTCTTGCATGTTGTAAAATAAAAAAATATAATAACAACGCGGGTCCAACACCCATCCTATCGTTATCGTTCGTGGGTCCAAAGCCCAATTTCAAATAGTTATACCCATTTCTCAACGATATAAAATAATTTTATTTTATAAACAAATACTGTTCGTCGACACGTCTCTTTTTTAGAAAAGGACCGATGTCAAAAGTTTAAATACCAAATATGGATTATGTCCATAGTTTTTTGGTAACTCAGACGTAAATCTCCTTTTTAGGGTTAAACGTCAATATTTTAGACAAGTCTCCTATTTTTAGGGACTGATGTCATTTTTTAACGTGTCTCCTATTTTTAGGGACCGACGTTAACTATTTAAAAAAAAAAACAAAATTGCAAATAAGCTCAAAATATAATAGCATTTAAATCAAATAAAAAAACACACAAGTAAGGGTAACCTTTCTTTTGAAAGGATGTTTTAAGGGTGGTGTCTACCTTCCCTTAATCATAACTAACCCAGTACCCGAATCTTTGGAACATGTATCTAATTTGGGATTTCTAGTTCCCTCAAATTACTAGATGGCGACTCCAATAAAATTTTCATTTCCCCCAATTAAACAAATCTTTTTTGTTAAATAAACAAAAAAAGAAGAGCCGTCGCCCGACGTCGTGTATCGACAATCATCATTAATAAATTTTTAAAAAATATTATTACTATCAAAGAAAGACCATAATTTTAGTTTCAAGGGATTAAAAACTATAAAAACTTGGGTCAGACATGTTTTATATTATTATTCATATTATTAAATTTGAAATAAATATTATTACTATCGAAAAAAAAAACATAGATTTGATTTGAAGGGTGAAATCAATTAGTATTGTTATTATTATTATTATTATTATTATTATTATTATTATTAACTTGGATGTGACATCTCCTTCCAGACTTAAGTAACTACAGGTTGAAAAGAGGCGCATGACCTAAGTTGCTTGGGTCTGGCAGGGACGCTGACCCAAGTCACTTGGATCTTGCATCTCCACTTGGTCCAAGGATCTTGGGTTCGGGCCAGAACCTAAGGCTCTTGAGTACGTGCCAGGACCCCAAGCTTTAGGATCTGATGTCTGTACCCAAGGTTCTCGGGTTCGGTATTGTAGCCGAGCCCAAGGTTCTCAGGTTCGGTGTTTAAAATGTGCCTTTGAGTATGGCTTTGCATGTAGACCTACTTAAACTTGGGTCAGGCAAGTTTAATATTATTATTAATATTAAAAATATTCTTATTTTTATTATAATTAATATAATAATTAATAAATTTTAAAAAAATATTATTAATATTGAAAAATAACCATAGATTTGATTTGAAGAGTAAAATTAAAATTATTATTAATAATAATTTTTTTAAAAAATATTATTACTGTTGAAGAAAAACCATATATTTGATTTGAAGGGATTAAAACATTTTAAAAAAATATTATTATTATCGAAGAAAAACCATACATTTTATTTAAAGGGATTAAAAACTATAAAAATTTAGACCATACAAGTTTAATATTATTATAAATATTATTAAATTCATTGATATTATTAATTTTGAAATAAATATTATTACTATAAAAAATCATAGATTTGATTTGAAGGGAAAAATCAGTTGTTGGTGTTGTTGTTGTTAACTTAGGTCTGATATCCCATTCCAAACCTAATTCTAGCCCCACTTGCCCTAAGGATCTTGGGTCTGTTGTCCGGCGTTTGACCCAAGAATTGTGGGTCCGTCATCAGGACCCATGACTTTTAGGTCTGGCGTCCGGACCCACAACTCTTGGGCGTGACGTCCGAACCGAGGGCTTTTGGATCCAACATTGTAGCCAGACCCAAGGCTTTTGGACCTAACGTTGTAGCTAGACCCACTTAAACTTGAGACATGTAAGTTTAATATTATTATTACCATTAAAAATATGATTGTTTGTATTATAAATATTCTTGTTCTTATTATAATTAATATAATAATTATAAAAAAAACATAGATATGATTTGATGAGTAAAATAAATTATTATTATTATTATTAACTTAGGTTTGACATCCCCTTGCAGACCCAAAGGACTTGGGGCTGGAAATGGACGGCAGACACAAGTTGTTTGGGTCTGACAGAAACGTCAAATCGAAGTCATCTAGGTCTTGTAGCCATACTTGATCAAAGACTCTAGGGTTTGACATCTGGACTTAAGGCTTTCGAGTCTGACATTTGAACTTAAAGCTCTTGGTTTAGCTTTGCAGCCAAATTCAAAGTTCTTAGATATGATGTCTTAAAGGGGCTCAAAGTTCTTTGGTCTGGCGTTGAAGCGAGACCCACTTAATATTGAGCATTCAAGTTTAATAATATTATTAATAAATTTAAAAAAATATTAGTAATATTGAAAAATAACCATAGATTTGATTTGAAGGGTCAAATTATAAGTCATCATCATCATTAATAAATTTAAAATAAAATATTATTAGTATTGAAGAAAAACCATAAATTTGATTTGAAAGGATTAAAAACTATAAGAAATTAAGTGAGATAAGTTTATTATTATTATTATTATTATTATTATCATTAATAAATTTTTTAAAAATATATTATTACTATCAAAGAAAAACCATAAATTTTATTGGAAGCAATTAAGATCTATAAAAATTTGGGTCATACAAATTTAATAATATTATTAATATTATAAAATTTTAAATAAATATTATTATCATAAAAAAATATAGATTTGATTTAAAGAGTAAAATAAATTATTGTCATTATTACTTTCATTATTAATTTGGGTTTAATATTCCTTTTCAGAACCAAGAAATTTGGAGTTAGAAAAAGACACTTAACCGAAGTTACTTAAGTGACAAAGACCCTAGATCCAAATTTTTTGAGTCTCGTAGCTTTACTTGATTAAGGATTCTTGAATCTAATATTGCACCCAAATCAAAATCCAATAATCTTGGATTTAGAGTTTTGAATTTTAATTTTTTTTAATATATTTTATAAAAAATAAAGTTGATAGGCAGTATATCGTGGGCTAGTTAACTAGTTTCTTCAATAGTTTGAGAATACGTTTAATGTCAAATAAAAAAACATATTGGAGAACAACATTTTCCATGTCAATTGCTTGGACGTGATCACAATGTTTCTGACGAGAACCGTGCGATGCAACTAGTTACACCCGACCAGGTCGCACAAAAGATACATTTCTCCTACGCGTTTCGCGTCTTAATCCCATTATCTTACACGTACCAACCACGATAGATAATAATAATTTGTTTGTTTTTATATTTTAAAAATAATTATATTTTAAATTAATTTTTTAAATATTTCCTAATATACTAATATTAAAATAACCTTAAAAAATTATTTAATAAAAAAAATATTTTCACTCCACTTTCAATCATCAAAAAATAAAAAAAATGAATAAACAGATAAAATAAAGATTAAAAATAAGGAAACGCTTGAATAAAATAAAATAAAACCCCTCTTTCTCCTTCCTCCTCTTCTTATTGTGCTGTTTGGATCGCGCACTAATCAGAGGGAAAGAAAGAGAGATAGGGAGGAGAAAGTGGTTCTAAAAAGACCAAATTGACCTTGACCTCCAGCTACGACTTTCTTTCACTCTCTCGATCAGCCAATTTCTTCTTTCTGGCGGTTATTGCAGGCTCACCATGAACGAGAAGGCCAACGTCTCTAAAGAGCTCAATGCCAGGCACAGAAAGGTTAGTCTTTTTTTCTTGATCGAAATCTCTATCCTGTTTTTGCTTTAATCTCGATTTCTTTTTTATCCTTATGATTATGAATTAAGTGGCGATTGATTTGATCTGATGTGTCTTGCGGTTTTAGATTGGATAGATGATTAATTAGATCATTGATATTTATTTCTGCTTGATTTTACATTTTATCTAATATTTTTGGTATCGATGAAGTATGTCTTGATTATGGCGATGGTTGTTATACTAATTAATGGTGATTGTGTTAATTTTTTGGAGTTAAACCTTTTAGGGATGTGAATTTCAAGTTTTAGATTGGCAGAGATTTATATTTGATATGATGCGATTCATTTGCATTATTGCTGGTTAGTTATATAATATCTTGAGATCAAAGTAGAAGATTAAAGTTGCATTTTCTCTGAATTATATATCCTGGTGGTGAAATTTCAGTCTAATTCGGAATGAAGAACAAAGAAATTTTCTCAACATTCTTGCATTTTGTAATTATGAAGATAGGCTGAACTATGTCAGTGTCCTTGACTATTTTGCTGCTTGTGATTTGTTTTCTTCTCTCATGCTAAATATAGGTATTTCTTGTTCATCTTTCATGAGTGCTGATGTGGCATTATGGAATTAGGAGGGATTGAATTTCTTCTACCTTA
This sequence comes from Populus tremula, assembly GCA_964019445.1. Taxonomy (NCBI): domain Eukaryota; kingdom Viridiplantae; phylum Streptophyta; class Magnoliopsida; order Malpighiales; family Salicaceae; genus Populus; species Populus tremula. The sequence continues at coordinate 44,391,679 of CAXHTJ010000001.1, forward strand.
GAATTTGTTTGGATTTCAAGTGCATTAACTACAGGGATTATATGCTGTTGGGGTAATTTGTGTTAAATGGGATGGAGTGCGCATTTTATGATCGAATCTGTTACGTGTATGGTATGCATAATCTGCCAACTTGGCAGTCTGATTCTTTTGTTTTTGGGGAGCAATTGTGAATTGAGCTTTTTGGGATTAAACATTAGTTTTTTATAAGCAGCTGGAAATGTGATTTCTTCCTGATATTTGATTCATAGTTGCACCATGGAGTTTTCTAGAGTCTTTATTGATTTCCATCTTGTCTCTTGTATATGCATTCCATTCTTATAGTGATTTTTTGAACCTCATGGCAAGGTGTTGCTGCATTTGATATATGTCAAAGTTTAGACTTTATGACTGCCATTGGGGCTAACTGCATGTGATGCTGTTGGTCATTTAAGTGGACTATGATTTTTGTTAATAATTTTTTTTTTTGCTTTGTTGTTTTCTGCATTCTAATTGTTTTTACTTTATGAATTCTAGTATCAATACTATTTGTTCCGTTTTTATTTCTTAATAATGTCTTGTGTTGATTTACTTTCATCTTTTCTGTTTGTGCATATGCAGATATTGGAAGGACTCCTGAAATTGCCCGAGAATAGGGAATGTGCTGACTGCAAAGCCAAGTATGTACCTAGAAGAATATGAAGATATGATACAATTAGCATAATAGTAAATAATTAGCAACATAAAAATAAAAAATTACTCTAAAGTCATGGATCTTCTTAAGTGGCTGGATACTGTTAAGTTTTTTGTTGCTTTACAATCTGTTTGAGCTACTGAGTTTAACCTGTTTCCATTGCAGAGGGCCAAGATGGGCAAGCGTGAATTTGGGTATCTTTATTTGCATGCAATGTTCAGGGATCCATAGAAGTCTTGGGGTGCACATATCGAAGGTGACTAACTGCTTTGTAATCCAATTAAGCATCTTTAACTGAAGACTAAGATAATTTTAAAAAAATTTGGGCATAAAGTAGGAATTTTAAATGAGACCTTCAAGGTCTTCTATGAAGAGTTGCTTTGTGAAAAACAATGAAGAAATAGTTTTTGTATTAGCCTCTTTTGATTACAGAAACAGAAAATTGAAAGAAAAATGGTATGGTGATTATTTACTATTATGAGATTAATGACGCGCTGTCCATTTTTTTCTTTTTTGATGTTCATGGTAACCAGGCCTACAGTTGGTTGATCAATAAAGTTATATCTTGCTGTTGTCTATACCTTTTGAATTTGATTATTAATTTTCCACTTGGAGATGCTGTTTATTAAACATCAAACTGCAATTATCCTTGAGGATATTCTGACTCTAGATTGGTTCTCTTCTGCAGGTTCGATCTGCAACCCTTGACACATGGCTTCCAGAGCAGGTTGCATTTATTCAATGTAAGCTCATTGGCTTGTTCCAAACTTGTGATTTATTCTGGTTGATTTTCATTTACTTTTGAGGTTAATAAATAGCCTGTTTTGTGCTGTTTTTTTTGTAGCAATGGGGAATGAGAGAGCAAATAGTTATTGGGAAGCAGACCTACCACCAAACTACGACAGAGTTGGAATTGAGAATTTCATTCGTGCAAAGTATGTCTATAGTTAGAACCCTATTATTAGCAAGTTTTCTCAATCCGTTTTGTTTGGTCATTCTCTTTGTGTGTCCATATGATTGCAGGGTGCCTGATTGTTACCTTTTTTCTCAGGTATGAAGAGAAGAGATGGGTCTCTAAAGATGGAAAACCACAATCTCCTTCTAGTGGGAGGGATGAAAGGTCTTCTTTGCATTGGCAGAGACCTGCTGAAAGAAGTGGGCATGGACACACCAGCAGTTCTGAAAATTTGTTTGAGGAAAGAAGGAATTTTCAAGTATCAAATTCAAAAAACAGTGTTCCTGCTACAAGAATAAGTCTTCCTGCTCCTCCTAGGGCATTTGAGCAGGTATGTTGAGTTTTACCTTTTGAGTTCGAGTTGGATTTTCCTGTATTCAAAGAATATGTAGCGGACTAGATCATTTCTTTCCTTTGTTTATGTTTGAAAAGAAAGCTTCAATAAATACTAAGACCTAAGAGCATCCACATCCATGTTCTTTACTTTTTAGCTAAGTCCTAGCTAAAATAGCTAGAAAGCCATTTTAGCTAGCTCTCTAAAACATGTGATCACATCCATGCTCTCTAAAATAAAGAGTCATGAATATTTTTTTATTATTTTTTGTTATTCAAATTATATGTGAGATGAATATTCAAGTGTATGTTATTTCTTGTTTTTGATTGCTTTCAAATTATGTTAATGAATATTCTAATTATTCAGTGACACTTTTGAAAATTAATTCTTTTAATATAGTAGAAATTAAAAATAATAAAAAGAAAATGCATACACTTAAAAAACACAAGAAAGTTTAAACAATCCCTACTAATTAAAATCACTATTACATCATTTTACTAATATCTCCATTTGACGCATCTCATAATATTCAACCAATGTCAAGGCATGCTTGTTGTATCTATCAACATTATTGTCTCTTCACCTTGTTTTTTCAATAAAGGTTCTTGCATAATAACAATCCTGCCTCTTTCCGTCTTTGCCTTGACATGTTTTGCCTTTACTTTCTCTTTCTCTAAAGCATATGATTTTTCAAAATTTTCCTTCTTCTTACGTTCCATGTCATTTTGTATTCTTTGTAATCCTCTAAGATCGATCAAACATGAGAAATTGTGCTACCATTTTCCTTTTTTAACTCCTTCTTTGCCACCTTTGTACCTATCAGTCTCTCCATATTGTCATTGTCACCAAGTACAACATCATCTTCATCTAAGTTGATTGAACTTTGAGTAAAGGATAATGAGTTGCAGGAGTTGCTTACCATCAATCCTACATTTATTGCACCATGGAGAAAAATATTAGCTCCCAATGTACGGAGACTGACCGTCAAACACATCAAACATTATTTCTTTCATGTTTCATTGCCTCTCTGTTTCATTGCACTTGCACATCAAACAGTTATATTCTTTCATTAATGAATGAGCAAAGCAAGTTGATCTGATTCTAGAATAATATGGAAATTCATCAGAACCATCAAATTTAGTTAGCATCTTCAATGTCTTAATCTGCCTATTTACATGCATTTGGAAAGAACTGGACCTTGTTTTTTATTTTTTCTTTTTTATCTGTACCACAACTAAAATTCCTAGACAACCAACTGCAAGTTTTTCTTTTTTGAACACACAAAGTACTTGCAACTAAAATCCCAATGCAACCATAAATCTATCTAGTGTAAGATGAATCTTCAAAGACAACATGCAAACAAGTACTCACAAGGATGCCATATTCATTGCATGTATGCCTTAACTGTCTACTACTTTTTGCACAAGAAAATCTGATTTTAAGTGTCAATTCATCTGAGTAATAGATGCTTTATAGGGTCCTTCTACAAGTTGCTCCAAACATGAGCATTTTTAAAACTATATTGATGTTTTGGAACGTACAGGTTTTTTAGCATCTTTAATTTCTTCAGAAGCAAATGCAACTTGATCAAGGTTGTATGTCTGGTTATACAGCATGTCACCCTAGCATGTATGAAAGGTTTAAGGATCACATAAGCTATTAAGGCAATTGACAATATACAAATCAAGCTGTATAGCATCACCCTAGCATCAAACTGTATTAGCAACCTGATTACGGATCACATGACAGTTTTGGAAGTTATAGAAAAAAGGGAAATAAAAAATGGAACTTTTCCAGTAAATAGGCTCTAAATAAAAAATTTGAACACACATTTGAATCCTAAGCTCACAATGGTTTTGATTTCCCAAAAACAAAAAGAGCATTTCAGATAGGTGTATGACAAGGATAGCCGTGTGAGGAAAAATGGAGAGGTATGACAAGCACAATTTGTTCATATGCAAAAATGAAATATCAAAAGAAACAAAATGATGGGTGTCTAGTATTGCATCAACTTTTTAATCTTCATCTCTGCAAAATTAGAAAAGAAAATCTACCAGGAGAAGAAGAGAAAAAAGCTGTAATGTGATTTCTTCAGAAATTCTTATGATTTCACATACAGCTAAAGAAAAAAGGAGTTGACTTGGTGGCTGGAAACGAGTTTGCAGAAAAATGATCAAGGAAAATGTTAAATGAGCCCAGGTAATCTTGCATAGAACTCCTATGTTATGACAGCTAGGAATATCACACCCTCACAAATGCCTCACTGGCTGCTGAAACTTGTGTATTGCTCTCATTCATTTAAAGCTGCTAGACCATGCAACAAAGGCAATGCTTGAAGAAAGTTGCAATACTGTAAAAAAATTATGTCAATGTTGCTCTCAGTAAAATTCAAAGAGATTTTTGCTCTCTATTACAATTTAGCCACTCATTCAAAGAATATCTACAACATACTGGGCCATTGAACTTTTTTGCCCATGGAATTCAGATGAATCAAAGAAAAATATGTACCAGTTTTTTTGTCTCTTTGCCTCTTTATTATAAAAACAATCCATAGTAAGAACAGACTGAGGCCTGGGCAATTCTGTAAAGGACTCAGATTTTGTGTCTTGCGGCTGAGCACTGTCTGCATGTTTAGAATCATAAACATCAGCTTCATCCTTGTCATCATTCGCAACCTAAAAAATTCAACATACAGAAAATGCAGATTAACACGAAAGCTGACAACAAAAATAATAAAAAAAATCGCAACATCAGAAATCAAGAATCTCATGTGGAATACCATGTCCCTGAAAGAAAATCAGCAACTCAGTTTTAACACATGGACTGTCCAAGTACTGTTTAATTCAATTACTGGTTGTGCTTCATGCACTATATAGATTGATGTGCAAAATGGGATCTAATGAAGTGTAACCATCTAGGATCGTTAATTACATTTGACATCACAAACCCAGATGATAAAAACCACGAAGAATCCAAAATTAGGTCGCAAAACAGACAAACATGAATGAAGGCACAAACCCTTTTAACTAACGCCCTTGCAGAAGCAGATCTTTAAGAGGAAAGAATCAAGAAGCAGCTAAAGAGAGGGAGAGAGAAGCGAGAGGGAGAGAGATGCGGAGATGTACCATGGTGGCTGCACCTTCTGCCTTGTCGAAGCTGGAGATTTGTTGATTTGGTAGCTCTAGCAGAGAAGAGGCAGAGGCTTTGAAATCCAAAGCAATTAACAAAAAATAACCAAACAAATTTCCTATTTTAACAGTAACTAGAAGTTGCAGAAGACAGAAGAATGACAGCAACACCAATAAATTTCCTGCGAATCACTTCTTCCTTTTCACCACCACTGCATCACCACAATTAGAGTGCTACAGTATACATTATATATAGCAAGTACTGTTTACAAAGCCAGAATAGTAAGTGCTTTGAGGAGCAACAATGCTACGGGTAAAACATATATTTTCTAGCTATTATAGCTAGGGAGTTCAATTAGAGCATGGATGTGGATGCTTAAGGGTATAAAAATCTTGTTATGAAGAAAAGGTTTCGATAAGGTAAAATCTATCTCCAAAAGCACAACCAATCAGAATAACCCAATGTTTATATAAAATCAAATCATGCTATATCTGAATCATTTGGATCTAGTTTCCTGTCTCTTATGCAATGACTACTGGTTTGAGGGGTTAAATGCATGATTCTCATTGTTTCCTCACTTTGCAGTCATCTCACATCTTATTGCTGTTTCTTTTTCATTACCACCCATAAAGTTCCTAGATGCATCATTATTTGAGCATACGATATTTTTCACAAACAGGTCACTGCTCCTGCAAAGCCTCAACAGGTTGTTGAAAAAGCTGAACCAATGGCGGAGGCTACCGAGGCTGCAAAGAAGGTTCAGATGCTGCTCCAGCTGTCTCTCCACCCAAAGTTGATTTTGCTACTGACCTTTTCGACTTGCTCTCCATGGATGGCCCTACTGAAAATGGCTCGGAGGCAGCTGCTAATGATGATAACAGTTGGGCAGGTTTTCAATGTATGTTTTCATCTGTATGGGCAATCATACTTACCATGACCTTTTATGTGTAACTTTCTGATTTTTCTTTTTCAGACACGCACACACATATATAGTGATTCTTGTTAACAATGTGGACTCTTCCTAAATTTGCAGCTGCAGCAATTGCTGAAGAAGTATCAACAACTGGAAATACTGTCCAACTAAAGCAGTAGAAAATGATACCCAGTCCGTTTCTGGAATTGAGGATTTATTTAAAGATTCACCTTCTTTAGCAACCCCTTCAGTCTTGGAGAAACCCCAGAAAGATGTAAAAAATGATATAATGAGCCTTTTTGAGAAGGTATATGCTTTGGCATCATTTATGCATCTTTTGAACTTTTCCTCAAAACTTTGTTTGGTGATTTATTAGATTCTAACTGGATGTTCTGATTTCTTGATCACATCTATCACCTCCGTAAAAAACCAACTTAGTTTGAGTTTGCACTGGAGTTCAACTTTGTGGAATTATCGTGGAATTGAAATATTATCTGATGATTTTGTTTGCAAAATTTTATAGTCCAATATGGTATCACCGTTTGCGATGCATCAACAACAACTTGCTATGCTGGCACAACAGCAACTTCTTATGGCTGCTGCAGCAAAATCTGCTGGTGGGGACCCAAAAGAGATAAACCAACAGCAACTTGCTATTCTGGCACAGCAACAGCAACTTCTTATGGCTGCTGCAGCAAAATCTGCTGGCGGGGACCCAAAAGCAATGAATCAACAGCAACTTGCTATACTGGCGCAGCAACAACAACTTCTTATGGCCACTGCAGCAAAATCTGCTGGTGGGGACCAAAAACTTTCAGGCAGTATTCAACAGCAAGGGCCAAATGGTATTAGCATACCTGCACAAAACTGGCCAAATATTGGATACCAAATCCCTGGTTTGATGATGCCAGTAGCTGGGCAGGGTGACTTACAGAAACTTAAGCAGGTTCATATTATGGAATGGATTGCCTTCATTTTTTCCGATACTTAATTGGTTTAATTCAGTAGTTTTCTGATGATGTTTTTTTTACTGGGCTAGACTGCTGACATAAGACTGACACATCCTGGGGGAAGCTCTGTACCATATCCAACATCTAGGTAATTTGTTTTCCCCAGTCTACTGTGGTGTTGATGAATATATATAACCTGTGATCGAGCTTTGAACTCTGTTGAAACTGAAACCATGAATTTTATAACCTTTTTCCTTTCCCTTTTATTTTTTTATTTTTTATTTTTTTGTTGGTGTTTGTGTGGGGTTTGGGGGAGGGCCCCCCCCCCCTCAGCTGTTAATTTGTTTGATCAGCTTGTTTGCGGTGAGTCAAGTTTCAGATAGTATTAGACTGCCAAAGAATATTTTTAACATGCATATCTTGTTATGTGCATAGTAGCTTCCTTTTATTTTGGCAGAAGTCCAACAATCATTCCTCAATTGGTAAAACTGGGCTTGCTTTTGAATTTGTGGTCTTCAAGTAGACAGAAATGAAAAATCAAATGACTACTTTTTTCATCTTACTCTCTGTATGCTATCTTCCCTCCCCACATTTCTGTGTGCATGTCGATATCTTCCTGCTTGAGTTTGGTCCTCAGTCTTCCATTGCACGAGGTATAAAATTGCTAATTACTCAATTGTTTCCAATTATAACATTCCATGAAGAAATTCACGTAGTGTTGTGGAGTGAAGACGATGGAAGTGAGAAAGCTATAGCATAAGCTTGTTGCTGCATTTCTTCTTTCCCCCCCTTTTGTTACTTACAGGATGGAAGCTCCGAGCCACTTGAAAAGCACTGCAGTTTCAAGTTTTTCGTGAGCACATGTATTCCTGTTTTATAGCTGCATAGAGTGTAAAATCCTCAGACCGTTATTGTATTTTCTATGTTAGTAAAATGATGTTGCCATGATAAAAACTTGAAAGAATGATTTGAAATGCTGGAATTTGAAAGTTTTTTACAAGTACTCTTTGAATTCATATCCATTAATGCTTTTCTCTTTTCCACTTTTAAAAACTGTTCTCCCGTCTAGATTTTGAGGTATTTTCTGCACTCATATTCTTACCCTTGGTGCTTGCAGCCTTTATAACATTGAGCAAGCTACCCCTGCTAATGGTGGGACAAACAATGGTGTCGGGAAAACTCAATCGTCATCCTCGGTCTCATCTGGTACTTCAACACCAGCCGGAAAGGATTATGACTTCTCCTCTTTAATGCAAGGCATGTTCTCAAAGCATTGAGTGCATCAGGAGTTGAAGTTGGCTACATCATACAATACTAAAATAGTTTTATTACATGAAAATAGCACTTCAAAGATTTTGTTCTTCCCTTCTGGATTTGCGATTGTAAACTATTCTGTAGAGGCAGTTCCAGTTTTTCCTTCATATTTCATTGATGGTTCATTTGTACGAGTATCGGAGTAATAAATATGGGCTTAGATTGTTTCCCCTTTCCCCCTTTTCTCCCCAAGTTAAAATGTAGGTGTTCTTCTGCTCCAAAACGTGTTGGTAGCCATCATTTAGAGATCATAATTTCTATGAAGGAGGCACTTCTATTTTCTCTTCCATTCGGATAGATTATTATATAGCAATATTAAGCACTGATAGCGTTTATAATTTTTTTTTTTAACTAATTGATATTAAAATGACAGTCATTCTTAAGCTGTACCAATAAATGCAAGTGATTTATATATTTGTTTTTCTAATCCAATTCTCAAAATATATTTGTTCGCTGATTAAGTAAAAAGAAAAGTTGCAACTTTTTATTATATCAATGAACGTTATGACTTTCAAGTATAAAAATAGTAGCATTTAAAGTTGCAAGGATATGGTTTATGGTTACTCCTTTTTAGAGCTAAAGTCTAATGAGTTCAAAGGAAGGAAGGAAAGGATATCTAAATTAGCAAGGACCAGCTACACTGCCTGTAAAAAGACGGGATCTTTTTTTATATTATTATTAAATATAGTGTGGTCAAACCTGAAATTTTTGACATGATTTTTTATTTAGTTTAAATTTTAAATATATTTAGGTGGAATTTTTTTAATGTGACGTAGTAAATTTATTGGGTTAAAAAAAACAACTCAAACTACTAGTAAAAACATGATTTATCTTTAATTTTTTTTTCAAGATAACATTTTTGTTTTAAAAAATATGAAAATATTAAATTGACAAGGTTTCCATGGCTTTACCAACCAAATCCACAATATGGATTATGAACTTTGTTAAGTTTAATAACTTTTTAAAATTAATTTTTATTTAATTATATGATAAAAAAATAGTTGCTCACAAAATCATACATCAACCAAATATTATGATGTTTATTTGAGACCACAATAACCTTATAAAAAAAATATGAAAAAAATCATGAATATTAATTAAAAATCAATTAAACATTAAAAGATAAAATTAAGAAAAAAATTCAATAAAAACTTAACACTGAATAATAAAATTTTAAAAAAATTAATGACAAAAAAATAGCCCTAAAAAAATAGCTCAAGTATGCAGGCTTGGGTGAGCTATTGCGCCTGAGTTTTGTTTTATTTGTTTCTTTTTTAAATCATGTTTTTTTTTTAAAGAGTAATAAGTGATATACTGCCTAATGCTCTACAGAATCTAGCTATCATTGTGGTAGATAAAAAATTAAAGAAAGGTTTTTTAAGTTGAAAAATTTATTTTTCAACACATTTTTATCCAAAATATTTAATAAACACTCTATACGAATCATCCTAAACCATTTAACAACTTCATAACACTCTGAAATCATCTAAAATAAATAAATATCAACCAAACCAAAAAGACTAAAACAAAACATGATCTCTTTTTTGAAGCATGCTAAAACACAAAACCTACAATCATCAAACTACTCTAGTTTAATGAAATCAACTACTACTCTAGTCGATTGAAATCGTTTGATATCAAGAAAAATGAGTTTTACTATCAAAAAATGGTCAAACTAAGTAATCTTTTTGTTTGTTGTATTTAGGTTATTCTTTCTCTCTTTTTTTAACCCAAAGACCGAAAAAAAATACCAAATAAAAAAAAATAAAAGGTGTCACTAATATGATATTAGTTATATATGTTCTTTGTTTTTAGGTTTTAATCTTCTATATTTTAATTTTGTGTTTTTACAGCAATCTCAAGTTTAATTTCATTTAACTAGGCTATAAAAAAAATTAATTGAAAAAAAGAAGGTGCTTCAATGTTCACAAGTTAATAGCTCTCCTGTTTTTGAACAAAAGACTGTAGGTGATTTGTTTGGTTAAAAAGTGCACGAGCAGGATCTAATAGCCTATCATCGCACACATGGATCTAACTGACTGAGAAATTTGATCATCTCCAAAAAGAAAAAAAAGAAAGAAAAGAAAATCAAGATAATCATAAACACTAATTAATATAGCAATTCGCTAATTCTTGAAAGATGAGAAATAAAAATAAAAGAAAAGTAGATTCAAAGATCATATTATTGGGGAATGCATAACAGGAACAACTACTTCACATCACCAATTTCTTTATTTTTCTACAATTATTGTTCTTGGAGCAAAGCTGAATACACAGCTCGCCATCCCTCCTGCGTAGGGTGCACTGTGTCCCAAAAAAATGTAGTTTCAGGATCATCACAAACTACATACTTTTTCGCTCCGTTCGCATCTACACTTCCACAGTCATATTCAGTGGATATTCCGGTGCAACATGGCTTCAACGGATTCTCGAACTGCGAACTTCCTGAGCAGGGCAATAAAAGAAAAAGAAAAAGAAGGAAGAGCTACGGTCAAGAGCATAGCTTGAAAATATCTTAAACTGAGACAACATGCATGATATAGCAAGCCCGTTTAATTACTTTGCTATGTACTAATTGATTCATGTAATAGCTGAAAAAATAAAGAAACAAACCTGGAGTTTTTCCTTGGCTTTTGAAAACAGCCATGAATGCCTTGTAGAGATCAAGAATGGCAAACGTAGAATCCTTGGTTTCATTATTCAACTTTGTGACTGCTTGTTGCAACAAGAGGTTGTGGAAACCGACAAGCTCGTTTTCGGTTCCATTACATTGCTGGAACGAGGACGTGAAGGTGCTGCGGGGAAGACACCCCAGAGGTTGGAGGGCGGTGACAACCACTTTGTTCACTCCCATGCCATGAATGCGTTTCATGTTCGTAACTAGTTGATTCACTACTTCTATAATGAAAGGTTGCCAGCCCTACCATAGTGACAAGAAATTAATTAAGATCACACATTCCATCGTCTAGTGTTGAAGGCATCTATTGATTAGAGAGGCAAACGAAACATATTTTTCATCCTGAATTTCCATTTATGTTTGGATCGTTGGAGCCCATGCTTCCAGAAAAAGAAAATACAAAACTAACATGATGTAACATCATCATCTTGAACAAATACGTGTTCATGAATGAATTCGAGAACAAAATACAGAAATAAGAAGAAAACAGAGGAGTACGGATGATCGAATGTTACCTGTGGTGAGCCGTTTGTGGTAGCGTAAGTTGAATAGTCGTTACCAGCGACGGAAACAAGGGCCATAGAGGAACATATGTCTGATTCAGAGTAGATTTTCTTATGGATGATATCTTGGAAAAAATCAATCTGTCGGGTCATGTTCGGATCTGGAGCCAAGGTAGGGAACACCCCAGTGCCTCCATATGCGAAATTCATCCCGTTTTTCCAGTGCTCGATCCCCACATTTCTCCATCTGTATGGGATCGGAGACTTGATTCCGAGAGACTTAGCTGCATATATATATACAGTTTTTAACGTTAATTAAATTAAGCTTCGTACTTGCAGTTTCTCTTTTCCTGTTTCTCAAATAAGAAAACTAAAAAGGAAAGAAAACATGAGATTGGCGAAAGAACTAAAATAATATGGATGGATTTGAAAAACAAAGGGATCAAACCGACGGATTCTAAAACCAGGGACTAATCAATTCATTTTCTTAAAATACAAGGATTAAGTAAATAGCTAAACCTTAAATTGCAAGAAATCGTTGTCACTTGTAAAGAGTGCTGAAGTGTACAATGTTGTCGTATGGGCAACAACAAGTTTCAATAATTGCAGCAAAGTAAATATCAACATAAATAAATAAATAAACAAAAAGGAAACTATCTAGACGGTAGTGGTGGGGTAAAGATGGATGATGGGAGCTGAGGCAGTGGAAGGAAGATAGAAGAACCTTTCGAAAGTGCTGAAACAAGGTTTTTTGTTTTTTTTTTAAAAGTTAATCCTACAATGAAGCATTTTACAGCTTAAAAAAAAAGTAGCAGAGTCAGTAGTGATCGTCACAAGACAAACGATAAAATGGTGGGAAAACCCCACCACTAAAATATAATTATACAACTACAAGACTAAAAGCAAAGTAAAGCTGATTACATGGAGACACCTAAGAAAGTAAAGCTAAAGTTGAAAACACATCATTAGGCAGAGGAATCCAGAGACACCACTTACCGATGAAATCAGTCAAGACACGGCCATCTGAGAACCGACCGGCAGGTTTGCCTGGAAATGTGATTCCATAGGGAACTTTCCATGAACTTGCTAAAGAATTCCTGTTATTGCCTGTGTCTGCGTACGAGTCTCCAAATACAAAGAGCTTGCTTGGTCTAAAATTGAAGAGAGGACGATGTCTGTGGTGGTGGTGATGATGGTGGTGAGATGAACCGTACACCCTCGTGTTCTCTGCAATACATAAGTAGTTTTATACAAGTTTTGAAGAGAAAAAACAAGCCCAAGATCATATTCCTAGAAAAAAGAAATCAAAGATATATATTAAAATGGTTAAAAAAGATAAGTAACATCCATATACCTGAGAGAAGCAAAAGGAAAGAGAAGCAGAGAAAGATGTGGAAGACGAGTTTTTGTTGTTTGTCCATGATTAGGACAGCTATAAAACACAAAGCCAAGATGTCACAAGAGTTTAAACTCGCGACAGAGATGGTGGCGGTGGAGAAGGAGATGATGAGGGTGATGTAGAGGTGTATCCCGAAATGAGTTTTGACTGAGAAAAGAGACACGATCACCTCCTTAAATAGTGGTGGCAGCACACACCATAGAGGTTTGCTTTTTCGTGGTCGTTGTTCTACTTCGAGATGTTCAGTCCGAACCTCTTTATGACCGCAAAAAACTAGGTTCTAGCAGCAGCTTCATTTTGATTTTTCTCTACTTTTTAATCTATTTTTTTTTCATTTTTTTTTACAATTTTTATTCCAAGACGCGGAATGTGATTGGAAGGGGTATTGCAATTTTTATTTAAAAATGTGCTTTGATGCTGTAAATTGAACGGTGTATGGGATTTCAAAAAAAATTTAATGGAACTAGTCAATTATGATTGCCCCTTTCATCATTTGGATATTGTTCCAAGTCTAGACCATGCCTTGGTTTGACCGGTGGATATTTTGATTTGGAAATTCTCTGACTTCGTCCATTAAGATAGCCTGTTCCGGATTTATTCGAGGTGCGGTAGGTATTATAGTTTATGTATTTTTTTTTTGGTTTTAAAAAAATATATTTTTTATTTTTTAAAAATTATTTTTGATATCAATATATTAAAACGATCTAATAATATAAAATAATTAATTTTAAATAAAAAAATTAAAACTTTAAAAAACACGATTTTAACTATATTTTCAAACATAATCTTAATTTAGTGTTTCATAAGAAATTAAAAATCTTTTAATTTTAAATTATTTTTATATTATTTTGATGTGCTAATGTTAAAAATAAATTTTTAAAAATATTTTTTTAAAATATATTAAAAAAAAACACTTTAAAAAACAATCACCGCTATAATATTAAACCCTACCTCAATATATGGTTTTAAAATAAATAAATGTAACTGTCTGTTCTTGAAAAGGGAGATTTTGAGTTGCCATATTTTTATATCTTTATCTTCTGAAAAAAGAAAGAAGAAGAAGTAATTTGTTTACATTCGAACTATGTTAGCTAATGACATTCACACTGCGCCAACAATTTGCGATTGTTTTACATCTCATAAGGTAAGATGTTGCAAAGTAAATTTAAGAAAAAATAGTTTCAGTGTTGCCCTGATACTTGACTAAATAGTTTTTAGACCTCCCTCGGTTTAAGGTTTGAGTTTCAAATTTTAATCGGGTTATTCGAATCAATTTTTTTAAAATTAAAATAATGTTATTTTAATAATAAAAAAAATCAATGAATTATAACCAGATTTTTGACCGGGTCACACCCGGTTTTTTTTCTTTGTTTTTTCTTCAATCTGATCTAGTTTCAATCTCAAGTCAGTCAGGTCTTGGATCAATTTGTTAAATCAAGCTGAATTTCAAAACTATATTTAAAGATTGATTCTCTTCCTTGATTTTCTAATTCGAATTTCAGGAACAGCAGTCACATAATTTATTAAGTTTTTTTTTTTCCTGAATATACTACATTGATATGGAAGGTATTTTTTTAAGATTGTTAAAAAAATAAAACTTAACATTAATTAATGAGCAAGCTGATTAGACGACGTTAGAAACCTATCATATTGAGTAGCTTGATAATAGTTAGCCTATTTTTTTTTTTTTTTTAAATAATTACCTCTCAAATTATCTTTATCTTTAGTCGCGGTTCCTTTTTTTTTTTTTAAGTCCATGCACTTAAAGTTAAATTAAGAGAATAAAGTTTGAAATATTTGATTTTAAAAATTTCCCATTGCCATATTCTCTTAATTTCAATGTGTTTTTTTAATAGATTATCACTAAGAAGAAAGCCAATTGATTTTTAAAAAAACAATTGACTTGGTAACCTACTAGTTTATTGATAGCTATTTCATTACGGTATGGATTAAAAAAAAAATTGAAATGTAAAATAATAATATCTAGATCATTATAAATTTTAGTGTTGTCATTAAACTTGGTATAACAATTCAAACTTGAAAAATCTTGATTTGACTTTTTATATAGATAGAGTTTTAAATTAAATTGTATAAGAGTTGCACCGACATGATCTTATCGATTTAATAGGTTCAAAGAAAAATATCAAAGGAAAAAAAAAACGTATTAGGTTCGTTTTAGTCAACCCGTAAAACTTGTGACCTGAATTATGGACTTCACTGAGTTAAATTATATTTTTGTTTTATTATATGATAAAAATTATAAAAACAATTTACAATAAATTAAATACCAAATACCAAATGATAAAATTTAATAAAACCTCAATATTAAAGAATGAAAAAAAAACAGCACAAAAAAAAACCAAACAATCAATAAAAAAAGTCAATTGTTTATTAAAAAAAAACACAATAGCATGGATACGAAGAAGAACAATGTGCCTAGGCTAGTTTTTATTTTTGTTTTTCGTCTAAATAATCAGTCTCATATAATGTTAAATTAAATAAATAAATAGTTGTATGTAATGTATTTTTTTAAAAAAAAATAGACCATGAAAAAATAAATTTAGCCAGAAGGTAAAGAGGGAATCAAACCTCCAATCAATCGTATAATCAATGTATTAAATAACCAATTTAATTTAAAAATTTAAGTTATTAGGTAAAGTTTTAAAATATAATTTATATTATTATATATATACTTCCTTAAATAAAAACATTTTAGACTCAAAATTTGAACATACTCACATTATATTATGCTTGATTTTTATTATATAAATAAGAATGATGAGATTCGAATTCGTGACCGTTTAATTATCAAGATTCTGATACATGTTAAATAATTAATTCAACCCAAAAAAATTAAATTATTAAACAAAATTTTAAAATATAATTTATATTATTTTCTAATATAATTCACAACAAAGATTATCTTAAACAAAAAATCATCATGCTAGCTGTTATTACCCCAGAGGGCACGCACCTTCCACTCTAAGCTCTTCATAAGCTACGCGTGTTGACCATTAAGCAAAAACATGAATTTGTAAATTAAACTATTAAAGTCATATATTAATCTTTTTGCTAGCCATACAACAATTAACAAGAAATAAGATAAGGCGTGATGACCATTGTTCTCCACCACGGGTCAAATAAAAAAACAATTTGATGACAATTTTTATATTTAGTCAATGCTTGCGTACTTCAAAGAAAAACAATTAACATAAAAACAAAAAAAACATACCAACCCATGTTACAATAGACCAAATATTAAAATATAAAATAAAAATAAATTAATCATACAAAAAAAATAATTAAAAAAATAAATTGAGCCCACCTAAATTAACTCATCAAACCTATAAGTCATGTGATGAAGATTAAGATAATTCTATAAAAAAAAACCATAAAACTTATTTTTTTTATAAAAAAATCATTGTCAAGTAATGAGATAAAGAAAATAAGTTTTTTTTTTTTTTCAAATTGAAGTTTATCCTTCAATATTATGTTAATGGAGAATGAACTTCATAATATTTTTACTTTACTTTTTATGAGGTTATCAAAGTCTCATAACTCGGATATTCAAGTTTTTTTTTTTAATTTCATCATTTAATATTGAGTTAATTAAGAATTAGGTTTCATGATTTATTTTGATTTGATTTCTATGAGGTTATCTCAGTCTCATTATTCGGGTCACAGATTTGGCGGATTAACCGAACTTTATTCAAGTTACTTTTTATTCTTTTTTTAAAATGATTATTGTTTAATTTTATTTTTTAATATTGAGTTAATTGAGAATTGAGATTTATAATTTATTTTAATTTTCTTTATATTGAGAGTTAACCCGAGTTGATTTAGATTATTATTTTTTTAAAATTTCATCATTCAACATTAAGTTTATTGGAAACTAAGCTTCATAATTTGTTTTATTTTGTTTTATTTCTATAGGTTATCATAGTCTAATGACCCGACATGTGAATTGACAAGTTAACTCGAATCGATCTAATATATTATCATTTTAATTTTTATAAAAATATCATCTTAAGTATTTATTTTGAGTTAAATTATTTTTTTACTAGTTATCCAAGTTGTATTTAAACTATCAAGTTAACTAGGTGATATCAGAACAATCCTCCAACGGTTTAATTTTTTTTTAATTGTAAAAAGTATTAATAATGTTTAAATAATTTTTTTTATATATTTTTTTAATTTAACCACATGAGATAGTATATCAATACTATTTGTGTCATGTTGTGAATAAAATCACTAACTGTTTGGTAATAAGTTACGGACATAACTTCAAAGTTCTTATGGAAGATATTAAAATAAATTACTTTAAAATATGAAAACACTCTATCCTTAAGATCAAAAGTCATGAGTAATATAAGATAAAAATCAAAATCAAAATGTCATAAAATATTATTCTAAGAACTAGGATAAAAACTATAAGTTAAGGTAAACTATGCAACATTAGAATTTTTGTGATTTAAAGTTTTTTAATGTTATTTTTTATTTTTAAATAAAATAAGTAATCTTTTATCTCAACCTATGTTCACATTATTTTTTAAGTAAAAACTAAAATAATTTTAAACCTGTTTTTATAAAAATCACTTTCCTTTTTAAAAGTTAAACAGTTGATTTTAAAAAAATTATCAAGTATTTTTTAATTTGCTTTAAAGCAAAGCGCTGGGGACAAATAGGCTATTAACTTGTATGCAATGACGAGGTCCAAGATGGGCAAGCGTGAATTTGGGTAGTGTGGGCCATTGACTTGTCACCTGTTATGGGCTTGCATTTGTCTATGTGGTCCGTTCAGGTGCTTGCGTTTCTTTCACAAGACTGTTTAGTATATCGTGTCTTGAAATTATCTTTTGAAAATCTTCAATATTAGTTTTTTTTAATATATATTAATTATTTTAATTGTACTTTGATATTTTTCAAATAAATATTTAGAAAAAAAATACTCACCATGCGTGCGGAAATACTAGAAAAAAAGTAACTATATCAATAATGTAATTTAAGAAAAGTAAGACAATAATTTAACAAAATTTTAGATTTTCAACTAAAATGTTAAATTGAGTTTAGACAGTCAATTTCACTTGGGGGTGACCAATTATTTTACAAAAATGGTGGGGATGGTGGAAATTGAATATTTTTTTCTCCAACCATTAGCCCAACCACTACTATAATTTTTAGATTTACCGACATACTTTTCTGTTAATATTCATACTCATTGTCCATTAACACGAATTTTATTGACGGATTTTTTTGCCAATATTCACACTCACAATCCATTGGAACGAATTTTACCGACAGGCTCAGATGGAAATAATCTGTTGGAAAAACTCTCGTCGGTGATTTGTGGTATGTCAATAATAACTTTACTGATGGATTTATTGACGAACAAAACATGCTAAAAAAATTTACTCGCTTCATTCCATCGGTAGTTATAACATATCACTAGTAGAAAAGCTGTATATCATTTCATCAATGATTTTTTTTATTTATTGAATAAAAAGCTTTAATTCAATATAGTTAAATAACATATAATTATGTGCTTGTTCAAATTTTATTTATATCAAATATGTTTTTCTCACAATATTTTTTGGTACGGGTCGTCCAGGATGAGAGAATATTGACAAGTTTTTACTCAAAGGCACTTCCTTACGTTGTCATGCCTTGGAACGCGATTGATTATTGTTCTTAAGTAAGGCTCGAAATAGCACAAGATAAATGTTGAGATCTCTTCAATAATATAAGCCTTGTATATCGAAGCCTCAACATGTGCCTTGTTTTTTACTTTTCTTTTAAGGTTAAACAAGTACCTGCATGGAATTAAATGAATATTTTGAATATGTTTTTAAAAAGACAATAGAATTAGAATTACGATGCATGTGTAATCCCTAATCTCTTGAATGGATACAACCATCTATATTGAACTGAGCTTTTAACTTTTTTCTAAAATGGTAGATGTATAGGTAGATGTTCCATAAAGTCAAAGAACGATGAAGGGAATATCATCTCAAGTTTGTAGATTGTCTGAACGATATTCGTTTCAATCCTCTACATGTGTTGTATTTGCAACTTGTTAGAGTATATATTTCTAAATAAGTGATTGATCTCCGTGAGTGCATCTCATATCTTCTTTGACAATAAATTTTGTTAAGGTTGTGGAATGAGTGTTTGTATAAATACGTAGCAATCATAGTTCTTTATTCCATACACGTTGCAATCATTTAAATTCATCAATCTTGATATGTTCGAAGCATGTGCATTAGAAAAAAACACATACTCTTAAGTCATTGGTAGACAATTAATTGTGCTTCTAAGATGAAACTGGCTTTGGGCTTTGTGACCCGTGACCCATCATAAATCAACCCCATAATTTTACAGTGGCAAAACAATAGTAAACAATAAAAACAAAAAATTTCAACTAAGTAATAAAATTGATAAAATATAAAACGGGCCCATTAAATAAGCTATTATTTATTTCATCACAAAATATCTAAGTCACAAATTCAAATTAAATTTAATCAATTTACAAACAAATATAATTTTACAAGATCTTAAACAAACCTTAACCTGTACAAATCAAACATTCATACAACAAATTTATATGGAAAAAAAGCTATAAAACAAATAAACACCAAAACAAAATACATATAATACAAAAAGATCAAACTTCTTTTTTATATTGTATACAAGGAAGTTTGATCTTTTTGTTTAAATTTAAAAATTGAGTTTATGGAGGATATAAACTATAATTTCAGAAAATAAAAATAAAAATGGAAGAGTGTCCCATTTTAATATGATAAAAACCAAGAGAAATGCAAATTCTACATAAAGTTTGTTATGTGGTGGTAAAAAGAGATTCACTTCATCATAAGCATAAGAAAGAAATGTAATGATAGTGTAAGGAAACAAATGATTGATCAAGAAATAGAAATTAAAGGCAATAAACGAGATAACGGATTTATTTTATTGAATTATTTTAATGCATAACATTGGTTTAATTTTTTTTTTCAATTAAAAAACTTATTTCTCTTTATATATTTATTTTGTTAGATCAATAGAAAAGGTATTCAAAATGACATAGAAATGATCTTATCACGTGCAGAAAACTAGTTTCTACAAAAAGAGGCTTTTATTTGCTCTTCCATGCAAGCCACACTGGGCATTCTTGCACTGAGACTGGAAGTCTGGAAAAAGAACATACTTTCTCCTAGGAAGCTCCATGATTGATAGTTGAGCATGTTGACGATAGCTGAAATTTACAATTCACTTGACTCCTTTTTTTCAATCATTTTCTACGAGGGCCAATTGTGTTTATGTTCTTGGCAGTGAGAACTATTAAATAATATTTAAATAGTTTTATTTATTAAGAATAGAATATTATTTTCAGTTTAATCTATATATATTTTATTTGTATTTAGGTTAAGTCCATGAACTCATAATATACAAATTATTCAGAATTTTAGCTTTTTTTTATGTTTGATCTTAATTATTTCAACATGGTATCAGAGCTGGTTTTATACAACGAAACTTAATCCCAAACTCATAATTTTTTTTTGGAGTGATATTTTATCTTCCGCTTCTATAAAAAATTTGGTATTTCATCTTCCATTCAGCCTTTATAATTTGATATTTACTTTAATTTCTATAATTATTTTGATATTTTATCTTCCTTTCAGTTTCAGTTCTAATCGAATCTTCCTACGTTTATCATTTCAGACTTTACATTCAGGCAACCTACCTTTGTTCCCCGCTCCTTCCTACGTATCTTCAAGGCTCTGTCCTAATCGTTATTGGAAGACTTGACATTCAGGCCACCTACCTTTGTTCCCCCCTCCTTCCTACGTATCTTCAAGCCTGTCATAATCGTTACGGGAAGACTTAAACATTCAGGCAGCCTACCTTTGTTCCCCCCTCCTTCCTACGCATCTTCAAGTCCCTGTCCTAATCGTTATGGGATTTCAGCCACTTTCCATCAGCAAGATAATTAAGTTCCGTTCGTGCTAATCACTTGATATCATCATCTATCTATGACCATCAGAACGTGATGTTCCGTGGAATCAATCAGTTCAAAGAACATTCTTAGTGCTAGCAGCATTGCTGTGAAGGTGGGAAAGACGTGGATTCAAGCTTCAAGCCCAATTATTTGGTGCTGTGAGTGGGACTTGACAACAATTAAGGGGAACGTATCTTAAGCAATGAAGAAATGTCAAAGAAATTAGTGTTTAGGTGGTGATTTAGAGCTAGTGGTAGAGACTTGAGATTGATGCAAGGTTCAAAATGATGACTAATGTAGAGAACTTATTGGACGAACAAGGACAATATTAATTGTCCAAATTATTTGGTGTATGTGATTCTAATAACTTCTACAATTATTATCTTCTTCATATAAGCTTCCAAGTTATACATGATCTATGTTGTTGAGTGAATATATATTATCATTTTATATTATTAAGATTAAATGCTAGCTAGTTGGAAACTTGGACTCATTTATCTCCCACTATTTTGTTTTGACAAATTAAGAAGATCCTCCAAAAAATATCGAGAGATTATTATAGATAGTAACTTAGAAAGAGTAAATTACAACTCAATCCCTGCATGCTTACAATTTTATAAGTTAGTCCTTGTAGTTTTGAAAATCATAAATTAATCCATTGATCAAGATTGACAGCTAACTCTTCTTGAAAATCTCATATTGTCCTTTTTAAATTTCTTCTATAGTAAGCAAGACTGTAAGGTCTGATTAAAAATGGATGACATTTATTGTAAGGAGAGAAAATAAATAAATGAGCTCATGTCGCCATATTCAGTGCTTCCTCAATCACTAAATAAATTACCTAAATGAAAAAAACATAACATTTTTAGGGAGAATTTGTAAAAACATCTTCTCGTCTAAAATAATAAGGAGATCACACTGGAATGCACGTATGTGTACGTATGCGTGTGATTTTTTTTAGAAAAAGAAAAAGAAAAAATCTTGGATCGTTGAATTGTGGTTTCGTGACGTACTTACTTGAAAGAAATGTGAAAATAAATGAGAAAGATTCTGAAACATATCATAATCGGACAATGATTGGAAGGTTGAAAGTCCAAGATTTTGAGACCTTCACCAATCACCCGAGCTATCTTGTTTGTTAGAATTTGTAGCCAATTATCGGCTTGCACGTCGTTACTCCATTTTCCACCCAAAATTAGGCATCGATCGAGTGGACTAGCACAGAGGGTCTACCTAATGTAATCGGTAATTGGTGTTTGCTTTTCCAAGATGTCTTTTAGTTGAAAATAAATTAAAATATATATTTTTTAATTTTTGATATAGACATGTTAAAATTATAAGAAAAACATTTAAGAAGTATTAATTTAATAATAATAAATTGTTAGTGATAATAACTTCTTGTTAAATATATTTCCCCATCGTTGGGATAAAAACAAAAAGTATGTAGCAAGAATAATAATAAATCAGCTATATATAACAAATGATGCGAATCCGAGAGATAGAAATCTCAAAACCTACAATAACACAGTCCAAAAAAATTAAAATGAAATTGGATCCACAAATCTTAGTTTTTTCTATTTATCAATGTTAAAAGAAAGTGGAGAAAAGCAACAAAATTAAGAACATTAAAATGTCTGTTGTTACGGGCAAAATAACAAAGCATGTGAGCATTGCACATGTCTTCATTAGTCGTCGGGTATCCGTGGACTTTCTTATCATTTTGGACTGAGCAGTACCACTACTGCCATGTCTTCATATTCCATTCGTTACAGTTTTCTTTCCGAGGAACAAACTCATGGTCGGTACCCATTAGGCTGCTCGGCACATGGGAAACCCATAAGACTAACCTCTCGAGCATCACCGGAGATTCAGGATCCCTCCGACTCTAATGGTGAGATTTTGATTAAAAAAAAAATCACATGTTCTAGCTGACCTGTGTAGCATTAAGCATAAAAAAATCAGGGTAAGCTTTACTTTTGCCCCGGAGTTCAAAACTTCTCAATGCCACCCTTTTGGTTCCAGAAGGTTTCAATTGTACCGCTAATTAATCATTAAATAATCTGCCTTTTGAATTTGGTGTTTGTGGGAATTTAAGATGAAATAATTAGAGAAAACAAGAAAAATAAAACAAATATGAAAAGAAATGAGGTTTGTCCTTATTTGTTTAGTAGTAAAGGGAAAAAAATGAAACTTTTCCATTCATCAAAAACTAAAAAAAAAATAGAAAACTATAGACTATAGTTGTAGAAATGGAACATTGATGAAACTATAAGGATCACAACATATAGTGTACCCAATATTTTTCTGAGGACATGAAAAGGTTGTCGTGTTTAGATTATAAAAAGAAGATTATTCAAGTTAAGCCAAGATCATATGAAGCGTCTGGACTCTTAGAGAAGCCATGAGTTCTTGTTCCTTTATAAATATATTTTAAAGCAGTGCATGCACAAGGAAGCCAGAATATTATTTTTTTATTAAAAAAAATTAGAATCAACGCCAATCCTTTTAATTATATTTTATGAAGTGCAATGGCATGCATTTGTTTTGTAGCTAGTAGATCTTGGTTTTAATGGTTAAATTTAAATATTAGGAGTTCACATTAAAAATCCTGTAATGTTTTATTCAACACAACAGTGTCTGTACACATTTGACCACCTCCATGCACATGTTCTGTCCTCCCCCGGCCCTATGCCGGCTTGGAAATGTATATGCGGCAGATAATGCTTGTGGATGTTCTACTTGTCTACCTCACATCTTGTTCTTAATAATTACCTCTCTTTCCCATGCCATGTTTTGATAAAATAGCAATGCCTTGCAGATTAATTTCATAATTCCACCACTAGAAAATTACTTACGGAAAATATTTTATTACTGTTTATCATAAAAGATTTTCATCAATTATATTAGATGAAATTTGTAATGAAAAAAAAATTGTTAACAATTACATCTCCATTGCTAACATGTTGAATTACAGACATGATAATAATTAAAACAAAAAAGAGCATTTTGATATTTAAAAGGTAATTAATTGATTTAGATATGATATTTTATGGTGTAACAAAATTGAAAAGATGTAAGGTTTTTGTTGGTACTTGAAAGAATGTGAAATTCTGCAATTTTATATCTTCAATTAAAGAGGTTGTAACTTACAAGCTATATAGAGATTTCAAATTCTATAAGTAAGTAGGAAATCTATTATAAGTAAGCCAATCACAATTGATTGGCTCAATCTCGGCTAACTACAATAGAAAATCTATGAATTAAGTAGATGTTCAATATCTTTCCTTTAACACTCCCCTTTTAAATTGGAGTGTGAATCTTTATTACACCCAACTTGCGAAGATAAGATTGGAACAAGCGTGTAGGCAACGACTTAGTGAAGATATTAGCAACTTGATGTTTTGTTTGCACATGAGCTATCTGGATTTCTCCATTTTGAATTTTCTCACAAACAATATGGCAATCCAACTCGATGTGCTTGGCCCGTTCATGATAAACTAGGTTGGCTACAATGTAGAGTGCTGCCTTATTGTCATAAAATAAGGTGGCAGGTTGGCGGTGTTCCACTTATAAGTCTTGTAAGAGGTATCGCAACCAAGTGAGTTCACAAGTGGTAGCTGCCATGGAGCGGTACTCAACTTCTACAAATGACCTTGAGACAATAACCTACTTCTTGCTCTTTCATGATATGAATGACCTGCCAAGAAAGATACAATAACTAGTGATCGAGCGCCTTGTGAAAGGACATCGTGCCCAATCTGCATCACAATATGCAATCATATATAGTGGCCCATTCGGAGGGAATAATAACCCCTAGTCGGGAGCTCCATTGAGGAGCCGCGTGTTGTGTCAAAATGGTGCTTTTGGGGATCACATAAACTGACTGAGTGTATTTGCTGCATATGTGATTTCTGATCTTGTTATTGTTAGATAGATTAATCTTCTAATAAGTCTTCGGTAATGAGTGGGATCTTTAAGGGTGTCATTCCATGTAGACATGAAAGCAACATTGACTTTCATAGGAATTTTTTCAGGCTTGGCACCAAATAAACCCACATCTTCCAAGATATCTAGCATATACTTCTGTTAACAAAAGAAAATGCCAGACTTAAACTGTGCAATTTCAACCCAAGGAAGTACTTTAAAAGTCCAAAATCTTTGATTTGGAAACAATTACCGAGCCAAGATCTTTGATTTTGAAATAGTTACTGAGAAAATGTTTAAGGTCTCGTATAACATCATCATTATTTCTAGTGAGTATCATATCATCAATGTATAACAGTATAACGATGAAAGATTGTCCACGTTTTGTGTAAACATAGAATAATCTGCTTTGGATTGAAGGAAACTAATATTTGTATAACAGAGAAAAACTTACGAAACCAGCTTCAAGACGCTTGTTTGACGCCGTATAAGGATTTGTGAAGATGACACATAGTATACTCCCCCTATCGGCGATACCTCAAAGTGGAATCATGAATACTTCTTCATGGAGGTCATCATGAAAAAAAAAAGCATTATGCACATCTATCTAATGCAGTGGCCAATTGCAGACAGAGGCAATAGAGAGAAGACAACAAATAGTGATAAACTTAGCAATATGAGAAAATGTTTCAGTATAATTGATGTCTTTATATTGGGTGAAGCTGTTGGCTACCAAACGGGCATTGTGTCTCTCAATGGAACTGTCATATTGGTATTTAATTTTTGAAAAAACCCATTTGCGCCAATCGAACCAATGACCACAAGTAGGGAAGTGTTGTTCTCCTCCGGAGCTTTAATTTCAAAATTCGCCTCAACCTAGTGGGGTGATGGGTTACCTCCTCATAAGTACTGGGTTCAACCAATTAAGAGATATTATTGATAAAAATTCTATGAGGCGCAGAAAAATTGAAGTGGGATACATACCGAGTAATGGGGTAGTGAGTGCCAGATATGATTGGGGAAGGAGAGCTAGGAGCAAACAGGGGAATGTGGTGAGCTTGGTAATCTTTGAAGTGGGGAGGTGGTTTGGTAGGGCTGGTGAAGTGACGAATATATAGGAGATAGATGGCTATAAAAGGTGAGGAGAGAATAGGAGGAAGAGACAAAGGGATGGATGGAGGAGATTATGATGGGGCGTCATTTATAGCAATATAAGGATGATATGGGGAAGTGAAAGGCGAATCAGAAAGGGTGAGGCAGGGTGTGCTTGGGTCAGGGGAATGGATTCGAGTAGAAGTAATGGGTCATGAGATGTGGTGGGTTGGACATGGAAGTCATCTGGATTGCCAGACGAGGATGTGGAAAATAGGAATATATTTTCATGAAAAACCACATCTCAGAAGGAAAAAAAATTATGTATCAAGATCATAAAGATGATAACCCTTTAGATCAATGGGGTAACAAAAAAATAAAAGAACACATCGATGAGCCTATGCATCAAACTTGTGTTTAGGAAGAAGATTGGTAGCATGACACAAACAACCAAAAAACCTATACGTGAGAACAATCAGGGGATTTGTTGTGTAAAAGTTCATATGGTGATTTGTGTTTTAGTAAAGGTGTAGGAAGATGATTTACGAGGTAGCATGCAGTTTGTAAACTTTCCTCTAAAAAACATAAGGGAATGTTGGCTTGGAAACGAAACGTCCTACCTACATTCAAAAGATGTCGATGTTTCCACTCGACGATGCCATTTTGTTAGGGTGTATATAGGTATGAGTGTTAGAAAGAAGTGCCTTTATTTCTAAAGAAAGATTGGAGAGACAAAAATTCACTCCCATTGGATGATGTTGAAGTAGATAGAGAAAAAAATAAATGAGTTTTTTTGCTAAAAGACAAATATTGCAAACATGATTTGGATCACAGATAATTTCTGAAATTTTATTTGAAAGGAATTGTGTAGGTGCATTGGATGGATGCCCTAGATGTAGGTGCCAAAGATAAAAGGTGTGGATTTTGGGTAGCTTTGAGGTAGTATAGCCTATTAAATTGCTTGCCTAGGTCAATCATCCTCCCTGTGTTCACGTCCTACACAATACAAAATTTATCAAAGAAAATAACAATACACTTCAATCCTCATGTCATTTTGCTCATAAATAATAAGTTCATATTGAATTGTGGTACATGAAGAACACCGTCAAAAGTTAAGGCTTCAGAAAATTTAATCGACCCAATGTTTGCAATTGTTGTTTTTCTTTAATTAGGTAAATTAACAAAATCATGTTGAGTATTGATCGTGTTGTGTGTAGGTGCAAAACATGAAATATGGTCTGAGGCTTCATTGTCCAATATCTAATATATATTTGAATGTGGGTCATGATGTGAAAGATTGCAAGTAGATGTAACAATACCTATTGCATTTGCAAGTGGAAAATTATTGGGTTAGTTGTGCAAAAGAGCAATCAATTGATTGTATTCTTTAGTAATGAAGGTTGGACTTTCGTTAGGTTTGCTATCATGCACTAAAATGATCTCCTTTTCAACCGTATAAGCAATATGCCTTTTATTTCTTGGCTTGACATTTTTTTTTTCCATGTAGCTTGTTGCCCATAGGAAAACCATTAAGATAATAGCACTTTTCAATTGTGTGAGTATCTTATCACAATAAGAACAGTTAAGAGGCTTCATTTAAAAAGAGTTGTGCTTACCATCCTCATAGCCAATACCAAGGGGTTTCGTGGCCATTGAGTTATCGGATCTTGTGCTGCTTTTGGTATAGCAACCAGTTTGCATAACATGTGATCTGATCTGTCAATTTGCTACATCCATATGTCGTTCGTGTTGAAGGATCAAGCCATGAATGCAACGTGTGTCGAGGATTGGCGACATCATTAGAATCAACCCACGCATAGTTGAATAAGGTTCATTAAGACCTATTACGAGTTGCATAACTCTCTCCTTTTCTTCTCTTGAGGCATGTGTTTTGGAACCCTTGTGGGTGTAGATGATAGGTTCAAGGTAGAAATCTAATTCATCCCATAGGGCCTTGAGTTTCTTGTAATATTTTGAAATCGTAAGGTGCCCTTGTCAATGTTTGGGGATTTCTTGGTGGATTTGGAAAATCCTGGAATCGTTGTTTTGTGAGAACTGGTCTTTAAGATCATTCCACACCATGGACGTGCTGGTGCAGTAAAGTACACTGCTTATGATATCGGGATTTAGTAATTGCAGAATCCATGATAACACCATATCATTGCATCTCTGTCAAATAACAGATTTGGCATCGGTGCTTGTTGGAGGTTTGATGGTTCCATCAATGAATCCTAGTTTGTTTCTAGTACTCAAAGTAATGCGCATCGAATGACTCCATTAGTCGTAATATCTTTTCTTTAACAATATTTTATAATATATTATATTTATATTTGTAGGATAAATTTGCTATATGTTTTTTTTTTCTAATTTGTGTTCTTCATTTCAATTCTCAAAGAGTTTTTTTTTTTTTTTGGTTATGATTGTGGGTTTATGAATAATTATTGATAGGTGGTGGATTATAATAAAATAATAATAATAATATCGAAAACTCCGACGGAATAGACAATGGAAAGACAAAACACTTTATATATTAAATAAGGGTGATGATTGATTTGATCTTTTGTTAAAGCTCCATTTTGCCTCGGAAAGGAATTCAAAGGCGTAATGAGGAAAACTACATGGTACCTCATAGGATCTAAACTATACCTTTTCTTTTCTTTGAAAGTCGGGAACCTAAAATTAGTTGGAACGGCCAGCCGATAGTGGCAAACATATTTAGGGGGCATCAGACATGGATTTGATAATTATCGCCTAACAAGATGTTGATGCTCGACGTTATCTGATTAAAATGTCTGGACCCTCATCGCCTCTAATTCTTACATGAGGCATAATTCGTTAGTTGTCACTAATGGAAATTAAGCCAACTGATCTGATCCGTATGATCACTGTCATTAAGGTTTGGACAGTAGTCTTATGTTTTTGTTTTTCTAATCCAATTACTCCCGGCCTTCTCATTCAAAGGGTTTGGACATAAATATCCAGTTTAGAAAAATTAAAATTTCAACAAATATCACTTTGATTGGTGTGAGAAACGTCTGGCATGCATGTTGGGTAGAAAAACATGTTCATGGCCTGTCTGGTGGACGAAAAAAATTTCCTCTTTATTGTTGTCTGATTAATGAGTTTTTCAAATTAATTATAATCAGAACTAGTGTAGAAGAACATGATCATCCTGTCTGGTGGACGAAAAGGATTGTTTTTTTATAGGGAAAATCAGCTCAAGATTAAATACATGAAAAACCCTAATGGATAAACTCTTATTATACAGCAAATAACAAATGTTCTACTTTGTACGTGGAAACACCGCTAGGCCCCACACCAGTGCCCCTTGAATTCTTACCTTGCCATGTCCTACTTTCATCTTTCGGTCCCCATTTCAACACAAACTCTCTGCAACTCCACTCCATATAACATTCCACCTTCCATTCGCAATTTTCTCACATTCCCTTCTTCTCTCTTTCTGCGATCTGCACTTGTTAAGAGCCCGAGGATCTTGAACAATCTTGATTCTTGAAGCTCCATTTTGAGTGAAGAAGACAATAATGGTGCTTCCTGCATCAAGCTCTGGAAATCCAATGCTCTCTCTCAAAGTGGCTTTGATATCTGCTGGGGTGTTATCTTTAGCGGTGATACTAAAGCTATCGGTCCTCTCAGTAGTAGCAGATTTTGCAGTCTCTGAGCTACCTATCATGTACTCCTCCGTTCTTTCTTGGCTTCAGCCACCTTATCTTTACTTGGTCGTCAACTGCATAATCATCTCTATTGTCGCCTCTTCCAAGCTTCAACTTCAAAAGCCAAGCCAAGAGCAACAAGTACCCTTGCCATCATCAGTGGATATTCCTCCGGTGCAGGTGGAGAATATTTCTGTTCGTGCAACAAGTGATTATGATAATGATGCTGCTGTTGTTTCAAGTGATCAATATGGTAGTAATTATCAAGATTCGGATGTGGACTGGAAGGCTGCGGCTGTGGAGGATTGTACCGTGAAGACTATTGGGGTATATGAAAGGGAAGAGGGTGGTAAGGCAGCCCCATCTATGGAGTTCTTGTTTGAGAAAGAGAAACCATTGGTTTCTGCAAGATTGGGTCGCAGGAAATCTTTGAAAGCAACTCCTGAAGGTAAATTCTCTCCTTTAATTCCTACACACAAAAACCAATATTTTAGCTGCTAATTGCTTGTGAATTAGCAAATACTAAGCAGAGTTGCACCAATTACTATTCCAATTTGTTTACTAGATTCCCAATATGCATTTCTTAATGTTTGGGGCCAACATCTGTCTTGGGATTTTTATTTTTACAACGACAAAGCTGCTTTGAACAAAAAATAAAATATTTTTTAATTAAAAAATAGCTTAACTCATGGAATTTTAAATTTATTTTTCAATAATCAAGAATTTACTCAATATCATTAAAGATTTAGACTATCATTAATTAATTTTAAAATTATAAAATTAATCGAGATATATATAAATTAACCAGGTAACCATGATAATAAAAATTATATATATTTTTCCTCCTAAACGGCCTCTTAATAATTCTTTTTATTATCTCTTAATTATTTAAGTTACGAGTAAAGGAGGATTAAATCCATGTAAATATGTTACAGGATAATCCCTCTTGTAATCGAGATCATGATTATTCAATAAATCCATAGAAACCTAGTTATAAGATCCTACAAGTTAAGTTGGTGATTCGTCATTCCGTACCGAGTCTTATAATCATGGAGAAACATGAATCAAAGTTGCAGATGATTATGATAATCATAATGAAACATTGCTGGGTAAATTCTTGTTTTAGGTAATGGGAAGGTAGCAGCACCAGCAGCGTTGGGAGTGTCAAAACCAAAACGGTACGACACGCTGGAAAGCACGTGGAAGACGATAACGGATGGCCGTCCGATGCCACTAACCAGACACCTCAAGAAGTCCGGCACGTGGGACACACACGTGCGCCGAGACAGCACCAGCCCACCAAAACTGACGAAGAAATCTGAGACTTTTAACGATAGGAGCAGCAGCAGCAAGCCAGAGAAGCTTGCTCCGAGTCCGCAAGGGTCAGGGAAACTCGGTAGAGAACCTTCATTTGGTCAGGACGAGTTGAACAAGCGAGTTGAGGCGTTTATAAAGAAGTTTAACGAGGAAATGAGGTTGCAAAGGCAGGAGTCTTTGAACCATTATGAAGAGATGATTGGTCGTGGATCATATTAATTAGACTTTGTATTGCCATCTTCTCTTGAATGAAAGGGGTAAGAACTAAGTGAAGAAAGGAGGTGATTTTAGGACCGTCCACTGTTGGTAAAGGAACCGATCATGGATTAGATGTACCTTACAGATACAAAATAACAATGTATTATAATTAATTTTAATTTAAACCCTATGTATTCCTCTCTTTTTAAAAATAAAAAAATAAAATGGTACTGTCCCAGTTTTTATGTTGGATTTGGAATTACTTCTTACTATAATAAGTAAAATCTTCTGTATTAACAAGATTTTTATTGGGCATTTATTGGATACGCGCATGAATAGTAAAATATTCTATATTAATAAGGGTTGAGAAAACTAAAGCATTTGTATATAAAATGAAACTATAATCCATTTTTGAGTTGAGATAATGTTCATCATTAGGTGGAAACCTGTTCATAGTGGCAAATATGCATATTTTTTTTAAGAATAATTGAATAACAAATTCCTTGTCTCATAAAACACAGCATATAAATGTTCACGATTTCTGTAAATGTTCGATTGAAGTGTTTTGATATTCGGTTTACTTTGATGAGATGTGAATTTGATTTCCAAGGCTCCATTAAGAAGACAATTTGGCCAAAGTGGATAAGAATATAATACACACACACACGCCATGACAAAATAATAATAATAATTTTATTAAATAACAACACTAGTAACGATCTTGGTGGAGAAATGATATTATATTACAATGTCATCGTGTATTTAAGTAACAAGTACTGACCAGCAACATGAGCGAGCTCAATCCTGCTGTATGCAAGTTTCCGAATGTATAGTAAGTCTATACAGAGCCTGAGGATGGTAAATCTACATTGCCATCGTGGGTGGGAAGAGCCTATCCAAGAAAGTGTACAAGCCCCCTCCTAACAAAAGTGCACCACTGCCAACCAATCAAATTCAAACATGTATCAGAAAGGAGACTCCAGGGAACCTGAGACCTGAAAATACAAGCTTATGACATGCATGCAGTTTAATAAGATGGCCACACAATGGTGCGAGTTCCATATGACAATAGACCGATCAACATGGCCATATATACCGTCAAATTGTTTAATGAATTGATGGATTACGGGAGTCAGAAGCAGTAGTTTGCCTGTCATAAAATTCAAAGCATAAAAGATTCTCTAATAATACCTCATTGGATTGATCCATGCTGAGAACTTGCGGAATGACAGCAAGCTCTGCAAATGTAGTTAGAGGTCAGGTTTTCTAAAAATGAAAATGAAAAATCAGAACAGAAGACGACAAATTAATCACACTCCAATGACCAACTTATACCTGTGCTAAGCTACTACTAGCACCGCTAGTTACAGGAGTTACAATAATTATGCATTAGGCCCAGGCCCAATTCCAGCCACTAGCATAATGTTGATTTAACTGAAATAATGACTGTATCCCCAGCAGTAGAAAATCAAGTACCTGTAATGCTCCAGCAAAAGAAGCTGCAAGAAGTAGAGGAGCAACATAGCCAGTTGTGTATGTTAAGAGTAAGCTGCCTCCTACGACTGGATCCTGTTATTGACAAATATGCAAAGCAAACAAAATGAGCCTTCAAAAATGACTTCGGGATACAATGCGCCAAACATTACTCTGAATATAACTAATACATTGCTCCACTGATGTTTTCCCTTCTTTTCATTTTCTTTACCTTTCCATGTAGCATTTCAGTGTGAACATCCACTCAAAAAGTCAACACTACAAGCCCTTCAACTTTCCAAACCTTCAAATAGAATTTGCACTGAGCATAGAACTCTTTTTTCCTCTAGGTGTACCAGTGATTAAAATATTTCGGGAAAAAAAAAAAGCTCTCCCAATGTGACTGATCTTTTACGAGTTTCAGATAATGAAGAAGTTTACATGAAACAAAATAACTGCAGTAACTAATCCCAACAGCGCAAGATTAGTTCTTCCAACAAAAAGGCAAAAAATTGTGTTTTACAACCGGCAAGTTCAAAGTAGTACATTTATGCATATGTGTCTGATCTGCAATCTTAAAAGAACTTGAGCACAATAGGACTCAGAGAACTCTGGTAGTTTTAGAATACCTTAGATGCAGCTACGTATCCCAGCAAAGTGGCCAGCACAGGTGTACTGCAAGGTGAGGCTGCTAGTGCAAAAGTAAGCCCAGCTAAATATGCTTGCACACCTAGAATGTCATACTTCCATCTTATTCAAAACATTGAAGAACATGCAGAGAACACAGGTCACCTTGATAATGAATAGTTGACAAATTGCTTAGAGTTGAGAAGGCCAATTACTTGATGGAAAATTAGCAGCAGCAGCACGAGGATCAAAGTTGTTGAAAAAGGAAGGTAGTTGTAATTCAATAATCTGCACAATGACCCACAAAATGAGCCCATAAATAGGAGGGAGATTTAGATAATAGACAGTCAAATAAAAGAAAGTCTATCTGCAACGAACCATTCAAAAGCCATCTCTGTAACACTGAAAAATCCATCATCAAGTAAAAACCCTAAAACTTGTGATGCACATAAATTGAACATCAATCAAAAAATATCATCACCTCAAGAAGATTTAGACCCATAATAACAGCCAGACCAGAAGCAGCCAAGGGCAATCCTTGTCCTATCTGCCCATATGTCTTTCCAGCAAACGACGCTGCTATGCCTAGAAGAGCTAGTGTAGTTGCCAATCCCAAAGCAAATGCAACAGAATCCCCAACAATCTAACCAGAAACACAATCAAACATGTTTGAGGCTTTGAGCACGAAATATGTGTGAGTGCATATTTGACCATCTGTGTGTCTGGTGTGTGCAAGAAAGTGAGACAGAGAAAGGGGCATTTGCATTGCAAATTTTCAGTGCTCCGAGAGAAGGACCATATCCTGCCATAACATGATTTGTATAGTCTTGGTGGTAAAAAATGCCAACAAGATCTTTGACTTCTTTTTCTACTCCAAATATTTTAAAATCTTTCCATTTCATTCTTTGATTCTGTACTTATTTCAATATTTGCAATTTGAGCTCAATGTGTGAAATAAGAAAGTAGGGGAAACATAAAATGCAGATAAGCCGTTTAACAAGTCATAACCTGTGCCCTGCTCTTTCCAGAGCCAAATGCTCCTGCATGATCCAAACAAGGCCGAAATCAAGTATCAGAGCTCATAAGAGATGCAAAAGAGTGAAGGAATATTACAAAATAGTAGTATAAATCCACTTAC
Source organism: Populus tremula (assembly GCA_964019445.1). NCBI lineage: Eukaryota > Viridiplantae > Streptophyta > Magnoliopsida > Malpighiales > Salicaceae > Populus > Populus tremula. The sequence goes on from CAXHTJ010000001.1 coordinate 44,425,956, forward strand.
TTACCAATGTAACCAAGGGTCAACGGTAAAACACTTAATGTACAAGGAGAAAGGCTGGTTACAAGCCCTGCTCCAAAAATCACTGCCAAACTGTAAAGCAGAATAAGCAGTGAAACAAAAAAAGCAGTAATAAATTTTCAGAAATATGATAGCAAATTGAAGGTAAAAGTGTAGAGACAAACCTAGTAAAACTGAGTGCTGATAACTGGTCTTGAACAGCTTCATTAGCTTGTTGCCCAGATGAATATAAGAAACCTCCAAACCAGTCCCCAATGCTTCCATCAGCCAAAGTATAAACAGAAGCAGCCTCCTCCTAACTCAAAAGGAAAAGCAAATTGAACCCTTTAGCTTACACAAGCGATATATCAGTAAAATACTCCAAAAATAACACAACCAATTGCAATACACGGACACCGAATATGAAAACTTCAAGATAGAAATAGGTAAAAAAAAAATGTAAGTATAGGTATGCTTATTGAGAGAAGTGAAGAATTAAAGGGAGCAAGGAACTAATGGTTTGAACAAAATATGAATCAAAAGCTTCTCTTTGGCTCTTTCTCATGTGGCCAGTTCAAGCACGCAGACAGCATGGATTCTTACCAGTACTTTATCCAGAGTTACAGCCTTTGCCATGTCTATCGCAACCAAATTTGAGACTGAGAAAGCAAAAATAAGAAGAAAAAAAAAATTATCATCGCGAATACAAGCATACAAACAATTGTGAACCTCTGGATCAATTCACACAAGCCAAAAAAAAAAAAAGAATATGACCAACTAAATTCTTCAAAAGTCTCAATATTAAGAAATTCGATTAAATCCACATGCGCTACATACACAACCAGTACTTTATCCAGAGTTACAGCCTTTTCCATGTCTATCGCAACCAAATTTGAGACTGAGAGCGCACAAATAAGAAAAAAAATTATCATCGCGAATACAAGCATACAAACAATTGTGAACCTCTGGATCAATTCACACAAGCCAAAAAAAAAAAAGAATATGACCAACTAAATTCTTCAAAAGTCCCAATATTAAGAAATTCGATTAAATCCACATGCTCTACATACACAATTAAGGTGAAAAAAAAAATTATTCAGTAATTAAATCAGGTTGAGGATTTAAAAAAGAAAAAAATCATAATTACTTACCTGCTATGGAACTAATAATAGTGTTAATTCCAAGGCTGCAATTCCTATCCTTCTTCGATAAAGAAACAAAATCTTCTTCCATTTTGGAGGATTTGCTACTCATTCTGATTGGCGCCTTATGTTTCCCTGCTAATTACACAAATAAATTAAATATTTTGTAAAGCCAGCAGATAATAAAATGACCTAATTTGAACTCACCATTATTGCGTCCCTGGTTGACACAACAGTAAGTAGCACAGTGGTTTATAAGCATGCTCATTACTGTGAAGGTGAGAAAGGGGAGTATTGGAGCTCTTCAATGATGTTTGGTTACCGAGAAAGTGCGAGAGAAAATGAAAGGAAAATTTTGGGGAGCGGGAGATATTTCTGGTCTCTTAGATGAATTTGTGGCGGCTAAGTTAATGACGTTTTAATTTAACGGTTATTTGGTTTACCGCTTTTATTATACGGCTGCGTTTTGATGAAAACATTATTAAACCAATAAAGTACCTTGATTATTGATTAAGCATTTTTTAAAAGCAAATTACTACAAACTTCTTGTCTTTTAAACATGGAAATACTCTATCTATCATTTTTTTTTTCCAAGTTATGTTTTATATCTTATTATTTATAAAATTAATTTCATATTATATATCGCATCATTGACATTAAAAAATTTTAAATATCATAGGTTTACCATTATAAATTTTTTTATATCTAAATAGTCTTTGTAAATGAAAATTTTTAATTTGCCATTAAAGTAGCTGTCGCGGTGTTTAAATTTGGAAACTAGCCCATCGTAACTCATTTCCTCTGTTTCTAAGCCCAACAGATACACCACTTTTGCATTTTCTTCTTCCTCCTGGGACCAGAATTTGCATTCAACTGCTTAGTCTCCTCTTTTCATCCAGTTTACCAAGTGTTTATAGAGTGGGGTAAATATTGATAACAAGATTGCAGTTGGTTTTTAAAATATTTTTTACTTGAAAATTAATAAAAATAATATTTTTTTTATTTTAAAAATTTTATTTTTGACATCAATACATCAAAACAATTTAAATTCATAAAATATTGAAGCAAAAAAAATCTCAAATTTGAACGTAAAAACAAACTCACACTGGTGTGAGTTTGTTTTTATGGTGGTACCATACTTTTGCAAAAAAAATAATTTTTTATTTGCTTCAAATTATTTTTTGTGTTTTTAGATTGTTTTGATGTGCTAATATAAAACGTAAATTTTAAAACAAAAATAAATATTATTTTAATGTATTTCCAAGTAAAAAATACTTTTAAAAAACAATCATCACCATAATTTTCGTTGCTAATTCCATCGGAAAGTTCTAAAACTTCTATACCATTATGTAACTTTTCGATGAAATGGCACTTGTATTGTCGACGAAATCGCCGATTAAATTTTTTTTCTCTATAAGTGATTCTGTCAGAAGTTCAATGATTTTTTTTTATTTTTTTATTTAGTTGTTAATTTTATTGAATATCAAAATTTTATTAATTTTAATTTTTACTCAAAAATAATTGTACAACAATAAATACATTGCTACACAGATGAAGGTGGAGGGGGGAAATCCCAATTCAAAAGATACGAAATGGGGAGCATGATAATGTAAAGCCATATATTTTTCATCATTATCTCCCAATTCTTCCTATTTTCTTCTTCTAATTTGGTTACTCGCTCTTCGACCAGTTTTAGGACCCTCGCTTCAAATTTCAACATTGACTAGCTTGGGTCGGATTTTTATTTGTCTAAAGTCAAAGCAGTACGGCCTAACCTTATTTCTCGAATTGATGTCATAGGCATCCTATAATCTCTATTTCTATTAGGTCCATCAATTGCTCCAACTTTTAACAACAATTGAGGATCGTGAGAAGGATGTATAGAAGTGTCTTCTCAGAGTTTTTCAACAATTAAGAACGCTTTCACTCTCTATCTACAAACTTCTTTACCCATTTTCTCTTTCTTATATGATTTTCTTCATACAACTCCATCTAGCAAATAAACAATAAATTAAAAATTTAAGAAAAAATAATTTAAAAGCTCTTATCAGACACTTTCCATGGTTGACAAATAGAAACGCTTCATCATTATGCTTGCTCATCGAACCATATGCTTCTTTTTTGTTTCGGTTATATCTCAGATCGCGAGTGCCTTTTAATGTCTAATGACGCCATATATTCTTGAGACTTCGCTCAATTATCTTCTATGACGTGACTTGATCTATACTTTTTCATATCGCTATATCATCAGAGTTAGCTTTGTCTTTTACATATTTGCTAGCATTATACAATAAATCACACAACCTAGCATAAAGAATTTATTAAATATATATAAGATGAGGAAATTTAAGATTATAATTTTAAATATAAAATTTGTTAATTATTTGATAGTTACCTAATTGCGTTGTGGTTTTCACACACTTTCCTGACCACCCCCTCTTTTTTTATTTCCCACCAAAATCTTCCCTACATTGTCAATTCATACATTGATTAGTTTTTTTAAAATTAAAAAAAAAAACTATATACTAACTCAAAATACATATATTGTATCTTACCTTAAACGCTCTTCACTGAACATCTATCATATTCATCCATTTATGATGATTTTAGAGCTGACTCCATTGAAACAATAATTTCTTGAATGATGATTTCTTCATACTTGTGATAAAATGGTCAACTTTAATACTTGTAAATCTAAAAATAAATTTGCACCAATCAATCATTTTTATTTAATGTAAATCTTAAAATAACCTAATCAAAATAAATAACTTCAATACATAACTTATATGGAGTGGTTGGTCTTCCTCTATGTAATAATTTTACCAGGAAATGACTCTTTTAAATAAAAGGTTCCACTTTTGTTGCCCGAAGTGGACAAGCCTAAATCAATATCATCGTATGTATTAAATACATCTTCATAATCGACATCTAAATTAACGGCACGATCACCAACATCATTAACATTATTACTGGCTAAACTAGTACTAGCAGTAACACTTTAATTTATGTCTTTGAGATTTTTCTCGGTATCTCCAAAATATAACACAAGTTAATTCTCAATTTCAATGTGATAAACTCATAAACAAAAATTATAAAAAGCAACATGGTCCACACACACTAAATAAATAAATAAAAAACATCATGCTTTATTATTTCTCAATGATCTTATTCCCTCAAGGTAATATGTTTTTAGCTCATTTAATAATACTATCATAATCGGTCTTACTCAACTTATAATATGATTTGATGGTAAATACTTATACAATGATCGATAATTTGTTATGAGTTGTATATTCATCCCATAATGATTCATTGAAATCTTTTAAAAGTTTAGAAAATCTAATTGCATCTATCTTCTTCTAAATAAATATTGTGTTAATCTTCACCTGAATAATCATGATTTATTTTTATTACATCTATGATCATATTTTTATAAAGATTGCTATTATTATTCATAAACCCGTGTACGGGATTGATTGATAAAAAAGATTGCTTTAAATTCTGTTTTAACATCGAAAATTCTTATTTCTATGTCACATAAAATCCTAAAAAAAAGAAAAGAATAGATGTCCTATTTGGTACCTGAAAGCCTAAAATTACTTTAAAACATGTTAATAAAATATAAAGATAAAAACCCAAAAATGATATAATCATATATGCATAAAATAAATTACAAAGATGCTTGTATGCCGCTTTGCGTCAAGAGTCTTATTAATCACTGGATAAGAAAACTCAATTAAGTAGGGTTATGCATTGTTTGGTTCAAATTGAAAAGATAAAATAAAAAATCGAACCGCTACAATTAGCTTCATTCCATCTATGTTCAGTTTGAGAATTCAGTTTCTATTTCGGTTTGGTGTGAAAAGCAAAAAAAAAAAAAATTCAATTTCTTTTGAAGTTGAGCTTAGCCATCTCTACCAGAGTTTTATTTTTATTTTCCAGAAACAGTCAAAAACCTTTGCAAAAATATTTTAGTTTATATATTTCACTTAATCACAAAAACCTTTTTTATTAGTACCAACACCATAGCAGACAACCGTGCGTCGAAGTTACCATTCACTACCAAACGATTTATCTCACCTGTGCTGGAAATTCCCGTTACCATTACACTCCTTCTCCATTGCACAAATATAAATCCAGATATCTTTTCTGCACTTTCCTTCTCTTGCATTTTTTCCATGGGTGGTGGTTGGATTGGAGGCAGGATGAAGCATCGGTGCCGAAGGGAGCCCACTAGTGTAATTATATGTTGCATTAATAGATGCCTTTTTCTTTCCATCTTCTGACAACCACCAGAGAGATTTGCTGATGGCATATATCATCTATATATATAATTAATTCAGCCCCCTCACCATCTTGGTTCTATGGTGTAGTGGTTAGCACTCTGGACTTTGAATCCAGCGACCTGGGTTCGACTCCCGGTAGGACCTTATTGACCTATTTATCGAATTCTTATTATAAGATAAAAAAAACCATTTTTTTTTCTATCCTTGAAACGAGTATAAAAAATGCAATGCAGCAGTGTTTTTCAGAAACATTGCTTTCCTTCTTTTGGGAAGTATTTTGCATGTTTCTATCGATTCGCCAGGTAGATCAATTAGTATCACTGTATAGGAATGAGTATTTTACCCCACTCAGATATTGATCTAGCACTCAGACTGAAATAATAATTAATCTCTGTTTCATCAGAGTTCTCCGAGGCCTCCTCCTGAAAGACAACCAGACATTCACACATGTTTCAAACTCAAAACGCAGATTCCACAGCCAGACAGCATGAAGTTCAACGTGAGTATGGCTCATTAGATAGTCCCAAAAGCGAGCAAGAATCTTCTTCCCTGTAAGCCCTAGTTCCTTATCATTGAACAAAAAGAGAAGATATCTTAAATATTGTGCATCTCAGTGCCTTGTCATTCTAGGCTGGTTGTAGCTCAAAACAAAATCGAAGTCCTGTATCGGGAACTCATCCCTCACTCTCTTGAATGAGCTTAAGAATCCTATTGGATTTCCAATTGGAGGTCCAAATACTCATTAAATATCAAGTTAATCAGTATTCGACCATTCGGATTTGTATGAATTTAACTGACTCTAGAAACTCGTAGTGAGGAAAAATAATTAAATCACAAACAACACAGCAAAGGAAAATAATAAGATTAACATGGCGATGGAAAGACATCTAAGGTTAAAGAAATTGGCATCCTTCAGTGTTCACTCGTACAACTTTTTTGCTGATTGAGTTCTTGTTGTTTTACCATCTTTCTTCAAACCTTTCTCAGCAGTTATCTCATTTTTAGATATAGCTTTAGCTATTGCTTTCATCTTCCGAACATTCTTTGATCTCTTCATCGGTCTTCCCTTTGTCTTTCTGTTTCAAAAGAAGCTCATGATCAAGTCGGGGAGAGTAGAAAAAGAAGGGGAAATTAAGCAGGATGCAGGGGGCTGGAAACAAAAACCAAAGGATCAAAATCAGAAGAGGTTTCCGTCTCCTTGGAGGTGAAACTTAAGTTTGGCAGCATAGGACATAACAAAAACCTAAAGTACTAGAGCCCTTCAATGTAGAGTTGTAGAGTTGGAGAGTTTCCATTTGACATATCTAACAGATGCCTATTCCCATGATAATAAACACAAGTAGCGTATATGCAAACCATAAGAGCAACCTCTAAAACACATGTTTAATCCTAAAACAAACTGTAAATCACATCCCCAACCCCAAAATACGAAAAGTTATGAAATTTCATTACAAAATTGTCCATTTCCTCTTTTTTGTATAGTTAATTGCAGAATTATAACAGCAAAAGCAGTTTCTACAAAACAATTATTACAATTTGATATATGCTATGTAAAGCACATCTCCAAAATACGAAAAGTTATGAAATTTCATTACAAAAATGCCCATATCCTCTCTTTTTATATAGTTGATTGCAGAATTATAACATCAAAAGCAGTTTCTACAAAACAATTATTACAATTTGATATATGCTATGTGGACTATAAACTACAAGCTAGCTAAGTTCAAGTCATAATTAATTATTATAAGCAATCAAGAGAAACCACAAGCTCATTAGCACTGACCTAACAGAAGTAACAGGAGCTGACTTTTGAGCTCCAGACTCGGACGTGTCCATCGCTGCACGTACAATTTTTCAAGCTTCATTTTCTTGGCTTATTATTATTCTTTCTTGGAAACAAAATAGGAGCTATAACAAAAAAAATAAAAAAATATGATTGGTAGAGGTACCTTGAGGAAGATCTGAAACAGTGGGCTCTGCGACGTCCATTGAAACGGCACCGTTCTTCTCCTTCTTCTTGTTTCTGTTTTTCGCCATGGTTGAAGAAGTGTTGAGGGAGCTGAGAGACGGAGAGACTGCTAGAATTGTTAAAAACAAAACCCTAGCTTTTATAAGTGAATGACCAATGGGCTTTTAGAGTGAAAATGGCCCGACTCAATAACAAAACAGTTTGGGCCAGCTATTCCCTGTTTCTTATGGATACCATTCATGCACGTCCCGCCATGCTTTCAAAAAAATCATGCTACAAGCAAGTTTGACTCAGGGCTTGGCCTGCATAAAGTGGATTAGCCTAGATTTACTAAAATAAAATTATAAAAAATTTAAAAAAATATTAAAAATCAACAGGTTTTTAATCAGATTTAACCTGGACAAGATTATAAGTCAAATTTTTAATAGGGTTATATCAAATTAATTTTTCTTTTATTTTTTGTGATACTCCAATAGAAACAGTCTTAAATCGACTGACTATTTAATTTATAATAAGTTAAAATAGTATTATTAATTTATTAGAAGTTGATGCATGTTATCCGCATTTGCATATATGCGCGTTTGCATTTCTTTGTTTGCTAAAAAACTCTAATTTATATAAGTGATAAGTGTGATTGTGTTGGATGTTATAAATATATGATACAAGTATTTTTAAATAATAATAAAATATTAAGAACTTTATACGTGTTTTCTCAATAATAGATTTCATGTTTAGCTTGTACAAAAACATTGTAGGTGCGATACAACTATACAAATGCCCACCTTACATATACAGATGTAATGCAAACCCTAAATAAAAAGCAAAAACAAGGGATTTGGAGACATGCTTAAAGAGGACAGTTATCTTAAATTTCACCTCTTTTTTTAATTTTATAAGCAACAGGAGCATAGGAGACACAAAGCATTAAAAATATTCTTTTAACAAAAATAAAAATATAAACTCAAGAAAAACTTAATTAGAAGACTCGATCCGATTCAATAAATTAACTCAATAACTCATTGAACCAGTTATGTCGACATGTATTGAAGCTATCTTTTTTTAAAAAAAAAAAAAAAAAGTTTGGATCAGATCTCGTGACTTTGAGAGAGGAGCAGCAAAGGCGAAGGAGCTAGTAGTAGAACAGAAGATCCATTGACTTGGTAACTACTCAATCAAAGGACTGTGATTTGTGGGAAGCAAGAAGCTGCTTATCTGGTAAAATTTGGCAACAACTTTTGGACTTTTGTAGATCACTCTGCCTCTTTTAAGACACATTCTGTTAAAATTGACAGCAACATTTCATCTTCATCATAACAATGATGTTCAATCATTAAAAAAGGTGTCTTGGCACATGCCACAAAAAGAAGAGGCATCTTGTGGCTTTTACACATGCGATCGCTCAACTGCTGCTCTCTTCCAGGGCCCTTGTGTCAAAGCCATCACACTTCCATGGCTTACATTCCAACCTCATCAACAAGCACACAGCTACCTATCCTTCATTGATAAGCTGGTGATGAAGCTCAACTCGGTCGTTTTACATGCAATCCTACCAACTTCTTGGTAGGATTTCCTCGAGTCGCTCTAAGAATCTTGTACTGACGTTAATGGTTCTTGAAAATAAGTAGCAGAGACAAACAAACAACGCAAGATTGAACTACATAAACCCATAAAGGTAGCTTAATTACTGGTTGAAAAATGGGATATAAACTTATGAAACTATATATATTCCAAGCCCCTTCATCTATTCTTGTGAGCCACAGATTGACTTTATGAGTCTCATTTCAATCGCAGTCACGTTGAATCTGCTAAAAACATATATATTTGAAATCTATCTAACATACACTTAAAAGATGCATGTGAGCTCAAGTTCCTCATGATATATATAAAAAACCCCTATTTATGTGTCTGTAAGAATGGATTATTAAGAGTATAGCTTGATATATTCTAGGGTTTATTTCATTGATCATCAACCTTGAGATTGGACGGGTAAGAAAATCTATTACTATTCCTATGTGAACCCAAAAAATAATAATAACTGGCTGTCTTTAACCCCAAGCAACAATCATTAAGAAACGTGAGTTGGATTACTTTTTTTTAATCAATTAGATATTAAGTATTTATCCACAATGCTTAGATGCTTGATCTAAACCTACTCCTAAATGCAATACACAGCTTTATTTAGAATAGAACTGTGCGGCCATAAAGGACATGAATGATGAGCGTTCAAATCAAATAAATAAGACAAGAGACTTTTAATAGATGGTGAACATGCAGTGATTATTGGATTGATGATAAAAGGGGAAAAAATAATTATTTGATGTGTTGTTTTAGGTGAAGTGGTTCATATTAAATTTCAGACAGACTTTTAGGTGAATTGGATGCCACGGGAAACAAACGGGGAACATTTTTATGAAACATATCACTTTCTCTTTTAGAACTTAGAAATTGCTAACCCAGAGGTTAAATGCAGCACAGCCACGTACAAAAACTATCATGGATTTTGCCAAAATCCAGGTTGACCAGCGAGAATCTTGCCAAAATCCCAGCAAGGATTGTATCACTGTTTATACTTGCGTTTGTAATTCCATTTTAAAAATGTATTTGGTTTTAAAAAATATTAGATTAATGTTTTTTATATAGTTTTGATGTACTAGTATAAATAAATAAATAAATAATCTGAAAAAAATCTTTATTATTCAATTTCAAGTAAAAAATATTTTACATGGCATATGTATTCAAATTTTGGAATTTCTTTATAATTAATTGAGTAATTAGAGATATTTTAAGTTTTGCATGAGGTGCATTAGAATTTTTTTTCATTTCTTTTTCCACAAGGGAAGAGATGAAACAAAAACTAGCTTCTCGTATGTATGGATAAATGTTCAATCTATCAACTAAGCTCTTGTTTAGTATTGTATTCTAAATGAAGGGATGGCTAAAATTTGAGAATTTATTTAAAAAAAAAATTATGTTTTATTATTACTTTGCTGATATTAAAAATAATTTTTAAAAAATAAAAAATATATATTATTTTAATATATTTTCAAATAAAAAATACTTTAAAAAACAACAAAAACTCACACAAACAACTTAAAAGCAAGAAAGAAATATCAACAGCGAGTTAGTTCTTAATTTAAATATCAAAAGTGGCAAACACTAAGATTAATTAATGAATATATGTATCTTCAATGAAAGCATTTAATTTTTAGTGGAAATCTTGAATGCCCATGATTTGAACATCTGTAAAATTAATGTTGATATATATATAGGCTTATTGGCTGGCACAATATAACAACCTTATTTCCGAATCTTCCAAATCGATCATGCTGTAAACTGAGTAGAATCTTGCTACTCATATTCACGATAAAAGTTCCACATTATGCAAAGAAATTGAATTCTTAGAGAAAATTGTCTGTTTGGAGGGGAAGGGGAGGCTTCTCCGAGGATTCCAACAAAGTGGGAAGTCATAAAATCACCTATGAAATTACGACATCATGGGACTTGTGAAGGGCTAGCGACATGATAGCGTATTTGCCTCGGACTAGCTTAGTTGCCCTTACATGTCATGTAAAACTAATGACATGATAACGAGTGATGTTAATAATTACAAAGAACAAGTTTTAGTGATCCGATGACTTGTATTTTCTCTGAAACTTGTTCTTGCTGTTTCTTCTTGTTAAATACTATTTCTCTTAATAATATATATAAATGAGATACAGCGATTTTGAGCACTTAAATTTGTATGATTTTCACAATTAAGTGTTGATTTTTAATTTTATTTAAATGGTGTCGATTTTTTTAATTTTGCATAATAAATTAAGTATCTAAATCGATTTGTATCAGTTAAATAATAATATATTCATTAAAGTAAAGAAATGAACGAACTGGAATTTAAGATAATATTTAGGATTCATGTTATTCTAGTATTTTAAAAACCTGTTGGGAGTGTATTTGTTGTTATTTTTTAAAGTATTTTTCATGAAATATATCAAAATTGTTTTTTATTTTTAAAAAATTATTTTTGAGATCAGCGCATCAAAATTATCAAAAACACATAAAAAAAATTAATTTTTAGTTAAAAAAATTGAATTTTTTTAAGGAAAACCACGTTCTCAAACGTTAAGTTTTGATCCTGTTAGAAGCAATATATATATATAACATTTTATTGCTCTTAAATGTTATTTGACTAACATACATCCATTTACATATTTTATTGTACCAAATTTTAATACTTATTTGAACTAAATCAACCACCACACATTCTATTACAAAAATCATGTAAGTTCATACACTTGAATCCCATTATTCCTAATATATATGTGTGCGTGGCTCTTTTATTTTTTATTAATCCTTAAATTTGAGTAAATAAATGGTCTAAAAATTATTTGAATTAACTAAAAGTTTTATACCTTTTATATACGCTTAATCTTTAGTAAATTACCTGATGTCATTTTAAGAGATTGCTCAAGAGAGAAGTAATGTAGAGAGGAATGGTAAGAAAATTGACTTGCAAATAAAGTATCCATACCTAGTTCTGATAGAAATTGATGTATCAACGAATGTCATAAATGATCAGCTTCTTGTTAAAATAAAAAGTAATTAATACATGTTTTTGTATGAAATCTTTGTATAGAAATTGTATTTGTATAGTATTACCCGGAATGGTATATAAACTTATTGTAATTATATATACACACACACAAACCCATATTAAGCATGATTCTTAAAAAACAAATCCATTAAATTTTCTATGAAAAAACTTGGATATGAACTCAATTTCAACTTGTATTAAAATAATAATTTTTATTTTAAAAAAATTATTATTGACATCAATACATCAAAAATAATATAAAAATATTAAAAAATATTAATTGAAGCAAATAAAAAATAAATAATAATGCCATAAATCCGTGGGAAAACCAAGTGTAGTCACAATGTAAAATAGCTTTGAAAAAAAAAAGGAAGGAAGGAAAAGGTTTAAGGGGATTAATATTATTTTACGGAAGTACTGTAATTTGTTTTTTTATTAAAATTTGAATATTTTTTTTTATTTTAAATTAATTATTTTTAATATTTTTGGATTGTTTTGATATATTATATCAAAAATAAATTTTAAAAAATAAAATAAAATATTTTTATATATTTTCAATCAAAAAAAGTTTAAATAACAACATGTACCTCAATATAAATCAACTATTAGATAGAAAAGAAACAACTAATAAATTCCAACATTGCCGAGGATTAGGTGGGCTTTGCCTGTTCAAGTTTGTTGCTAGCTTTTGTTGTTGACTTCTCCATCACAATGTCTAATATGGCCGTTGCCTTTTGCCCTTAATTATCGGGGGCCATGCTACCGTTATCATTAATCTCCCTCCACTTTCGAACAAATTATAAAATCCAGGATCCTCGTTGTCCAATTTAGATTATTTTTTTTTAAATTAGCATTTTTTTTTTATTTGCGAAATAACAGAACTTGAAAAATAATTAGCAAATGTTAAGATTGAAAAACATTATATTTAAATTTAACATTTTTATAAATGCAACATTTTAAAGAATTTGTGAAATTGATTACATAAATTACAATAAGAAAAGAAAAGAGAGAAATTTAAAAACAAAAAACCTTAGAGATACATCAAAATTTTGATTATTTTTTTTAAAATTATCACTTTTTTTTTATTTGCAAAATAACAGAACTTGAAAAATAATTAGCAAATGTTAAGATTGAAAAACATGATATTTAAATTTAACATTTTTATAAATGCAACATTTTAAAGAAATTGTGAAATTGATTACATAAATTACAATAAAAAAGAAAAGAGAGAAATTTAAAAACAAAAAACCTTAGAGATACATCGAAATTTTGATTACAACACTATTGGTATATCAAAAAAATCTTGATAAAATGAATCCAATGACATCAAGAAAAGTCATCAACAATGATTGGAGTGTGTTACATTTACTCCAAAGATGATAGGTGACTCATTTATTTTTGACAGCAAGTGTGGCCTACTATAATCATCATTATTGATTTTTTTATTGTTGTTGGATTCATCTCATCGAAATTCTTTTATGTTACCGATGATGTCGTAATTGAAGTTTTGGTATACCTCGAGAGCCTTTTTTTTTCCTTTTTCTCTCCCTATCCCTTCTTATTAGAATTTGTGAAGAGAGATAAAGAAAAAAAGTAGAGAAAGAGACCATGGTTGCACATCGAAACTCCAATTACAACACCACCAATATCAGCAAAAAGATTTTGATAAAACAAATACAATAATACCAAGAAAGGTTATTAACGGTGATCGGAGTGGACTGCACTTTATACCAAAGTCACCTGTCATCTTTGGGTGGCAAATGTAGCTAACTCCAATCATTGTTGATGACTTTTTTTTGTGTTGTTGGATTCATTTTATTGATATCTTTTTTATGGTGCTTATGGTATTACAATCGAAGTTTTGATATGCTTTCAAGGTCTTTTCCTTTATTCCTTTATTTCTCAATGATCTCTTCTCTATCCTCTTCATAATTTGTGCAACTTATTTCATAATTTTTTTTGAAATATTGAATTTATAAATAATCACAGGTTTTAATGTCATGTTTTTCATTTGTCACATGCAAAAGTTATGTTATTTCATCAATTCTTTTTCAAACTGTGTTATTTTGCCACTTTAAAAAAAAAAAAAAACCTTGTTAATAGGCAAAATTACCCTCTAATTTAAGATAATCCAAATTACTCGCACACTAATTGACTAGGAACTTTAAGGAGTGTTTGTTTTTGGGGTTGAACCTGCTTTTCACCTGAAAAAGTATCTGATTGATATTTTTTAAATATTTGTTTATGATTTTGATGTAATGATATAAAAAATCATAAAAAAAACATCATTCTGAGTGTTTTCAATTGAAAAAGACTTCATGTTAATTTATCATTCAACAAGAAGGTTTGTTTGAGATTATGGTAACAGTTGCGGTTCAAAGTGTTTTTCATTTAGAAATGCATCAAAATTTTTTTTTTTTTAATTTTTTTTTGATACCATCACATCAAAACGATCTGAAAATATAAAAAATATTTAAAATTTGAGGGAACGCAATTTACACGGCGTTCTCAAATAATCTCTAAAAGAACCTCTTATATATAATTGAATCGAAAGTTAATTAATAGTTTATTCTTAGCGAAAAGTGGTATAAGTTTAATTGTAATTATAATTATAATTATAACTATAACCGAAACGAAACCTTAATAAAGAAATCAATTGCATGTTGTGTCTTTCAGAAAATATGAATCATCCAAGGTCATCCAAAGCTACAAAGAATTGCACCATATATATATATATATATATATATATATATATGGAATTGACTCTCTTATGATGTCCCTTTATTTTATTTTATTTTATTTTATTTTATTTTATTTTAACAAAAGAGGATGTCACTTTAGTCCTTTAAAAAGGAAAAAAGAAAACTAAAATATAGTAGTGGAATAGCAGGACAAATTAAAAATATTGCATGGGAACAAATAGTCGAGAGGTCTAAGCAAATCTTGACCTCTACATTGCCTGTAACTATCTCATCCACCACCTTCTCTCATTTTTTCTTTGTTTTTGTTGTCACAGACCGAGACCTCTAGAAAATTTTAGCAGCCACAAATATTATTTTTGGACAGGAGGCAGCTAGCCACTAATACCAAAACAGGTGTCCAATTGAGGGGCATCCATTGAGAAAAAACTAAAACGGCTGTTTTTGTAGTGACAAATACTGTAGTTCTAAACTCTCTTTTTTTACATTATTGATTGAAATAATAAAATAACAAATTTGCTCTACTTGCCAAAAACATTTGGCTTCACTGTTAGGGATAATATAGGTTGTTTTCATATTTTTGCACGGTAAAATTAATAATTTAGCCGTGAAAGCAAAAGATATTGCATTGATTTCTAGGGACTGTTTAGATTTTTATTTTGCATATTAAAATAACTAAATTATCTTTAAAATAAAATAAAAATTAGCATTCATGGGTTTTTTTGTCTTTTTATTATAGTTTTTTTTTTGTTATTATTAAGTAACACTTTTGTAATTGAATAAATATAAATATTATTAAAAGCTCATGTATACGTTGCACACGTCAAAACATGGGTTAAAGCCGTACCATTTGGGACGACGCGTGTAAAGGCAGTCCAATGACCAAATGGTATTTTATCGGGGTAGTATTCGAATCATCTTGATGGCCCCTCTATTTATAAATGTCGTGTATAGCCTATGGATCTCTTATTTGGTATTGATAGCCTTTTCTTTTAGTTATTTTTATTTATTTTCTTTTTACTCCTTGATTTGTATGCATGAAATCCAAATTTTTAAACCAACCCTTTCAATTTATTTTTCCTTTAGATTTAGTCTTTGTTTTACTGTGTCATAGATTTTGTTAAAGAATCAATTCAACCCAATAGATTAAGCTTTTAAATGAGGTTCCAATATATAATTTATATTATTTTCTAACACACCCCTTCAAGTAAAAATTTTTGGGCTTGAATTTGCATAAAGTTAAACTATTTTGTGCTTAATTTTTATTAAATAAATGAGAATGATGAAATTCAAACTCGTAACTGCTTGGTCATCAAGGCTCTGATACCTAGTCAAATAATTAATTCAACCTAATAACTTAAGTTTTTAAGTGAAGTTATAATATATAATTTATATTATTATATAACAGTTTTTACATGTTAATCTTGGTCAATACAGTGTGTAGTCGTCTTTTCATTTCATTCTTTAACTGTTTTATGATTTAATCCTTTGATAGTTTGAACGTTTAGCTGGGAATAAGTTGAGATTAAAACGACAATATCATGAACTCTTTTTTAACCAAATCACTATATGAATAATGTGATCATTTTGCTCTTTTAATATAATAATTAGCTTTTCATCCGTCCCGGAAGCACTGGCCCTAGTGTCACCTGTTTTCCAAGTTATTCAGGCTTCCGTCCTCAACATGGAAGGTCACAATCCAACAAACATTGACTCACAATACCTTATCTTAACTCGACCCACAATCATGCACATGATTTAAATTTTCAAAAGATTATCTTAGCTTTTTAATCAAATCGACTAAAAATGGTCCAAAGACAAAAAGACATTCCCTATCCTTTTCGGCACGTTGCACTGCATACAGCCATTAAAACTCATCAATTATTCATATTATTTTATATGCCGGAAAAAATGAAAGTGCCCTCTTTCGAGAGCTTATTCACTACCATGCCATTTCCGGCAATGGATCATTTTAATTCACTGGTCTTAGTGCTTAGCTTCCAAGCGACTGGTTCCTGGCGTGCAGGAAGTTTATTCAGTCTGCCGTTTTTGGTTCTGATATCATTAATTAATATATATATATATATTCAATTAGTTTCAATGTAGTTCGTTGAACTCCTGTTATTATTATTATTTTTTTCCTCTAAAGGAACATTTGATTATAACCAACCCACGCCACGGTTTTAGCTATTCAGAATTATATCATAAAAAAGTGAAAATTTGACTCAGATTTAAAAGTTTTTTTTTGTTTAAGTTAAAAGTGATTTATAACATGAGTTTTTGTAATTTTTTAGTTAAAGGATGAAAAATAATTTGAAAAAATTATGCCAAGAGGAACTTTACTTGGTTTTTATTTACAAAGATTAATTAGATCTTATTTATTTTTGAATTTTAAAATTATTTTTAAAAAATTTAATTTTTTTACTTCAAATTAATTTATTTTTTGTGTTTCTAGATTGTTTTGATATGATAATATTAAAAATATTTTTTTAATAAAAAATATTATTTTATATATTTTAAAAAATATATTTTAAAAAATCTGCTAACATATTCTCAAATATTTGGATTCGACGGAAAATCCGAGGGTGTTAAAATGATTCTTGAGGTCCTGGCTTAGGTACAAAACCAATTTGTATGTTTTTTTATATTATTATTTTGATTTTGAATTTGAAAAAAAGTTGTGAAATAAACCACATGAATGCATTGATTTTGCTTATTCAATTTAGAAGGGACGTAGTCTTGATTTGCCATAATTAATCTTATAATACTATGAATGCTAAACAAGGGAAAGTAGATGGTTTAAAAGTGAAATACCTTATTTATACAAATTATATCCGTCTAAGCGCTTCGTTATTTAATGAATCGTGACCCATTATGATAGAAGGACTTAGCAATCGACTAATCATCAATTACCTATATGTTAGCCATGAAAATTATATATTTATTGCTAAGATTAGGCTGGTTTGCCAAATATGGGAATTAATACACAATTTATATATATAAAAATCTAACTAGGAAAAAAACAATCTCTATACCCTCATCTACTTTGTTAGGCATAATGAAACTTCAAAAACATCTTCATAACACTTATTGATATTAATATGAATATTTTATGAGCTAGAAAATGACTAAATTGATAATGTTTTTTTTATTATTAATTTTAAATGATTTTCTCTTTTTTTTTTGAAATTGAGAGATTGAAATGTTAAGAAAATAAACTTTTACATTAAAATTAAAAAACTGTAGAGACTGTAAAGGAAAAAAGAAATTTAGTGGACTAAATAAAAAATTTGCTAGCGAATTTTAGATTGGTTATAAGATTATTTTTATATTTTACACCCTGGTCTTCTTTTGCTGAATGTTTTCTTTCTTTAACAAATTGGTTATTAATTTTCACGTAGAAAGCTATAATTGAAAAATACATTTAAGGATGGAATTAAAATAAAATATTATAAATTACTGTACAGTGATTTATCTAGCCATTTTGGTATATTTTATACTTTGTTATTGAGTGGAAGCTATCCAAAGCTTCTTCCTTATGACATGAAAAAGAATAAAAATCTACTAACGAAGATTTTAATCCTAGTTTCATTTTAATGTGTGTTTGATATTATTATACATGATGTTTTTTTACTTTAAAATACCTTAATATATATTGTTTTTCAAATTATTTTCTTTTTTCATATCAATACATCAAAATCATTATAAAGTATTAAAAAAATCAATTTAATATCTTTTGAAGCCAAATATATTTTTAAAATCTGTTTAAATGCAAAAACAAACTATGCTTTTACCTTGTTTTAATGATAATAATGATGATTATCATCATTTTATTTTACTTTTTCTCGATAGGTTAAAGAAGTAACACTACTAAAATATTGGACAATACTGGAGAAATATTATGTTAGTATTTAAGCTAGATTTCATTAGTAATTTTAATTGTTGACAAAAACATGTTATTGGAAAGTATCTCGTCGGGTTTTTTTTGGTTGGTAGCTAAAAATACCACTGGAGTAATGCACCAAAAAATAAGATTTTCCTGCCTATTTCCCGTTAGAATCTTTCTTTGCCAAATTCGCTGGAAAGCCTTGAACATATGGAAATTCAATAAAATTACCTATAGAAATGCCAATAAAATTGCCTTTCTATCAATAATTTTATCAGCGTTTTAATTATTTTTTTCTAGATTTTTTTAGGCATCGACAAGGTTTAATTAATCACTACTCTTATTAATTTCAAAGGGTTGTCTTCATGGTTAATTTTTTTTCTTAATTCATTAATTTTTTGAATTTAATCTTCATCGTTAGTATTTTTTTTAAATTATTAAATTCATCTTAATGCAATAGATTGTCATGAGCGGTGCATCTTTAATATCATTTGATTAACATATAAACTAGTTTAAAAATACATTTATCATAGAAAAAAACTACAAATCCAACTATTTTGTATTCAATAAAAGAAAATAAATTTATAACGAAGAAGAGTAGGCCATCAGTTCAATTATTCAAATTAGAGTTTTTTATTTGTTTTTGTATTTTAAAAATATTTTAATTAATTTGATTTTTTATTTTTTTTTTAAATTAATTTTTTAATATTTTATATCATTTTAATACATTAATTTTAAAAATATTTTTTAAATATAATTTTAATATATTTTTAATTAAAAATTATTTTAAAAAACAACTCAATTATACTTTTAACCATTGCTTGAATTATCTTAACAATTACGCCCATCCATGATTGATTGATAGATTCTTTTTTTGTCGTAGATAACAACATTACATATAATTCCATTTCTAGTGCAATAAACAAAGTCCCACATAAGCAGTAGAATCTCAGTGGGGTAATGTCATCCACCCAAACAACACAGCAAATCCTATAACGGTAATTAACTCAAATTTTCAAATATTTACTTTTTTAAAACCAAATAAAAGCTGTAAATTCCACCTAAAATTAAAAAAAAAAAACCCAAAAGATGATTCAACCCTAAAATCCCCGGTAAACTTTCCATATTTTCTCTCCTGGCTTTTTTAAGTTGCATTATATTTGGTCAATAGAAGAAATAGATAAAAAAAAATATATATTTGATTTAAAAAGTAAAGACATGAAATAAAATAAATTAGTATATTAAATTAAGATGTTTTAATAAAATGTTACGTTTATAATTATTTTAAGTCTTAAGAATTGAATTTTTTAAAAATTAAATATCTAAAAATAGTACAAAAATAAATTAAAAGCTAACTTCTGTGATTTATTAACTAAATAGGAGAAGTTAATGTTAAAACTAGTTTTTTTTTTAAATAATTATTTACCTTTTTTTTTAGAGATATTTAAAAGAATAAGATGAAAGTGATAAGTATAATAAAATAAAAAAATAAATTAAATTTTATCTTTTATAAATATATGAGTTTAATTTATTTATCAATTAAATTCAAATTAAATATGATAATTAAATTTTAATACAATAAAAAATTAATTCCAAATAATCTTTTGATCAATTTTAAAATAAATTTATATCTTTTCAAAAAAATTATACAACCTCTCTAATCTTAAAAAAAAAAAAATATTAAAAATGTTTGAGAATATGGTAATGATTATATTTTAAAGTATTTTTTATTAAAAATATATTAAAATAATATTTTTTAATTTTATAAAAATTATTTTTTGACATCATAATATCAAAATCATAAAAAAATTATTTTTTTAATTTTTGTTTTAAAGAGTTATCATTATGGTGCCAAATGCTGTGCGTTTTATGAAGCAAAGTTTTAACATTTTGCCTT
This sequence comes from Populus tremula, assembly GCA_964019445.1. Taxonomy (NCBI): domain Eukaryota; kingdom Viridiplantae; phylum Streptophyta; class Magnoliopsida; order Malpighiales; family Salicaceae; genus Populus; species Populus tremula. The sequence goes on from CAXHTJ010000001.1 coordinate 44,446,423, forward strand.
ATCCATCATCTTTTTCAGATCTAATAAACCGTTTTTGTCAAGAAACGAATAAAAATACCCTCCCCACCTAACGAGCACAAAATTTGAATTCCTGCAACCACAAACAACATTACAAAAAAAAAAGAAAAGAAGAAGACGAAGAAAACCTTAAAGCAGCAACAACAACGACACTACCCGCAACAACAACCTCATCAAAACTAGTAATAAGTTCTGTTCTGCTGTTTTTCCTTCTTTTTTTTCTATAAAAAAACAGCTTTTTTTCCCTCTTTCCCTCTTGTCTCAAGGTTTGTTTTTCTCTCTCTGTTTTTTGTTTTGTTAACAAACTTAAACCACATTTTGTTACTCTTTCAACCTCCCTCGTAACTTACGCTCTTTTTTCCTTAAACGAAGTTTGTTTTCTTGTTTCCACCTGTAAATCTCGCCTTCTCTTAAAACCTTTAGCCTTAAATTTCTGTCCAGATTAAGGTTTCTTTTTTGGGTCTTTAGCTTCGAAGTGGACAAGGTGGCGTTTGTTGGAGACAAAGATTTCGAGTTTCTGGTTACCAATTGTAATTATACTTGTTTTATTATTATTATTATTTTTGAAATGTTATCTTGTCTAAACATCAATTTTGAGTTTTTGAGACAAGAAGCTGTTTTTATTTTGAATTTGAGATTTTTGTCTTCTTTATTGTTTCTGGAAATTTGTAGTTTTGATCCAGATTGGGGTTTGTAAGCTATCAAGCTGTCCTTAATAAATCCCAATTTTTCAGCTTTTGGTAACAATTATCGACTTGTTGTTGAATTATAGTTTTCGTTTTTTTGTTCCTCTTTAATATTTGTTTTAATCACAAAACCACCCCAAATTAGCAACTTTCTGTATATGTAATAATTTATTGCAAAGATGGTGTCATCTTGAGTTTCTTCCCTTTTCTTTTGCATTTCGGGCCTCATAATCACCGGTCATTAGTTGTTAATTTAAGTTCGCGGGTCCCATGTTGATCTTAAGCAGATGATCTAAGCAGTTTTGTTTTGTTTTTTTGAAAGTGTTGTGTACTGAATTACAAGTTTCTGAGCTTTTGGTGACAATTTTAGAGTTTGTTGATGAATCAGTTCTTTCTTTCTTTTTATTCAATTTTTGACTCAATAGAGAAAAAACAAAACAGAAAAGAAAAACCCAATTTGTGTCATCTTCTTTTACCTTCTGGGCCTCATAAACGCAAGCATCGATCCCAAGTTGTTAGGAGAAATCCTGACTGTAATCTAATTTTGGAGGTCCCACTTTGAGCGTTCTTCTTAAAGATTATGAGTTACTGGTGTGTCATTTTTTCAGGGTTTTGACATTGGAAGAAAAATTGGCGATAAAAATGATGTTATCAGCATCACCAGCCGCCGTGACAAGGAGCTCTTTGGAGGAGATGCTAGATTCGCTGCGGCGACGAGATGAGGCTTTGGAGAATTCAAAGGACCTGCCGCCTGCTTTGCCCGCACGGCCTGCTTCTAGGGCACGCCTTCCTTCAGCACGCCACTCACTGCCTACAGACTTTAAAGTTGGTTCCAATGGACAAGTGGAGAGCAAAGTGGAGACAAGAGTTACTAAAGTGAAGGAGTATAATAAAAGAAAGGAGAAGGAGTTAGGGTACAAATCAGGGAGTTTTGGAAGCAAGAAAATGAGGAAAGATCAAAATTGTGTGGATTCTAATCCGTATGTAGAAGAGAATAATGAGAAAGTGAAGGGACCAGTCACGGGTTCAGTGCCAAAGGGGAAAGAGTGGGATGATAACATTGGTTATTTTATCAAGAAGGTAACTGATGAAAAAACTTAATTAATGTGTTTGGTTTTTATTCTTGTTTTGTTGGATTAACTTGGTTATTGGTGTTTAATATTATTATTAGCTTGCAATTTCGTGTTGCAAGAAGAGGAATGCTCGGGTGTTTCTTGTTATGCATGTTTTGTTAGTTAAGGTTTTTGTTATAATTACATTGCAGAAATAGTAATTTTAAGAGTTTTCCTATCATGGGGAATTCATTGGTGTCATGTGTTTGGTTTTTATTCTTATTTTGTTGGATTAACTTGGTTATTGGTGTTTAATATTATTATTAGCTTGCAATTTTGTGTTGCAAGAAGAGGAATGCTTGGATGTTTCTTGTTATGCATGTTTTGTTAGTTAGGGTTTTTGTTATAATTACACGGCAGAAATAGTAATTTTAAGAGTTTAAGAAAGTTTCTTATCATGGAGAATTCATTGGTGTCATGTGTAGCAGCAGGGGTACTTAAGTTCGAAGAGAACAGTAGTTCCTATTCTATATTGCTGTACTTACTGGAAGACTAACTTTGAAGAAAGAGCAGAGTTGTTATTGTTAATGGTTTATGGTGGGTGGGGCAGAGTGCGAAAGAAGATACAAGTTAACTTTGTTGTGTTGTTGAGATGAGTTCGTAGGTATCACGTAGTGTGTACTTGGATGGCACCTTTTATCATAAATGGGTGTCTAGGATTTTGTGGTGCATGGTGCTTTTCAAAATATCTTTTTGCTTGAAAAATGCATGAAAATGCGTTCTTTCAATTTGTTTTTATTTTTTTGAAATTAGCACATTAAAATCATTAGAAATCACTAAAAAACATCAATTTAATGCATTTTTAAGCCAAAAGCACTTTTAAAAAGCACCTAAAAGCAGAAGCAAAAGCTGTGCCAAATTTAAATTAGAAGATCCACTGTAGCTGAAGTGTTTAGAGAGGCTAGATGCTAAGGATTTGTTATTTATTGTCAATTATTACAGTAGCTTCCCAGAAGGCACGTAATTTAAATTAGAAGATCCACTGTAGCTGAAGTGTTTAGGGAGGCTATATACTAAGGATTTGTTATTTTATTGTCAATTATTACAGTAGCTTCCCAGAAGGCACCAGATTTGTTTTGAGAAGAGCATACTTTTGTGTGAAAACTCTCTCTCTGCTTTTTTCTTTAAATTTGTGAGAATTGAAACATTAATTTAAACATTTTTTTTTCAGAGGCTACGTGTCTGGTGTCGGCTCCCAAATGGGCAATGGGGGATAGGAAAGATACAGTCAACTTCAGGGGATGAAGCAACTGTTTCACTTTCATCAGGAACTGTAAGTTAATAAGCTCCTTTTATCCCTGATTCTATTTAAACATGTGCTGGTTACTTCCTTGGTGGATTATATATGCAATAATGCTTGTCATTTTGCTAGGTTATCAAAGTGTCTACAGAAGAGCTCATACCTGCAAATCCTGATGTCCTTGAGGGTGTAGATGATCTCATACAGCTTAGTTATTTAAATGAACCTTCTGTGCTTCATAATGTTAAGCACAGATATGCTCAGGATTTGATTTATGTGAGTAGAATATAATCCTGATGGTCATGCAATTGCCTTGCAAGCCAAATTTATGTTTCCTTTCTGCTTGTATTTGACCGGCTGTTGTGTTTCTTTCCACAGAGTAAAGCAGGGCCAGTTTTGATTGCAGTCAATCCTTTTAAAGACATTCCAATTTATGGAAATGAAACCCTCACTTCTTACAAGCAGAAGGCTAAGGACAGCCCTCATGTTTATGCTATAGCAGATGCTGCTTATAATGAGATGATGAGAGGTGGATGAATCGTTTTTTTTCCTTTCACCATTTGAGTTTGAAGTTAGTATTGTTTCTGAGAGTTCTTATTTCTTCATTCTTTTTTTTTTCCTGTCTGCGGTTTTGCAGATGAAAAGAACCAATCCATAATCATAAGGTTTGTTGCCTTTTTCTTTGATTAATGTAGTCTAATTTGGAGCTTTTCCATGATATTTTCCCTTGTTGTCTTGTGGTATTTTCTTTTATGCAGCTTTAATTGCCTCTTTCTTGTTTCATGAGCAATTGAGATATTTCTGCTGCTCTGAAGAGTCACTTTTATTATTTATCCTACAGTGGTGAAAGTGGAGCTGGGAAAACTGAGACAGCGAAGTATGCTATGCAGTACTTGGCTGCTCTTGGTTGTGGCAATGATGGTATGGAGTATGAAATCCTTCAGACCAATTGTATACTTGAAGCATTTGGGAATGCAAAAACATCCAGGAATGACAACTCTAGTAGATTTGTAAGTTGTCACCAATTCTTTTTCTTCTTATTGGGTTAGATTCCTAAATCTGTTGTTCTTGTAATTTGGTTTATAGGTAATTCTCAATTGGTGCAGGGAAAGTTGATTGAAATTCATTTTACCGCATCAGGAAAGATTCATGGTGCTAAAATCCAAACTTGTAAGTATGTTGAAGTTGAATAGATTGTCATTATTAGTCTGCCATTTGATATCTGGGTACTGATTAACCTGAACTCATGTATATTCAAAAACCATTCGCCGATGATAATTGTTGATAGTCCTACTCGAAAAGGTAAGTTACCCCTGCTTCTGAAGTTTTAGCTTGGAATTTCAATCAGCATCACCATCCATTTCTGACATTACATTTTCTCATTTGACCAGTCAAGAGTAGTTCAGCTTGCCAATGGTGAAAGATCATACCATATCTTCTATCAACTTTGTGCTGGTGCTCCGTCGACTCTTAGAGGTACTGTTTTTGCATTATGCTACCTTGCATGGGATGGGATGCATGTATTTTCCATTCTTTCACAGAACAGGAACTAGTAGCATTGACATCTCGTGTCTATCTATAACTATATATGTCTTCTAGAATCTCAACTGAATGTTAGTTGCACTGGGGAATGAAGGTTCGCTCAGTCTTGGAAAAATCAAAGCCTTTTTTCTCTCCCCAAAAATATTGCAAACCCCCCCCCCCTCCTTTCCCTTAAAAAATAAGAATTGTGAATCCTTGTTTTTCCATGTTTATGTTGAAACTATATACAATTTTGCTTTGTTTTTCATCTGGACAACATTTGCTCCTACCAAGTTCAATTTCTTTTTTCCCTGACCCTATTAGCATCCAAAAAAACATCTGGTGTCATCCACTTGGTTGTGCAGTTTCTCGATACTCACTATTACCAAAGTACTTTTCCTCTCTTAGATTGTTATTGCTTTTATTTTCATTGGTGGTTGAAGCCTGTAAATCCTTGTTGTGCCCTCAGATTATAACAATTTGTTTTTTTTTTTTTTTCAAATGATATTTATGCTTGATCAATGTACTTACGTATTATGTTGTCTTTCTCAAAATATAATGCATTTCTGATTTTTCATAATTGGAAACAGTTCTTCATGTTCTGCCAAATGAACAACTTTTCCTGTTAAAAAGAAAATGAAATCTGCAAAAATGGAAAGATGTTTTTTGTAACCAAATGGTATATCATCCAATTGCTTGAACATTCTCTATATGCTAATTTTGTTGGTGATTTATAATTGTAGAAGACACAACACACTGAAATTTGTTAATGGTCAATCATAAATCCATATAGCTGACTGAGATTACTTTGGGAAGGCTTTGTTGTAGTTATCAATCAGAAACTCTCATGCTACTTCTATGTTCTCTACTTCTATGTTCCAGCTCTTTTTCTTGAAAAGATAAACATATATCATGTGTTCTCTACTGAGATGTTCCAGCTCTTTTTCTTGAAAAGATAAACATATATCATGTGTTCTCTACTTCTATGTTCCACTATGCAATTGATTCATAAGTTGGGGTAATTTCTTGTTTCTTCTGCAGATAGACTTAACCTTAAAATGGCTAGCGAGTACAAGTATCTTAACCAGAGTGAGTGCTTGGTAATCGACGGTGTTAATGATGGCATGAAGTTTCATAAGCTTGTGGTAATTCAAATGCTTGTCTGTTTATGGGTTGAAGGCCCACTGTCACTTCATTTTATTTCATGGTCATAAGCATCCATCTTTCCCTATTTGTGTGTTATTTTCCTTATCTCCCCAGGAAGCCCTGGACATTGTTCAAATTCACAAAGAAGATCAAGAGCAGGCATTTGCAATGCTTGCTGCAGTATTATGGCTTGGAAACATTTCATTTCAAGTAATTGACAATGAAAATCATGTGGAGGCATTGGCCGATGAAGGTAAGAGTGATATCAATTTGAGTAAATTGAATTGCCAGCTTTCAGTACTTGACAATAGCTGACAACATCTTATTTTCTCTTATATCACCATAAATGTAATTGGGAAATCACATAGGCTTGATTAGCTTGTCTCGAGTCATCATAAAAAAGGTGCAAGTGCCTAGTTGAATCTGTTCATTGTTTTAAGAGTTGGTGTCTTCCTAACACTAAAGGAAGAATATTTTCATGGAAAGAGATGGGGTTTAATGAGTTTGGTCCTGGATTTCCTATGGCAATTTGGATGAGCATAATCACCTTTGCAATTTCATTTCAAGCATCATGCTGAAATAGTATTTAATGTGTTTGAATGTCTGCTGATATAAACACTCAGTTGAATGAGTGGAATGGATCTATCCAATGATTTTGATTAATAATGGATCTTCAAACATGCACATTGCATGAGGCAATGCTAAATTCATCACATGCTATCACTGGTATATCATGGTGATTTTTCTGAAATAAGATTGATTCCATTTGTTTTCCTTTTGGCAGCTGTAAACAGTGCTGCCAGGCTATTAAATTGCAGTGCCCAGGATCTGATGTTGGCTCTATCAAGCCATAAAATCCAAGCTGGAAAGGATAGCATTGCTAAAAAATTGACAATGCAGCAGGCATGTTTAGTTCTTCATTTGAAAACAAATTTACCCATGCATTACCCCAAAAGCATTGTATATTCACCTGTGATACATGGTTTTTTAAGGGTTCCTTCTCGTATTCTTTTCAGGCTATTGATAGAAGAGATGCATTGTCAAAGTTTATCTATGCAGACCTGTTTGAGTGGCTTGTGGTACAAATAAACAAGTCATTTGAAGTGGGTGAACTGATGATTACTGGGAGATCCATAAGTATCCTTGATATTTATGGATTTGAGTCATTTAAGGTTTATAAATCTTATCTATCTGTTTGGTGAGACTTTTAGTGCTCTACACTTGTGTCCCTGATGATCACCTCTTTACATTTTCAGAATAATAGCTTTGAGCAATTTTGCATAAATTATGCAAATGAGAGGCTGCAGCAACATTTCAACCGGCATCTATTTAAACTTGAGCAGCAGGTAAGCATATCATATTGAAGCAACATCAACACTGGGGTGTGCTGATCATAATGGAAGTGGCCTTTGTGGTTGCAAGCAATGGTGCAAAATGCTATCCATATGCTATCATTTCATACACAAACTTATTTTCTGTGTTTTTTCACTGTGAATGAATGTTTACATGTCATCTCTAATTAATAAAAATGAAATGAATATGCTTTTGCTGTCTAGACACTTGCAAAATTGTGTAAGAGGGATTTTTAAAAGCGAATCAAGAAGTGTACATCACCAAAATTGTTGGCCTCTCTGTTTCCATTAAGTTATGCTGCCTGGTCATAGGCATGAAACAAATGTGACATCTATGTAGATTGTTGCAACTCCAATATTGAAGCATCTAAGTATTCAGTTAAATTTCTGTGCTAACTTGTAAGTTGCATTTTAAAATGTTTGTATTTAGAAAATGTGTAGAAAGTCATATTTTAGGTCTGCATTGCTCTGATCACACCAACTAATTATCGCAACCATTTTTCTCTATTTTAAAACTTGTATTCTTTTATTTCCTCAACTATAAAGTCTCATTGACTTTTTGGGTGTATTTTCTCACCCCGCTTCCTGCTTAAGAATTTTGGTTAATGAAATCTGATTGTTTTAACTGTCAAACTCACCATTTTATTTATTAATTGCAGGAGTATGAAGAGGATGGGATTGATTGGACTAAAGTTGATTTTGAGGATAACCAAGAGTGCTTAAATCTCTTTGAGAAGGTATTGTAACAGCTTCTCTTGTCTATGTCCTGCACATGCATATTTAGAGTTCTCCTAGGCATGTGATAACAAAATGCTTGCCTTATACTGAAGGTGGTCACTCCTTAATTGTTTTGGTTTCTGCAGAAACCTTTGGGGCTATTGTCGTTATTGGATGAGGAATCAAATTTCCCCAATGCCACTGATTTAACCTTTGCCAATAAGCTCAAGCAATATTTGAATGGTAATCCTTGCTTTAAAGGTGAAAGAGGCAGGGCTTTTGGTGTTTGTCATTATGCTGGAGAGGTGAGTTATAGTTTACTTTTGAGGAGCTATGATTTTTTGCTCTGTTGAAATTTTTAAGTCAGATTGGCAGCTTTAGTTCAATCAGGGTTTTTGCTTGTTCCGTTGTATTAGATTTGAAATGAATACATGTAAAGCAGTTCATAATATGCTTAAGAAAAATCTTACATGATGACAACAACTGACCACAGAAAAAGTTAATAAAAGTTACAAAAAATGCCTATAAATAGGGATCTGATATTTACGAAGACTTCAACCCTTGTACTATTAATGATTTTGTAGATGTTTTTTTTATGTCCATTGGTGGTCGTTCTGCATCATCCATCTTTCCACCCTTTTCTCGCTCATGATTTTCATGTTTTAAATTTAATTATCAACAATTCTGGAAAAAAAAGAAAGTTCCATATAATGTGGGATAACTGAAGATGCAACATGGTGCTGTATATCTTCCTGCTTATATTTCGTCCTTGTAGGATTTTCTTATCATTAAGTAGTTAATTAGATAATAGGAAACAATTATATTGCAGCACCTAATCATGGCCAGGCACCTGTTGCAAATTTGATCCACTTGTAGAATAAAGCTACAATGATGAAACTCTGTAGAGCTTTTATAGCTTCAATTTTTCTCAGTAGTTGGAATTGATGCCAAAAACTTAAAAAGGAAACTCTTAATGTCGGAACTCATTTGTTCTAAATCCAAATTTTAATATTTATTTGCATCTTAGCAATGAGACAAGTAATTTCTCATAATTGAAAATGCTCTAAGATATTTATTTTGATAGAAGGTACTTTTTCTTGTAATTGGCATATTTTACTATTTTGTTTGAGTAGCATCTCCAGCTGTCAGCTAAAATTACATTTGACTCTGATCCTTAGACACTATTATTCTTTCTGAACCTTTGAGTTGATAATAGGTTAAAGAATAAACTAATATTTGGAGATTTGTCAGGTTGTGTATGATACAAATGGGTTTCTAGAAAAGAACCGAGATCCAATGCATTCTGATTTTATCCAATTGCTATCATCATGTGGTTGTCAATTACTGAAATTAGCAAGTCCATCCAGCCAATTTGGTGGGTCGGAACCCTCGATGCAAAGTGTTGGCACAAAGTTCAAGGTAGATAAGCTTCTACTGTTCTGCATAACAATTATATTTTTCTGGCATTTTGAACACTTTTACCGGTTGCCTTTGGGTGCTCTAGAATTGATCGCTGCATACTAAAAACTGTATCTTGTGCTTGGGCAAAATAATAATTCTTCTGGCAACAGCATCAACCATTTTTTTTTTATCTGCATTCTGGCATCCTTTGTATTTTGCAAAATGTTGAGTGGCTGTTCCTGCCTGCAGAGTCAACTCTTCAAACTAATGCACCAGTTGGAGAAAACTACACCTCATTTCATTCGCTGCATAAAACCAAATGGTAAGCAGCTTCCTGGCCAGTATGAAGATGATCTTGTCTCAAAGCAACTCCGATGTTGTGGAGTTTTGGAGGTTGTGAGGATCTCAAGATCTGGATATCCTACTCGAATGACTCATCAAGAATTTGCAGGAAGGTAAATAAGTTACAATCTGTTAGTTCTCCAATAATTCCTTATTTTAAAGCTGATCGTTCCTATCATAACCCTGCATGTGATTTAGGTATGGTTTCCTGCTCCCGGATACAAATGTATCTCAGGATCCATTAAGCTTGTCAGTTGCTGTTCTAAAAAATTTTAATGTCCTCCCTGAAATGTATCAAGTTGGTTACACCAAAGTGTATCTTCGGATGGGCCAGGTATGTACTCATGTTATTTTCACAGTTCATAAATGTTTTGTTATGTCCTCTAATATGGTGTTTATGGATTACATCTGCGTTGCTTTTAATGGCCTTGAAGTTGTACTTCAGCCTTTTAGCATGGACTTGATGATGGGGTGTATTTTGCTAAACCTCCAGGGCTGCATTTAATCATTGGATTGTCTTTATATTAAATTACCCTGGCACAGTCTAGAAAATAAAGTCTTAACAGAAAGTGTTTTATACATAATATATGAAAAAAAATAATGATAAATAAAAAAACTAACAATAGTGTAAGATGACGAAGTAAAAGTTTTGAGTGCATGGCTCTTGCCAGTGTTGTCAATGGAATAGAGGAGCTTATGATCTGATCAAAGTTTATCAAGCTTAGCAACAGATCCAAGCTTGAGCTGCCATTAGAAAATGTATTTCTAAGCTTTTTAGAATTAAACCTCATGGAGCTTGAATGGAACAAACCTCTACTCGTCTTGTCTTGGCTTGTTTCTTCTCTGGTGCAATAGATCCAAGCTCTGCGACAGTTCCAAGCTTGAGCTGCCATTAGAAAATTTCTTTCTCAAGCTTTTTAGAATTAAACCACATAGAGCTTGAATGGAACAGACCTCTACTTGTCCTGGCTTGGTTTGTTTCTGCCCTGGCGCAATAGATCAAGCTATATATGGCTGCTGTCATCATACTGGTTAGCTTTGATTTCTGCGAACATTTTCTTGTCCTTGTGGCCTTGATTGACTGTTGCTTTAAGTATCAATTGCTTATATGCACTCCAGTATATTAGATTAGGGTTTTGATCAGAAAAAGGAAGAGATGAGTTAGAAAAAATTAAAGTGGCTGGAACAATATTGGGTTGCTGGCTCCTCTCTGTTCTTGCTTGTAATATTTCCATTTCTCATTACGTGAGGTACAATCTATTCTTCTGTGTACAATAATATCATCATTACCCAATTTAAGAGCAAAACATAGCTTAGTTCACACATTAGTTTGATGCTACTTTCAGGAATTGGTTTGAATAAATCTCTTTGCTTGTAGCAAGATTTTCATGTTTAACTAGCTCCCTGACTCTTATTGTTGGCTCACAGATTGGAACATTAGAAGAGCAGAGAAAACAGTTTCTGCGAGGTATTGTTGGGGTACAAAAATACTTCCGTGGTGGCCAGGCCCGTCGCAATTTCCATGAACTCAAACAAGGAGTGATGGTATTACAATCATGTAATGCACTATTCTTCAAAAAAAAAATTCAATGGTGCTCTGTATGTTTTTGCTATATGGCACCAAAATCATTTGCTTTGTAGTCTTGTTAATTTCATATTTTGGCTCACATTTTCTTTGCACCATACAAATACAAAGCGTATTTTCTGTTTTAGGTGTCCTTTGTCCTTGGTGCTCTGTATGTTTTTGCTATATGGCACCAAAATCAGTTGTCAGGCAGCTCTTAGCATAGTCTGTTCCTTCGGGATGGATGCTGAGGAGCTTGTTATTGATTATTTAAGTATTTTCTGCTCAGCATTTGATTCAAGTTACTATTGAGATGCAGTTGTCCGTGGTGAAAACATAAGAAGGAAATTCAATCACATTAAAAAGAAGTGCACAGCTTGTGCTCCCATAGCAATGGACGAGCAGCTAGAAGCAGCTGTATATTTACAATCTGGTAGATGCTGTTATTTATTGCTGATTTTTACTTTTTGTCTGTTAGATACAATATTCTCATTATTTGTCCCTGCAGTAATCCGGGGGTGGTTGGCTCGAAAGCAATTCAACAATATGCATAAAATGAAGCGGTTAATCCATGAGAATTCAAATTCTAAAAGAAAGCCAGGCAAGAAGATTTCAGAAGTGAAGGTACGCTCTTTGGTGTAATTATTTCGTTTCAACAACCCGAGTTTATTTTCTTTTTTGTCCCTTTGTTGAAATTGGTTGTTGGTCACTGCCTTTCCCAAATATAATGTACAGAAGTTTGCACGTATTTGGTTTCTCTGGCTTCTGGCAAGATTTCTTTCAATTAGTTGTATTTCCTTTGTCATTTGTCTTATGAAACTCATCATGGGAGGAAGGGCCACAAGGCTGAAATTTGTATCACTATTATGCATTTGTACAGATTTTTTCTGCACACACCCACACACAGTTTTAAGCTGTATGGATGCCAGGTTCATTTGTTGAATGTCCAATACATCCTTCTTTCTGGCTGTATAGTGTTTGTCTTTCATTGGTTTGAATTGATTTCTAGGTATTTGACCTTTTCCATATCATGTATTCAGTCAACCTATTGTATTTTCTTCTGAAATCTTGATATTCAATAAAACAATGTGCACAATAAATAATTGCATTTACTGTCGTTGGTCTGCCTGCTATAATGCATTATATTCAACCTATGATAGATGACATTTGTTGATGAACTGCAACCTTTCAGGGCAGTGTTAATCCTTGGCCTTGTCTGTTTGAACGCTATACTTTGGGTATAACATTGGTGTTGGTGCAATCATGTTGTTCCATTCTACTGTGATGAGATTTCATGTATGCTCTGACATGTGCAATATTTAGAGAGGCTTTTTCCTTGTTTTTTCTGTGCATATCAAGCATCTTTGAAGAGCTAAGAAGTTGACTTCTCGTGCTTGACCAGGTCATACCACAAGAGCAGATTGACATTCAGACTTCAATTTTGGCAGAGCTCCAAAAAAGGGTTGTTAAAGCAGAAGCAACAATTGGGCAAAAGGAAGAGGAAAATGCTGCACTGCAAGAGCAATTACAGCAGTATGAGAAAAGGTGGTCTGATTATGAGGCAAAAATGAAAGCAATGGAAGAGATGTGGCAAATGCAGATGTTATCATTGCAAGTGAGTTTGCTTGTTAATATTAATTCATTACTAAGTGCATACATCATATGTTTTATTTTGTGTTTAGTATAACAGGAACTTAAAACAGATTTAAGAACTGTGGAGAAATTAATTTCAAGCAATTGCTTGTATATTGAACTGTCATTATATTTCACTAGATACATAGACTGTAGGATTAGATTGTCAATTGGAATTGGTTTGAGCATTCCGATGTACATATTAGGTATATTGGCTGTCCAAGATGATCCACTAAATAAGCATAGGGACTTCCAATGCTCTTTAGCTGGTCTAGGTCCCACTATAGAGCCAAAAAAAAGTGGAGTAATCGTAAATTGTATGGTCATGCTCTTTAACTGAGTAGTATCTTCAATTTTCTAATGTTATTTGATGGATTTATTTTCAAAACCCAGGAGAAGTTGAGAAGGCAACTTTAATAAATATCCTCTGATGAATGATTCAATGGCTGCAATGGTAAATTTTGTTGGTATTGGGCTGGTTCAGGTCCATGTCTTCTGAGGAGATCAAAACCTTTCTGCTACTTCCTTTATTACTGATCTCTGCACCATGATCCATCTCAAAGCCGAGAATTAAGAGATTAATTTTTGCATATTGATGCGTGATAATCCATCTAAATTTGTTATGGTTGCTCCGCTATCAATAGCTTCAAATGCAATGTGGAAAGTAAAATTACTGATCTCTTATTGATGTGTGTGCACACAAGCCTACACACACAAAGATTGAAAACTGCGAAGTAACTCATTATCCATTGCCTGACGAAGTATTCTTTAATTCTACTGCAGACAAGTCTTGCCGCTGCCAGAAAGAGTCTTGCTGCTGATAACACTGCAGCCCAACCTGGAAAACTTGATTCTTCTACATCACCTCGTGATTATGATTCTGAAGATAATGTTTCAATGGAATCACGAACTCCTGGTGGGAACACACCCAACATATTTGCTAATGCCTTTCCTGATTTAAGAGCAGGGAGGGAGAATAATGGTCCTGTAAATGTAGTCAACAATCTCGCAAAGGAATTTGAGCTGCAGAAACAAAATTTCGATGATGATGCCAAAGCATTAGTTGAGTTCAGGGCAGGACAATCAGCTTCCAACATGAATCCTGATGAAGAGCTTCGAAGATTGAAACTTAAGTTTGAGACTTGGAAGAAAGACTATAAGGTTAGATTACGGGAGACGAAGACAAGGCTTCACAAACTTGGGCATGGAGAAGTTGATAGAAATCGCCGAAAATGGTGGAGAAGATAGGCAGGCATGAGAGGATCAAAATGATCCAGCTTATGATATGATCATATTTGGTGTGACATGGAGAAAGTTGAAGAGTACTCAAAGCAGCAATCAAGGAGCGACAATGCTTCCAGGAAGCTATTTCCTTTCCGATTCTGGATGTGTTGCTTTTATTCTTGTTATGGCAACTGCAATTGGTATATTTCATGAGGGTAGTGTAGTTGGAGAAATTGTACGCGTCTACCAATTTTTGTTGCTTGGTGGAAGGATTGACGGCCATGTGAATAGCCAGATAGGTTTGTTCCTGTCCCAGTTTTTTTTTTTTTTTTTTAGTGGAAGTCATTTGTATATTTTGTTAGCGTAGATGCAAGGACGAACTTGGTAGTCCCAATTGTGAAATATGGAGTGAAATTGCTATGTTGCTTGTTATGTTGTTCTATCATAACAAGTATATTGTAAGTAATTTGTTCCCCCCCTGAAGCATCGGGGCATTGTTCTAATCTACTTTGCTGTCATTGTTTTGTTCATGCAAATACCAAGTTCATATTTGTAAGAAACATTGCTAGAAAGTTGAATCAATCAATTAGAAATGCTATTTCTCATGGTGTTTTTAACTTTCTTGAATATCTATTTGATGCAATGGCAAAGCAGGCAGTAGGGTTTGTATATCATTGATACCATGCCTCCATGTTTGAAGTTCATCTTAATTAAGAAAACCTTCAGTTGTCACAACAATTTACACTGGATCACACAATAAAACAGGTTATACAATTTACTTTGGATCTCAACGATACAAAGTCTTTAATCTAGAAGTACAAGAACCATGACAATTCAGGCAACGTCTTTCCATTCTAATCCAAGAAATTAAATGTTAATTCACGACCCAGGCACAAACTTGGTGGCGTAGACCCAAGCGTTGTTAGCAACAGGGTTGTCTAGGTGGTCCAAGAGATTCTCCAGTGGACCTTTTCCAGTAACAATAGCCTGAACAAAGAATCCAAACATGGAGAACATGGCTAGCCGTCCATTCTTGATTTCCTTCACCTTGAGCTCGGCGAATGTAGCTGGATCATCGGCCAGGCCGAGAGGGTCGAAGTATTGGCCACCAGGGTAAAGGTCATTACCCTCTCCTACTCCGGGGAGACCATTGATGCGGAATCCCTCAACAAGGCCCATGAGGACAACTTGGAATCCAAGGACAGCGAGGATGCTTTGGGCATGGACAAGGTTGGGGTTGCCCAAGTAGTCCAAGCCACCTTCTGAGAAGATTTGAGCTCCAGCTTTGAACCACACTGGTTCCTTGAAGTCTACTTTAACCCATTTCTCAAGGACCTCTGGGGTGATGCAGCCTAGTGCTCCAAGCATAGCCCATCTGCCATGGATCACCTAAGAATATTGCACAGTAGTTTTAATTCGACGTTGTCAAAGATCCTTCTTTCCATCACTAAAACCTCTCCAAGAATTGTGCTAGGCTAGTACTATCCAAGTCGCATTTGTATCAAAATATTCCATCTTACATGTTTTCGAAGGCAATTATTATTCATCATAGAGAAACTTGTCATGATTTTGGAGACAAAAAGGTTACCTCAAGAGCCCTGTTCTTAGCAAAGGCCTCAGGATCAGCTGATAAACCAGCAGTGTCCCATCCATAGTCACCTGGGAATTCTCCAGTCAGGTATGAAGGAGTCTGAGCTGAAAATGGTCCCAAGTACTTCACCCTGTCAGGTCCATACCACAACTCATTGCTCTGTTCAAGCAGAACCTATCCATGTTATCCCCCATCAAAGGAAAAAAAAAATAAGGACAACTAGAGGAGAGAGAGAGAGAGACAGAGAGAAACCTACCATGGTGTATTTGCCATTTCCCGTGGATACAACATCTCTAAGAGGGTTAGCATTTGAACCCCTTTTGCCAAGAAACGGGGTTGGTCTAACAATGGTGCTGGAGCTAGCAAGTGATGCCATTGTCTTGCAAATACTTTCAACAGTACTGTTTTCTTAGGTTAAAACTTGTTGATGTCTCTTGAAGAGGAGAGAAATGCACAGTGGAAGGGCGTCGAAAGGGAAGAGTTAAGCTTTTATGTGAAGGAAAGCATGAGAATCAAAAGAACGAGTGGTGAAGAACGGAAGAGAGACATGTGGTGGTGGTGGTGGTCTTAGAGGTTTAAAACAACCAATGAGGAAGCTGCAAAGGATTTTAAGTATCGCCAACTCATCTCCTTCTATCCTCCTATGTTATCTTGTCTCTCCTTTAGATAGTTTTGTTAATCTCTTTTTGAAAAGAAATTATTTCATTTTTTAAATTCAAATCTTGAGACCCGTATTTATAAAAATTTATTTAAATATATCATGTTGAATGGTCTTCAAGATTATTTGAGAAGTGATTTAGTTTCAATTACTAGCTTTTTAACATTGTTTTACTGTGGGATGAATAATTATTTTTTTAAAAAATTGATTATATATGCAAACTTATCCCATGTGTTTTTTTATAAGAAAAAAAATTCAAAATATAAATTGAAAAACTCATATATACATCAAACTAAATAAATCAAAAACCATTCATGTTAATAAATAAAAAACAAATCATTAATAATAACTAAAGATGAAAATAAAAAAATTAAGAGATGGATATAGATTAAAATATTTGATCCCACAACATAAACTTTATATTCAGTTGTGTTTAATGACTTTGTGCTCAATATAAATGTATGTGTATATGAAATTGTTTGAATAAAATAAAAGAAAAAATATTTGTATATATTAAAATAAATATCTTTATTTTTTAAAATTTTATTTTTATAAAATATAAAATAATTATAGATGAATCGAAATAATATTTTAAAAATTTAAATACATACAAAACATTTTAAAAAAAGACCTCTATTAAAAAAACAAAATAAGCAAAACAAGAAATCATAGAAGGATATTAACTTTAACATAAATTTAAGAATTATCGAAAAAAAAGACATTAAAAAAATATCAATTAAAATAATAACCACAATTAGAATAAATTAAAAAAAAAAAAAAAGAGTGATAGTGTAGGTGACACAAGCGTATTAAAGAAAGAATAGACAATAATAATAAAGAGATACATTTTTTTTATAAAAATAAAAATCACAATAACTTTTAAAAAAAAAAACCTTAGAACTACGAGATTGGATATAAAAAAATAAATTAAGTCAATCCTAACTAGCATGATAAATATGCAACTTGAATAATAAGGGATCAACCAACTTGGGTTAACCTGCAAGACTTGTTGTCCAGGTCATGAGATCGGAATAACTTCATAAAAATAAAATTATAAAAAACTATAAAGCTATTTTTTAAAAAATGATAAGCGATGAAATTATAAAAGAAAATGAAAAAAAATATCAACTTGTGTTAATAATTTAAATTTATGAATTGAATAATTAGACTAGAAGTATCATAAATAAAAAAGAAAATAAAGAAGTTCAATTCTAAAAAATACAAAGGATGAAAATCAGAATAAAAATCAATTACTTAAAAAAAGTGAAATGAAAAAAATAATGTACGGTGTTTTTTCATATCTTTTAAAAGTATTTTTTAGTAATAAACTGTTGCTGAGGGGACCTACAAGGTATTTGAGTACAATTTTTCGTACAAAAAAAAAGAAGAATCAGAGGTCCAAAATTCATCAATTTTGTGGCTTTTTCATAAAAAAAAAAAAAAAAAACACCTTTCCTATCAGTACTAAAACAAATAGTTTCTACTTAGCAAATTCCATTCAGTTTTTTTTTTTAAATCAATTTTTAGTATGATTATATCAACCATAAACTACTTGTTTACACTTTAGAATATTTAGTGTTTGAAAATCACTTAACCTTCTCAAAAGCACGACCTCGACCTAAAGCTTCATACAATCAACTTTATAGAAATGCAAAAGGATTATGTGTTTTGTGCGAAAAAAACAAAATCTCAACAACCTATTTCGGTTATTTTTTTTTCAACGGGAAACTCAAGGGATTTTATAAATAACACTTGAATCTTTTTTCATTTAAAAAATTTTCATTGTATACACAGCTGTGAAAACAAACTTATGTTTAGTTGTATAATTTTTCAATATTAGCTAAATTACATTGTAAAAAAAGAAAATATATTTCCTTGCAGCTCATCCTACTATCCAATTCAATTAGAATTATTAGGAATACTAATGTTAATTAATTTTATAAGTATAAAATTATTAATTTTTATGTTAATATGTGAGGGGAAGAGATGATGGAAAATTTAGAACAATTTTCCAACGACACTCAACCCTTGCTTTCTATCCTCTTTCCTTAACCTTATAAAAAATTGTGTCAAGGAGAAAGGGACATAAACATGGACAAATTGAGCAATTAGTATTCAAATTAAAAAGTAACAGTGAATTAACATAACAGTAAAAAAATTTGCTGCTACAGTTAGCCACAACATCAATTAAATTCTAGTAGCCATCCCACACGTATTCTAGCAATAAATTTTCTTGTATTTAACTCTAACAAAAAATTAGTTCTAATGAGATTTATTATTAATTCTGTTAACTTTGATATTTAATTTAGTTAATAATTTTAAAGACAAAAACATTTTAAAATGCTTGAATAATAGGATGAGTTTGATTTTTGGGTGTTTAAAGAAAAAAAAAATAAGTGTTCGATGAAATTTTTTAAAAAATTAAGAGTTGAGGCTGTGAGTTTGAAAAAAAAAATGATTGTTGAGTTTATGTATGTTTTTAATAATATTTCGTGCTTCGCATTTCTGAAATATAATAAGATAAAAGTATGTTATTTAATTTTTTAAAATAGTATTATTTTGTAAAAACTTTTAAAATACTGTGTAATTTTTTTTTTTAAAATCCAGAAACATTGGAGAAAAGTGGAAGAAAAATATTGCAAAAAGCTTAAAAGAATCTTCATTCTTTCTTAATTCCTTGTATCGAGGTCTCCCTTCCTCCCGAAATATAATTTGTCCTTCATGTAAGAAAATGAACCCAGCCGTGACAGTAGTCTTCGCCCACTCTCATTCCATCATTTCAATATTTCAAAATTTCCCAACGGTCGAATTACTTGCCCCATCTTTCCATAAAAACCATACCATTTTATTAACATTTCCACCCTCCCATCAAAAGATCTCAGCCGTCAAATTTAGTGGGCTCCACATAGTCCACTAACTCTAAATCAATCCGACGTCCTTAACTCACTCAAGCAGAGATCTAAGACACTTGTAACGTCACGTGTAATAAAAACGTGGCAGTCTCCACAATGGGATTTTTGTTAAAAAAAAAAAAACAGGAGAGAAGCGGAGGAGCCAAGAGAACAAACAAAACCCATTAGATTAGAAATGGAAAATTTGGGTTCTTTACAACAATTCAATCAAGAAACACGAACAGTGTGATTTTTTGTTGTTGAAGGGTTCTTCTTCATCACTTACGAAAGAAACCATAAAATGGATCTGGTAAATAAGGATAGAGATCACTGGGCATTTCTGGTAACTCTCGTACTTCTTTTATTAAAAAAAAAAAGAGAGGATTCTAATGGGGTTTATGGTTTTTTCTGTATCTTTGAATGGGTACCCGATTTTTGTTGCATTGTGAAATGTTTTTTCTTTTTGGTTGTTTTTGTCACATGTTTTATCAGGGTCATGTGTGTAGTTTATGAGGGGTTATCTAACAGGTTTTGATTGAAATTTCGAGGTTCTTTATCTTGAATTTGGTATCTTGGTAGTATCTCTGATAGGGATTTAACATGTTTGGGGCAAGAGATGTTTTATTTCTAATATATTTTTAATCTTGGGGTCCTATTTTGATTATTGATTGTATTTTTTCATTTTTTTTTTAGATTTGTTGTAGATTATGTCATGATATAAAATGTTGATTTTGGACTTAGTTAATATTCCTGAATTGATTTGATCATATTTGATGTCTTGTTTCCAAAACTTTAGGCTCAGTTGATATCATTTTTTTTTCAATCACATTGCCTTTTGTTTGCTAATGGTGGCCTTTATATTTTATCTGGATTTTCACGCATTCATTTATTACACGTTGTTGATTACGCTCTGATTGTTGATGTATAGGAAGAAATTGAAGCACCAATTTGGGTGGATTTTTTGGTAGAAGCAAAGTCTAACTACCAAGATGTGTTAGTTCATCACTTCCTCTTTGTGTTATGAACTGCTACTAGAATTCCATTTTTTTTCAGAATTCCATGGTAAGCGAAATTCTGCATTTGTGATACTGATACGTTTCTTTTTTCCACGTTGCAGAGATGATGAGTGGTTTAGAACTAGCCATCCGTAAGCATCTTTATCCTCCTTGGTTATATTTCTATTTTCCATATTTAGCAGTGGAATTTTTGTTGGTGAAAATCTAAAATAGTGATTCTTATTAACAACTAAATCAATACAGGTTCCACCAATGTTCTTCTCGCCAGTTAAAATCTGCGTTTGCTTATTCTGGTGATAAGAGTACATCTTCAGATTTTGAGTGTAAGGGGTCATTTTCCCCGAATATTCCATCCTCTGTCTCAAGATCAAGGGGCAAACATTATGCAAGCAAGAAATGGGGAGGAGGTGGTCACGATATTTCAATGAATAAGCAGCATCCAGTTAAGGTGTTAAGTAAGTCTTCGAGGGTGAATTCAGAATCCAAAGACAAAATAAAACCCAAACTAAGCTTAGTAAATTCTAAAGGAACTTCTAGGTCAAAAGTAAGCGTGGTTTCTGGGAAGAGCTTCACTCGAAATGCTAAGGAAACTGATTTAGAAGCCAAATCTGGTCAAGGTGGTACAGAAAGTAGTTTGAATTCTCTGGTGGTTAAGGCAGCTGAAAGCAATACAAGTACTGTTACATCTGAGAGAGATCATCAAGCAAAGCAAAGGAACCTAGAAGTATCAAGTCGAGGATTTGATCACGCAAGTGGGCTTTTGTCAGCTGTCAGGAATGGTCTCAGGAAAAGCTTTGTTACAAGAAAAGCATCAAGGGTGGAGATTAATGATGAGAATAAGCAATTAAGAGATCGCAAATCTTCATCCAGCAAATCTAGTTGGGGATCATCTTCAAACCCTGGTTACGATGCTAAGAGCTCAACACTTGCGTTCAAAGAACAAACTCCAGATAGCAGAAATGTGACAAGGATGACTGAAGCAGCGAGGAAGAAAACAAAAGATTCTGGCATGTCCAAGGCTTCTGATGTTCGAGTTAAGGAGAAGGTCTTTAATTCTAGAAAGGGAGGTATAAGTAATGTTGCAAAGTCAGCTTCCCTAGAAGCTCTGAAATCAAAGGTTAGAATCTGTACAAATTCAAGAGATGTGTGTTGCTAAATTTTTCCAAACCCAGAAACTTTTGGCTCTTTGATAAATTACATGTAAAATAACTTATTGCATTCTATTTTAATGACAGTAATAGGTTGCCAAGATGAGTGACATTTATTAAAGAATTTTTAATAAATGACTTATCATAAAGATGGGAACAAGTTGAAATTGTTAAACTTTGCAGGTCCAGAACCAGACCCTTCGTGTAAAAGCTTTGGCAGACCATAGAGGTAATGAACTACACCCATTACCTGGTACCGCAAAAGCTAAGGAGAAGGTGAGAGTCGGCGGGATCAACAAATCGGTTGGCCCTGGAAAAGAAAACGTGACAGGAAAAGCTTCCCTGAGCTTGAATTGCAGCAGCAGAGGGACTAAACTGGATGTGCCACAAAAGGGTGACAAAACAGTGTTGGTTAGACAAAAGGTACGAAATTGTCTGTCCTCAACTTCGATTTTGTTTGCTTCTTTTTTCCTGAAAATTGCATAGTCATCTATGGACATGTGAGGTTCTTCACCATTTCATTAGGATAAAATCATGCATGCGGAAATTGAATGAAACTTAACATTTCTTCTTCTTCTTCTTTATTTGTAAGCTAAACATTACACAGTTAGAAGAAGTCTGAAATGGTTAACTAAATTTTGGTAATGAGAAATTTAACAATTATAAAGCATCTTGATTTAAAGTATAAGCCTTTTCTACTTCTACCCTGTGGAAGAAATTTAACAGACTAATGCGTTCTGGTGGAAGACATTTGTTTCTTTCTTAAGATGTCTTTGGATTACAAACACAAGTAGGGAAGAAATGAAATTCTGAATCGCATGCTGGGTTTGGACTGATAAATGTGTAAGATGTGGAAGTTGTTCTTTATTGCTCCTGTCCTCGCCAATCCTCATGTTGCAATCAAATTAAAATTGGGAATTTTAGCTTGCAAAGGCATGAATGAGAATGAGCACCATTCTTTTATTCCTTTTCCTCCTCTAACCCCACTTGACCTTTCAAAAGAACGCAATAGTACTTGAGGTTTATTGCTCAAGAATTTGTTCGTGAACGTGGTAACAGTTGAAAATCAAAATTTACTCATTTGAAAAAAAATTCCAATTGTTTGCTTTTGAGTCTGTTGACGCAATTTATTTCCTAGGGAGGATTTCTTATTGGACTTGCATGCAAAGGTCTGCAGTGTTGTTACGATGTCATATCGTTGGTGTGGTTTTGCTTTTATAGTTATTTTAGTTTCATGATAATGGTGTTTTTTAAAATAGTTTTTGTTTAAAAATATATTTAAATAATTTATTTTATTTTTTAAAATTTATTTTTGATATAGTATATCAAAACAAACTAAAACACCAAGTGATATTAATTTAAAATAAAAAAAATAAAAAACTTTAATTTTTTTAAAATACTTTTAAAATATAAAAATAAACACTTTTAATAACCCAATTAGTCTGAAGATGGGAGTATCTTGAACAAAGAACCGATGCAACATCTCTTATATGATGTTTCTGGTGGATTACAAATTGAGTGTCATTATTTGGCTCAACTGTGAATTTTTGTATGCCATAGCTTCACACAATCTGATTTTTCAACAAACTTTTGAGCAGGGAAAAACCAGCAGTCCAACCAAGGGGAGGCATTCAGCAAATTTGAGTCAGAGGAGACACTTCCGATAAACAAAGCATTGCTGGACAGTACATATATTGTAAACCTAATTTCTCTATCAAAGAAACGTGAAATTTCATCCCACTTCTGTTGCTTAAATATCAAACTTGCCATATCCAGGGGCAAATTTTGTTATTATGCCTTCTTCTTTTTTTTTTGCTGGCCATGCTTAGCTTTCTTTCGTACAGGCGCCGTGGTTCTTTTCCCTCAGGCCTTGCTATCTGAGCATATACGAACTATCTGTCAAGAAGCTAAGCATTCATATTTTATACGGCCAACGTCAGTTTTCAAGCAGCTTTCATTTTTTTTTATTCCAGCAGGCTGTCTTAACAAATAACCTTGCAATTAACTCTTGTATATTTATCTGGATGGTAACTTACTTTGGGATACCACTTGGGTGGGTAAGAGGAACAAGACCCCACTTGATCATGTAATAAAAAGATCTCAAAGCTGCTTCATATTAGTCATGTTCTATACAAGCTCAAATTTGTACAAAACCACAGCAGCGGACTTCATCTGGAAAAAGGCAAGCATGCGGCAACTAGCGCTCTAGCAGTCATTAGTTCTGTGGTTTGCCGGTATTAGAAAATACTGCCGGATTAGTGTTTTCTCTTCATTTCCATTACAGAGCACGTGGGTCATCAGCAATTCTTCAAACAAGGACACACCAGAATGGGTCGCGTGATCATAGCAAACCATCTGCTCCACCAGTATCCAGGATAGGAGTGCGAGACCTCAGCTGCTCTTACCTTCTTAAAGCACCATAATTCCTTGTTACCTACAAAAGGGGATACTTGTCAGGTTCAAGTAGAACTAAAAAATGTTAATACCTTGAAGTTCAAGTATAAATTGCAAATTTGTAAGGTAGTCATAAAATAACCCGTGGAGGAGAGATTTCTAAGCTTTGCCATCTGGCAAACTGTGAGATTGACCAATTATGTTGTATTAGCTAATATGCACAAATAAAATTCCCCTAGGAGAAAGAATCTAGAAGTCACCAACCCGAGGTTGAGACTTATTTAATCTCTTTGTCACGTCGTCGTCGTCGTCATCGTCATCGTCATCATCCTTGTTCATGAGCATCCTCTGAAGGGCAGAATTTTCAGATTTTCTTCCCCGCTTTGATGGTGTAGCACCTCTTCCTCTTCCTCTTCCCCTTGCAGCAGCTCTTTTGCGTCCCTTGCCTTGGATGCTCTCATCATCGTTCTGCACAACAGACCAAATCCAGTTACATGTATATTTGATTCAATCCATTTTTGGCACATGCATTAGAATCTATCACATTAACCGAGCAACAGGAGATTCATCTTGATATATGTGCCTGATTCTCAGTTAATCAAGAGCTTCAAAAGTCAAAAGTACTCAGATTTAACAAAATTATCGAACTTGAACCTCAGAATTTAAGCTTTAGATTCGCTTTTAAAATATCTACATTTTACTTCCGGAATATTAAGTTGGACCACAAATGAGACTCTTATTTATAGGAAAGAGGCAATGTCTTGCAACCTGGTCTCCAAGAAAATATTTTGTTCCATCCAATATTATGTTAACTTGGTTAGGTTGAAGCAAAAAGAACTGAGGCTGTGTGCTTATAGACAATCACCCACATGATAAGCTTAAACAAAACATGGCCCCATCTTGCAAAATCCATTAGTAAATTAATGGCTTGTAACTAGTTTCCTGAAGATAATTCAAGATTGCTGTAATTGGTGGATGGTTCCTTCTGTTGCTAGCGGAATCCCTAGTTCTGTTTCTTTCAATTTATTCTGAGTGAAGGTATAAGATTATGGCACAGTTTTTTTTTTTACACCAATCGAGGTGATATCATGAAAACTTATATTTAAAAGAGCTGAGAAATGAAAAAACAAAGCCAATAATAGCAGCTAGCTGGCCATACCGAGCTATCAGCAACCTCATTCATTCCAAGTTTTTTTGAATCTTCACTTGAAGCTGAATCAACATTTTCATCCTCAACAGCAACACTTCTAACTGCCGCTGTTGCAGCAACTGATGCAGACCTGCAACGCCAAAAATTTGAAGTATGGCCAATGATATGAAAAGTCAGCATGCCCTTTTTGACCAAAAGAACTGCCCAGAATTTAGTGAGGTACCCCCTCAAAGGCTTTGAACAAAAGTGAGCAAATGAAAATTAGGGTATTAATGATACATGAGAATTGTTTAGCAGAGATCCTTTAAACTGTTTAACGCACTTTTTCACAAATTTCGTACACAATGAACTCTTTAACTCATATTTTTCTGTGAGTGATCAGAGCCTCCAGATTTCCCTGGTTTTGCCATAGTTGGAATTTAAATAAAACTCTGATTTGATAGATGATGCAGGCTATGATTTAATTTCCTTATTTCTTTTCTTGAGATTGTTGATGCTTAGTCCACTAAAAGCTGTCATTTAGATAAATCCCATCCCCTTCAAACATAATTGGCATGGTACTATAAATTCCATCCCTTTCTACATAATCAGACATAAAATAAGAGAAATCAGGGACAAACGCACGAACCTCTGAGACTGGCGAAACCCTAGAGTTGCATCAAGAGTCGTCTGCTTCAAATTACTTGAGCCTCTTCCCCTACCCCTTCCCCTTCCCCTTCCTCTTGCAGAAGTTTTGCCTTTACCAGTTTCTGACACATCATGTGAAGACCTAGAACCAACTCTTGACCCTTTTCGGCCTCTAGTGGTGGATGTGGAGCCAGATATCTGTGCTGCATCTTCCTCATCACTAAATGAAACAGCACTTCCAACTCCAGCACTTGTACTTCTGAAATCCTGAGAGAGAGAGAGAGAGAGAGAGAGAGAGGCTCAGACAATTTCTTTTAGCTGGTACAATGAGTTTTTAATAAGAGAAAATATTGGGAATTACTAATGTTATTGCAATGAACTTGGAAAAACCCATTTCGCTTACAAAAATTGAAAATAAGCATTAAGTACCTCCATGGACTGTGCACCGGATGTGAATTGTGCAGCATCAGTGGAGTGTACAGACCTTTCCTTGATGCGTTCCTGCACCAAGTATTATAGTATCATCAAAAAAATATATTCCTGGCTTGGTATATAACTGATTTTACTAGGTAAAATAAAGGCTCAGCATGAGCTTTGAGGAGAGCTTCTGAATGAGTCATTTGGAGCTCATTGTTTGTTGGTTTAACCACCCCAAAAGCATAATGCTAAGGCACCAATAGTAAATAATGCACACATACATATATGAAGAAAAAGTATACCTACTGAATAGACACTAACAGATGTGAAAATTAAAAGTTTCCACAACAAATAAAATCAAATTGAGCAACTGTCAAAGCCTCAAGGACTGAATAAGTGGCTGCCAACTGCTTTGAAAAATGCAACCACCTGTATATCATGCTTTGGAAAAAGAACTAAGTCCCAGGGATAATTGGACGTTAGTTAACCTTCATGGCAATTAATATTATGAATAATAAGAACATAAAATTCTTGCCTCCAAGCATTCTCCAACTTTAAGAATTAGATCTTCATCTTCAAACTTCATGGTATCTGAATCTTTTGCAATTTTGCTCTGTGGAAGTAAGTTAATAAATCAAAAGTATCAGCAAGAAATATAATGGTTAATAAATCAAAGCATCAGCAAGAAATATAATGTCCCGACACAGTGGTCCACACAAATAACTCAAAGGAGAACCACTAGTAGTCCACAATATATTATCCATATAGACTTTGACAGCATAAATGCAATGATTCAGAAGCAATCCAGTAGATATTCCATGAATTACTTCAAATTGGGAATATAGTATGGCATACTTACACGCGTTTCTTGAAGATTATATTGCACGCAAGCATAGAATGCCATCTTATCATCTTTACTAACAAAATTGTGCAATGCAACATCCAAATCATTGACCGGAAGAATCTCCATTTTCTGCAAGAACAGAAATTATCACACAGAATCAAGACTCAAAATTGATTAAAGAAAAAAAAAATGCACTATGTGACTAATTCTAAGCTATTTCTAACTTGATTCCAGGATTTTATGTAGTTCAATTTAATAGAAGGTTGAAAAGAGAATTATATGTTGGATAGAGATCTCTCATCTATGGAACCACTAAAGTCATCCTCTAGAACTGGAATAATAAAGCATTACAAGATATTTGGATCCTGTAGATGATATACAGGAACTCCATTTTACTATGATGTTTAATATTCAAACAAGAGTTACCAGGTGAAGTAATGAAGAAATGAAGGACATGATGAGTAAGTACCAGATTATTTTCAGCAACTAAAGCCTCTATGTTTTGTTGATTTAATTCTTCTGGGCGAAGGCGTTCAGTATCATCGAATTTAGCTGCAATTCAAGAAAAACATTATAGTGTTGCTTAAATACACAGCAACAAATTTACGCAATTACTACATTGAAACTGAACTTTTTATTTCTTAAAAAGGTGGGAAGAAGTACAAGACAAATCCTTGATATTATTTTCAAAACATGTTGGTTCCGTGGCATGAAATATGGACATTATCCGATAAGAAATACTTAAATAAAGAAATCATAAAAAGATTTCAATAGCAACAAGAACTCCAACATGTTTCAATGTCAAAGTTCAACAACTACAGTACCAGAACCAATCCCGTTTGGCACTGCGGTTGAACCTGCTTTTCGGAAAATTTCAAATTATTATTATTATTTTTTTGCAAAAATTGAGTACGGTTTGTACTTTTTGGATCGTTTTGATGTGCTGATATCAAAAATGATTTTTAAAAAAATGAAAAAACATTATTGGCATGCTTTTCAGCACAAAAAGCTATTTGAAAAGCAACCGCTACCACACTCCCAAACACCCGCTAAGCAACCCAAGCTGCAAGGCCACAGGTAGTGCAAAGACCAACTTGAAGGTTCCTTGCAAGCATATAGTTTAAAGTACTTGAGATGATAAACCACGGTTTGGGCTTCACTTGAAAGCGATGTTAGTTCCTTTTAGCAACTATACTGCTTTATTACACTAGAAGGTTGCAAAACTTATTTAAAAAAGAAAAAAGAAAAGAAAAGAAAAGAAAAAGAAGTTATAAATCAAGCCACAACATAAAGCAATTGTTAAAAGATGAACTTCAGGTTGACCAAGTTCAACTGGAAAATACCTGAAGCTCAAACAACTCAGGCTTCATGTAATGTTGAACAGGGAAGAGATAAGAAAAGAGTGGGGAGAGAGAGAGAGAGAGAGAGAGAGGATGAAGGTGGAGATGGGGAAGAGGAATCAAGCAATATATATATATATATAGAGAGAGAGAAAGGCACATACACCATTTTCTTTCTAAGATAAAAATATGAAAATCCCTAACAGGTCCTCCATCACCATGGTAGCACATATAACATTCATCCCTTGAAGAAAAATATTTGTGTTTTAAATTCCCTCCATAGATATGCATTGTTTAATCTTTTGAGTGTACAGGAATGTGTGGAGCTCATCACTTCATACCATGCATTTCAAATTTCCTGCTTAGGAATGTGTTGTTGAATGTTTTGTTTCAAGTGTTAGGGCAGAGTCATAAGAATTTAAATTTAGAATTGAGCAATTGCGCAGATGTAGTTCGAATTTTTTTTCAGTATTTGTAGCAGTAATGTGATACAATTGTTTTTTTTATTGGAAAAAATTGTAAAAGTATTATTATATTATAGAAGTGTATAAAAAAAGAATTTTTAAATATTTATTTTCAATATTTCAAAAGATATTGAACAATCTTTTAACCAAGGTCCACACTATGAGGCAAGAACAAGTCAATTGTTCACACTTCATCCATTAGACCTCCCCAGATCTCATACATGCAGTACTCATTGGGATTCAAAATAAAACCATAACCAAGGCATGCAATTACACATGTGCAGATCCAATTGCAATGAGGCTTAATTGTGCACACATATAGTAGAATTTACAAATAATCAGACTATCGATACAAAGAAGGTAAACAACATCGATTTGAGGTTTCACAATACCTTCATTCCGCCCCTTCTTAGAAGTCTTTGAGAAAATAAGTATGTCTTGAGGATTTGCAACCTGAAAAAAGTAAAGGAAATTAAGGATCAATGCTCGGATGTACTCAAAATAAAGTGAGCTTAACTCCCTGAATGAGAGGAGTAATGGGCAGAATACCTTTCCCACATACTTCTGTCCAAATCTTTGAGGATTTATTGTCATAAATCCAGAGTAATCTACCTGTCAAATTAACCAGATCAGTCAGCAGATGGATTAAAATTGTCCAAGAGTAAAGTATCCATTATTGACACCTTTTGCCATCCCTACTAGAAGGCTTAGGTGCCATTAGCCTCTGCTTATTGGAGACATGCAATCTATGTGAAGTTGCAAATTCCCTAATTTGATTGGTAAAAGAAGCACCAAATGCTTTTTAACCTCTTCAAAGTCAGAAGCATTGCAATATGAGTCAAATAATTTGATTGTAAGGCCAGAATAAAGTTCTGAAAAGTTAGAGTTGAACAAGAAATTGTGGCTTCAAATATGGCGGACCCTGTCCCTAATAATGATGAGTATGATTTTTTGAAAAATTAAGAACACTTTTTAAGTTTTTTGTTTAATATATGGTAATATGAAGACTTAAGAGCAGGGCCCCATAGATGATGATGAGAATGACATGTAATAAATAGTATCATCTGTAAGTATAGGCAGATGTTACCTTAATCCGAACTAAGGGAAGCTTGAGCTCTGATCTGCTAACAGCCTTTTTGCTAGATTTCTCTATCAGATTTCTGACCTACAGAAGAAGTTATGATGATACAGTTAGCAAATGCACAGCACCAATGAAGTCTATGATAAAGTGGTAAGATGGCATTGGTAACCTAAAATATCCAAAATTGTCCTTTCCAATCGTAGGAAACAGGACTTACCACTTTGTCTAAATGTTCAAGAATTGAATTCTGATCATTGGGATCAATGTCAGATTCATCCTTTAATACAATCTGCATGATGAAACTAAGCAAGTTAGTAAAGTTCTTTCACAGATGAAGTAAGAAAGTCATTAGGTTACCTCTTTATATTACCTCTTTATATTCAAAAGGCCTCACAGAAGTCAAAGGTATCTTGGTTGGGCGATATTGATTTCCCTACAAGGCAAACACATCAAGAAAACACTGTAAAACAAAAGGTACCACATCTATTAAAAGGATGTTTTCTCCAAGGTTTTCCTATAGGCTACCTTAATTTCTAGAAGCAGCACATGCTTCGGCTTTGATTCTCCATCAATCAGTGATGTTGCAACTGATGAACCTGGTTGCGTTATGTGAAAACCCATCCCTGGAACTTCCTTTTAAATCAAAATCCATCTTCAATTCAGTGAGATGCAGACAAAAAAAACAGTTGAAAAAAAAATGCTAGTGGCACCTGTGGATCAACAAGGCATTCATGTTCATGACCCCACACTATGAAGTCCAGGAACCTTGGTAGAAAATGTTCATTTATAGCATTTTTTGGGTTTGTTTTCACTCTGCAGACCACAATAGAAGATTCAGAATATAAAAAAATTACAATACAAGATACAATTTTAATAATTCTAATAGACAATGTGAACGTCAAAATGTCCAGGTTAGGTAAAATTTCAAAGACAAATCTAGACATTTCCTTTTCAAGAAAAGCAGGCAAAAACACATACAGACACTTTCACACACTCGTACACACTAATACTGTTCCACTCACACACAACCTGTTCTGATGAAGTACCAGCATGTTGAACCAGTCTGACACTAGACAGCCTTCTTGGGCTTCAGGTCTCATCCACTGCACAGCATGTGGTGTCTGAGAAATTAAAGACAAACCAAACAGATAGGTGAGTGCCTCAAATAAGAAATTAAACAGCAGAAAAGGTTTCATACTAAATACCTGAAACATTCTATTAAGCCGTTCATCCCGAATGTTCCCAAGACCATAAAGAGCCACAGCTGTTGAACCCTGCAAATCAAATTAACAACAGGTCATTTCTAAAGTATTTAAAATACCCCATGCATCCTGCTAAATTTATCCACTAACATACCTTCCTGACAAGGATGGGGTAAAGTGTGATCTGACCCACTCCAGAACCCTCAAGTGCCATTTTTCCAAAATAGTTCACTAGATTGCATGCTGAAAGGATATCTACTGCAGAAAGGTTGTCCTGCACCAATGACCAGAGTAAGGAGCACAAGATGTGTTGTACTCAAGAGCAGTTGAAATATATGGTTGAATAAATGCATCAAATTTGTTTAAGGAAGTTTATTTCCATTGCCAGAACAGACAGCGAAAAATTATCATCTTAAATTAGCATTGAATAAAAAAGCCAGCAGATCCTTGTGCGCCACTTAAAAGTGAACACAAGCAGCAATAGTTATCTGCACTCTAAATTTACTTAGGAAAACCATGTTACCATAAATCCATACCACTCCAGCAGGATCATCATGATTTCCATGAATACTGAACACTGGCAAGCCAACATTGAAGTGTGGATCTTCATAATTTACGTGGCCAAATCTGATACAATACAATAAAGGTTGTTACGCACTACCAAGTATATTTGAAGAGTTGCACCTTGATTTTCTGCAAAGAATCAAGTGTGTTTGTGTCTCCATACATGTAGCCTGAATAGTGTTTCTATCATTGAACATATAAATGAAAAACAAAAAATGTTACAACATAACAAAAAAACACAAAATCATGATATGGATATCCTAAAAATACAGTCCGGCTTTACATTTACTCAACTTAATAGAATAATGAACTAAGTCATGGTGACAACATGGATAAGAATCCAGAGGTCAACTTATACAAGAAGTCATTAGCTCTCTTTCAAAATGAATTGGAAGCAGAAAATCACTTTCCAGCCAAAGAAAAGAAATGAAATACCAGTGGATTAAATTCTTACACGTTTGCAAAATTTACAGTCTGGTCACTAACAACTTGGAACTGAACTGGTTGATCATTGAGGCAATGACGGCGAAGAATCTCAATGGCCTTAACTAATGTCGACCTTGAGGGCTTATTCTCATGAAACAGATCACCGCCGAGGAGTAAGAAGTCCACCTGTTACCAAATAGAAGTCACGCAGTAAACCTCGATACTATTTGCAAGAAGTTTGATGTATGATTATTGAATATGAGAATTACTGCCCCTCGGTCAAAAGAGAACATGCTTCTCTATGCCTTAGCCCTCACAAAGTAGATCATTGTTTAAGAAAAGTATATCTATATATACAAGATATAGCAAGAACTTTCAAACCAGCTGACATTACAAAACCAAATAAATAGCGCACACAAACAAAATTACCTTCTTCTGCTCAGCTATGGAGCATATCTCTTCGAAAGCCTGGAAAGAATCATGCCGCCGTACTTCATCCTTCTCCATATATCCTAGATGACAATCCGTTGCAACAAGTATTCGAAGCGTATTTGCAACATCATCCCTGGGAAACCCATTTCAATATAATCACAAAAACAAAAATTCTAAAATAAATGTAAGAACTTCCCAGCTACCAAGACTTGATAGCAGTACAGTACAATGAGATTGAAAAAAAAAATTCAAAATTTTCAGCCAATCTAAGCCTCTTTGGTTTAAAATTTCATCTTTTTTTAAATGCGATTAATTTATTTTTCTCTCTAACTTGAAATCAGATATTAAATGTTAAATTAAAAAAATAAACTGAGAGAGAGAGAAATTCACCTTGACAAGTCTCCCATGGTCCTTCCTCTTCAAAAACCTAAAAACACAAAGAGCAAATAAAAACAACAGTAATGTAAATTTAAAATTAAAAAAATACCTAAGATCCTAGATAGAAACTCAAAATCACTTATTTATCAAAACAAGTTCCACAAATTAGGACTTCTGAAGATATAATAGCAAGCAAATACAAACACGAATGAAAGAGCTCAAAAGCAAGGAAGCACACGCTGTTTGGTTGCCGAGAAAAGAAAAACATTACAGAGAGACATTTTTTTACCGTTTGATTTTGGGATTGAAAGGAGTAGAAAGGGTTTTGCGGTGGCGGGGAATTTCAAAGAAGAAAGGAATACACTCAGAAATGGGCAGAAAATAGTCCCCCATTTCTCTCTCCCTTTCTTTTTTTATTTTTTTATTTTTACTGGGTTGCTATTTAGTTTAATTTTTAGATAATTCGTTTTTCTAAAAAAAAAATATTCAAAAATTATTAACATAATTTTTAATAAAAAAAAGTTATTTAATTATAAATTTAAAATATGACATGTATTGACTATATTTTTTAAATATTGATATGAAACATATTTGAGAATTTTTTTTTTAAATATTAATATAATGATATGTTAGATCAACCCGAGTTATTCTATCAAATACATAATCTGAATTATAAAATTATAATAATTAAAAATAAATTAAAATTAATTAAAAATCAATTTCTAATTAATTTAATGTTAAGAGTATCTCCAACGCATGAGTCAAATAAAAGAAATGCTAAGTAGTATACTTTTAGCTTTTTCTTTTTTATTTTTTCACTCCAATGTAGCACCCAAACAAATAGCTATTTTAGCTATTTGTTCACTAGTTCAGCCATTTCTACATTTCCTAGAAATGGCCAAAATAAAAAATAATTGTTGGCTAACAACTCTTTTTTTTTTTAAATGCAGGAGAAATTTTCTTTAAATGCAGGAGGAAAGAACTTATAGTAATTTAAAATTTTGTATTGTGCCTCACCCTTCTCTCAAATTTAAAAAAACAAGAATCAATTATTCTCCGGTTAATTAATAACATCGGTTGTGTTAATTAGTTGAAATTAAAAGGTATACTTGTTTAAAAGCTTTTTCTATTTTCTTTTATATCTCTTGATTCTTTAGACCTTTTGTTGTTAATTTAATATTTGTGATGATTTTTATTTCTTTATTATTTTATGTTTTTAATATGGGTTAAGGAAGACAATTTTTATTTATGTTGTTATCTTTGATAAAATTGAAAGGAATTAATAATGGTAGTTGATATTGATAAAAAGATAGAGTGACATATTTAAAATTTATTTTTGATTGTCTGTTTTAATTTGAGGTCAATTATATTTTGTCTTGTTGAAAATGCAATTAAACCAGTATATCAATTCTCTTTTAGTTCCAAAAAATGGTCAAATTGTTATGTTAGAACAAGTAGGAGGCAATGCTTATTATTAATTCGCATGTATGAAAACTACAAAATTGCTAGACATTGAATGTGAGCTTCTTTTACACTCTCTTATAAGGTTTTAACTTGAGTTTTTTTTTTTTTAATGTAGATGGATTCAAATTTTCCAAGCTCTTTTACCAACTTTCTTATGAGTGAGTCAGAAGATATTCTCTCTCAACCAAGTGATTCTAATCAATTAATTGATGACTTAACATACTCGAATTTAAATGTCCATTCGGCAAAAAAATCACAAAGAAGTAAAAATTTCTCACCAGAGGAGGATTGTTTACTTGTCTCTGCATGGCTAAATACAAGCAAGGATCCAATTACAGGAGTTGAACAACAAACAAAACAGTTATGGGCTCGCGTACATGCTTACTTTGTAGAGAATGGAGGAAACTTGAATAATCGTTTCCAAATAAGCATCTCAAGTAGATGGCAAGAAATAAATAGAGAAGTCGGTAAATTTGTTGGATTTGTTACTCAAATTGAAAATCGTCAGCAAAGTGGAATGACCGAAGAATCAAGGGTAATTTAATATTCATTTATGTTAAATTGTTTAACACATATTTTAACATTATTTAATTTATTTATTTTTTACCAGATTAATGATGCTCGAAATGTATGCTTCGTTGGCAAACGATTTCAACTAGAACATTGTTGGGTTATCTTAAGAAAAGAACCCAAATGGCAATTTGAGCGTGCAAGTCAACATCAAAGGTCAAACAAGAAACAAAAAACATGTCAATGCAAGTCCGACTTCATCAACTCCATCTACCCCTGATTCTGTTAGTTTAGGAGAAGATAGTGAACCATTGATTTATCAAGATAGACCAATCGGTCAGAAGGCTGCAAAGGAACGACTTAAACGTAGACAAGGAAAAGATAAAGTTGGGAGGTAACTGTAACGAATCTCTTACAACAATTCAGGGATACTCTAGTTGAAATTGAGGATCAAAAGAAACAAGACAGAAAATTATGTTAGAGCAACAAGCCATGATGATTCAACAAAGTCAAGAGAAACAAGAATTGACAGGATTGAGAAAGAAGAACAAATTATGAAAATGGATATTTCTAATTTGGATCCAATTTCTGCAGCGTATTTTCAAAATAGAAAGTTAGAAATTATGCAAAAGAGGGGTTTTAATTTTTAATTAACTTTGATTGATTTATTGTAATGTAATGTATTTTTAATTAAATATGTAGAAAATTCTTGGTTATTTTAAATATATTGTTATGAAATTGATATCAATTCATAATACTTTTTTGAAGTTCCTCTAACACTTAACAATAAAAGTAGGATTAATTAACTTAAAAGATAAAAACCATAATGAAAAAAAAACATAAAAAACTTGAAAATTATGATAACATAAGAAGTTCAAATCTAAAGATTCTACTCGTTGCCATATTGTTCCCACAAATATTCAATCAAATCTTCTTGTAGTTAAGAGCTAGTTGCTCTATCCCTAATTTGATTATGAGTTTGAAGAAAATCATGTAGTTCTGGTATTTCACCATGTGACACTGATATAAAGGAATTGACTTCATGTTCATGGTCAAATCCAAGGTTCATTGCTCCTTCATCCTCAATAATCATATTATGCATTATTATGCAAGCTTTCATAATATATGCAAGCGTTTCTTCATCCCAGTATCGAACAGGTCCACGTACAATTGCAAAACGAGATTGGAGCACCCCAAATGCCCGCTCCACATCTTTTCTTGCAGACTCTTGCTTGCTTGCAAAATATTTTCTCTTTGCTCCTAATGGTCTTGGGATTGTCTTAACAAAGGTTGACCAATTAGGATAAATCCCATCTGCTAAATAGTATCCCATTGTATATTCATGCCCATTAATTGTATAATTGACAGGAGTAGTACGACCTTCAGCAAGTGCAGCAAAGATAGGTGACCGATCAAGAACATTAATATCATTTAATGATCCAGGCATTCCAAAAAAGGCATGCCATATCCAAAGATTTTGTGAAGCCACCGCCTCTAGAATTATAGTTGGTTCACGACAATGACCAGTATACATCCCATGCCATGCAATTGAGCATTTCTCTCATTTCTAATGCATATAGTTAATGCTCTCTAACATCCCTGGAAATCCACGCTGCTCTCCAATTGATAATAATCGACAAATATCGGCCTTGTTTGGTGCCCTTAGATACCAATCACCAAAAACTTCTACGATTGCTTTGACGAAAGCTCTAAGACTTTCTATCGCAGTGGTTTCTCCAATTCGAAGATATTCATCAGTAAGATCTGCAGAATACCATATGCAAGTATTTTGTGAGCTGCAGTTACATTTTGAAGGCAAGATAAACCAAGAACAACAAAAACATCTGTCCTTTGTTTGAAATATGGATTATGAGTTTCCACTGCATTTGCGATCCGAAAAAAAAGACGACAACTCATCCTAAATCTTCTTCGAAATTGACTTTCAGTGAATTTAGAATTTTCTACAAAATAATCATTATATAACCTTAACTCACCTTTCTTTTTATTACGATTGGCAATATTGTGACCAGGAATAGAGCCACGATACCCTGTTCTCCGCCCTTGATTATTCGATTCTTCTTCAACAACCACAACAATAACAACTTGAAAAGCAAACACAAGAGTGTCATCATCAAAATCAAAAGTATCATAAAAATTAAAATTAGAATGATTCATGATGAATTTTAATGAAATATAACAAAGATTAGAGAGGAAAATGACGAGAAAAAATGTTAAGGTATATGAGAATATTTATAGATGGATTGTTTTTTCAAATTGTAAAATCTTAGAATGTTGGCGGTAATTTTTTCAAAATTTGAAATTTTAAAATTTAAAATATTGGCGGTTATGTTGGCGGTCATTTTTTCAAAGTTTGAATTTGAATTTACTTTTAAAAAATTAAATTTTTAACAATAACATATAAAAGTTAAAATTAAAAATATTCATATAAATAAATTTTAAATTATATCTTTTAACTTTCATATTACTTCATTAATTTTATATTACTTTTATAAATTACTCATATTAATTATATAATTAATAACATCATAATCATATTATATATAAAATATCTAAATTAGTTATATAATTATATTAAAATTAATTTTAACATGAAATATATTAAAATATAATTGGCTTTTCTAAATAGCTTTTTCCATTGGAATGCACATAATAAAAAAAGCTATATTTACACTATTCAAAAAGCCATTTTCTCCATTTGGCTCTTCAATATAGCATTTCCCATTAGAGATGCTCTAAATGATAAAATTAAAAAAAAATAACAAAAACAACTACTCGAGTCTCGAGTTAATTTGTCAAACTCTTAATCTGGGTTATGAGATTAGGATAAACTGATAGAAAGTAAATTGAAAAAAAATTACAAGGCTCAATTTCCAACCAACACAATATTAAAAGATGAAATTGAAAAAAAAATCAATTAAAAAAAAATCAATTTAGGCTAATTTATTATACTCGTCACCTAAGTCATGAGTCTGGAATAACTTTATTAAAAACAAATAAATTTTTTTTACGAAACTTCATTTCCAACAAATCTAATATTAAATATTGAAATTGAGAAAAAAATAAATTCATGAGAATGTGATAACTCTATAAAAACAAATTGAAGAAAATTACGCACTTCAATTATCAAACAACCTCATATTGAAAAATAAAATTTAAAAAAACTAATTAAAAAATTTGTTTATAATAGGGTGAAATTGAAAAAAAAATTCAGTTAAAAAATGATAAAAAAAAAATTGAGTGAGCCAATTAATCTTTTAAATACACAACCCGATTATGATATTATGATAACTCCATGAAAAGAAAATTAAAAAATATATATGAACAACAATTAAAAAATATTCAAGTTAAAAAAGAAACCCAAAAAAATTAAACACACAACTCAGTCATGATATCGGGATAGCCCCATGAATAATTTTAAAAAATCACAAACAACAATTAAAAAATATTCAAGAGAAACCTAAAAAAATTGAACATATTCAACTAAACTCATGACTTGAGTAATGAGATTTATATAATTTTATAAAAATAAAATTGAAAAAAATTTATGAAACTCAGTTTTCCTCTAACTCAATATTGAAGGATAAAGTAAAAAAAATAAATTAAAAAAAAATTTGAGTCAACTCTGGTTTACTTGTTAAATTTACAATTCAGATCATAAGATCGAGATAAATTCATAAAAAAAATATATATAAAACTCCACTTCTAACATATCTAACATTGAAAGTTTAAAGGAAATAGAAAAAATTTTAAATTTTAAATTTTAAAATAATTTAATACTGAATAGTGGAATTAAAAAAAAGCTAAATAAAAAAAATTGAATTATTAAAGGATTAAATTAAAAAAATATATAAAAAATAAAATATTATTTCAATAAATAGTATTTTGTGGGTGTTGGTATAGTAAATTAGCTACACATTCTAATATTTTATTAATATTATTTATACCTGAATTCTTTTATATTGACAACAATGTCCTGCAATTCATTTTTGGAAATGAGTGGAATATTTGGGCTGTTTCGTCGCTTCAATTATATTATATTTCTAGTGCTTTTAATTATATGCTATGGATTTAGGGTATATTTGTTAATGTTGTTTAATATGTTCTTCAAAATACTTTTTAATTTTTTTTAAAAAGTATTAAATTGATTTTTAAGTGTTTTTTTTATGATTTTAATGTACTAATATAAAAAAAATCAAAAAACAATATTTTAATGCATTTTCAATTAAAAAACTTTTAAAAAACACCTTGCAATGCATTATGAAATACATAGCATGATCACTAATATTGGATATGGGATATTATGTTGCTATTAATTTCGAGTCAGAACTTATTTGTGAATCTTGGAAGCAAAAGAAAAAAATGAAATAGCTGTAAAGGATAGTTGCATAAATATTGGATACTAATATTCTAGAAATCAACAAAGAAAAAACATGAAGTCAAAGAAACTTAGGACTTCGAATTTAAACTCGGCATTAAATGAAAGAGGAAACCCTAAAATCCTATGGAAGCCTTATCCCACGTGAATCTGATTATCTAAGGCTATTTTTGCTTATTAGTATGTTTTTTTAAAAAAACAAAAAAACAAAATTTGTAAAATAACACAACTTAAAAAAATTGAGAAAAAGTAATTGAAAAACACAAAATTTCAAAAAATATTATAATGAGCTAGCACAAATTATAATAAAGAGAGAAGAAATGAAAAAGAAAAATAAAAGAAGACACCAATTAAAGCACTACTAATATCATAAAAAAAAAATATTGATTATATAAATCAAATGACATAAAAAAAAGCCACCAAAATAAATAAAATAGAATAAACTTGCTGTTAAAGGTAAATAAACCACCCTGTCATTTTTTACACAACAAGTGCGTCACATTCAATTCACCGTTAATAATTTTTTTGGTGTCATTAAATTTATTTTTTTGAGATTTTTTTGAAGATATTAGTGAAGTTTTATTGAAATTTTAGTAAACCTTTGTAGATTTGTTTTTTTTTTTTTTTTATCTCTTTTCATTCTTTCCTCTCTGGCATCATAATTTATGCAAGTCATTCCATTTATTTAAAATATTGTGTTTTTGAATAATAACAAGTTTGTTGTGTCTTCATGATTTCCAAGCCACGAACAAGTATAATGTATTATTTTTCCAATTCCTTTCCAAACCATGTTATTTTGTTACTATAAAAAATAATACTAATTTGTTTTATAAAAAAAATCATTATGTAAAGCAAAAAATAAAGTGATTTATTATTATTATTATTATTCTTGTGAAAGCAATTTTATAGTACCAAAAATTAAGGAATTGAGAGGACAAGTTAGATAAATATTCAAGATTCTCTTTGATGCATAAAAGGAAATATCGTGTTTGCTCTCAGAACCTTTTGATGTTTAAAATTCACTATGCCCATTCAATTCGCATTTCTCATTACTTGACATTTATGTAAATCATTATATTTATCTGAATAATAACACTTTTTTCTTTCTGAAGTACATGTAAATATTTTTAGAACAACTTGTCAACATATATATTGTCTTAAAAGTGTATTAATTTTTTTTTTATTTTTAATGTGAGTATCCCAATCAATTTGTACGCACATCAACTAGTTCTATTGACTCAGAAGTTAACGAATATATAAATCTTTAATAGCCCTAAGATTTAAGAAACCTCTAAAAACCAAATCTATAATTTGATTAGTTTATT
This sequence comes from Populus tremula, assembly GCA_964019445.1. NCBI lineage: Eukaryota > Viridiplantae > Streptophyta > Magnoliopsida > Malpighiales > Salicaceae > Populus > Populus tremula. The sequence continues at coordinate 44,486,696 of CAXHTJ010000001.1, forward strand.
TACATCCCTTAATATTATTAATTTTAATAACATTACATGTGGCGTGTAATATGAACCCATGTTTTACATGAATGATGATTATAGATCCTTCAATAATAAATACCTGTAAGTTAAAAAACATATACTTAATTAAAACACCAAGTCAGAAACCTTAATAACGAGAACGAGATCTAAGTGCTATTATATTAAATCACTGAGAATTATCACAAGCACAATCAGCTGTATCAAAATCTTGATGTTATTTGAGAATCTTCATAGCAATAAAAAATCCAGAATGGCTTCTAGAAATGTAAAGAAAAATTGCAGCAGCAAGCGGGTAATTTAACAGAGAGGTAAAATATTTATGGGTACGCAAATATTACAATTTTATTGCCTCTACCCATGTCTGATTTTGGATTAATATTATGATTGCCGTTTTAGTCAAAGTTCGATGAAAAAGACCCCCCAACTTGTGTCTTTCTGACACGTCTTGAGACGTCTTCTTTTGTTCCTATTCGTCTCGTACAAAACGAAAACGGGAGACGTCCTTGGACCACCATAGCCCTTCTTTTTCTTGTAGCCCCAAGCTTCCAAGAAAGGCCGCCACCACACACACACACGCATATATATATGGAGAGGCTTTGCACCATCTCATAACCAAATTGAGCTCCCTTCCCTCCACCCCACAAACTGAAGAGACTATATTAGCTCTACAGAAAGGGGATAAAAAGGAAATGGCTGACAGCAATAGCCCAAATCTTGCTTTTGAAAAAGAAAGGTTAGATTTTTTTTCCATTCAGTTTAATTTCCTTTTCCGTTTATTGATCTTCACTAACTATAATTTTTCTTCTACTGTAATCTATTCCTGTTCAAGTCTCAATAACAAAACTAGCCTTCTGTTGTCTATAAAGCTCATCGTTCTCACTTAGTGTTGATCCATCTGGTCTTTGTTTCGTTTGCTCAGAGTGTAGGAAACGAAGTCAAAATTTCGTCTTTAAAAGTTACATTTTGGGCTAATGACATTGACTTTGCCATTTTGACAGCATCATTATTGTGCAACATGGGATCTTTGCCCTTCTCCTCAAGACGTCAAACAATTATATCCAAGTGAAGTACCAATCAGTTCAAGCGTCTCCCTGGGACACACAGCATCCTATCATGTTCATCTTCCTCCTGGCTCTATTTATATATGCCACGGCATTGGTGGTTGAGGTTATGCTCCGAGCTTCTGAATCAATCTATCACACACATGTTGGCAACATCCGCCTCTTTGCTGGTGGCTTTGCTGCAATTTTGCTCCTGGCAATTCTTTATCCAATCTTGGGCTGCATCATTTCCTTGATGTGGGTCTGTTTATTTGTGAAAATAGCATTCGAATCATTCCAGGAGTTGTACAGCATTTTATGCCAAACAGTTGTTGGGGTACTCCACATGTTGAGCAGGCTCATCGGAAGTGTGAGGTGCCTTGAAGAAGAGGAACCAAACCAGCCGCCTGCGTAGGTCCTTTAAAAATCATGGGTTGTGTAGAAATATATGTTTTTGTAACACATGTCATTGTATTTTGGAGATATGTATGTCTTTTACTTGATTAGTGGGTCAGTAATTAATAGTTTTTACAAGAGATCGGTGTTAAAGAATCTACTTGTTCATGTTATCTGGAAATAGAAATATGAGAATTACTGCCCCTGGGTCAAAAGAGAACATGCTTCTCAATGCCTTGGCCATCACAAAGTAGATCATTGTTCAGAATTTAAGAAAAGTATATCTATATACACAAGATATAGCAAGAACTTTCAAACCAGCAGGCACATCACAAAAGCAAATCAATAGCGCACACATACAAAATTACCTTCTTCTGCTCGGCTATGGAGGATGTCTCTTCGAAACCTGGAAAGAATCATGCCGCCGTATCTCATCCTTCTCCATGTACCCTAGATGACAATCCGTTGCAACAAGTATTCGAAGCGTATTTGCAACATCATCCCTGGGAAACCCATTTCAATATAATCACAAAAACAAAAACTCTAAAATAAATGTAAAAAATTCCCAGCTACCAAGACTTGCCTAACAGTACCGTATAATGAGATTGGAAAAAAAATCATTTTTTTAGCCAATCTAAGCCTCTTTGGTTTAAAATTTCATCTTTTTTGAAATGCGATTAGTTTATTTTTCTCTCTAACTTGCAATCAGATATTAAATATTAAATAAAAAATAAACAGAGAGAGAGAGAGAGAAATTCACCTTGACAAGTCTCCCACGGTCCTTCCTCTTCAAAAACCTAAAAATACAAAGAGCAATTAAAAAAAAACAGTAATGTAAATTTTAAATAAAAAAATAACTAAAATCCTGGATAGAAACTCAAAATCACTTATATTTATCAAAAAAAAGTTCCACAAATCAGGACTTCTGAAGATATAATAGCGAGTAAATACAAACACGAATGAAAGAGCTAAACAGCAAGGAAGCACACGCTGTTTGGTTGCCGAGAAAAGAAAAACATTACAGAGAGACATTTTTTCACCGTTTAATTTTGGTATTGAAAGGAGTAGAAAGGGTTTTGCGGTGGCGGGGAATTTCAAAGAAGAAAGGAAGACACTCAGAAATGGGCAGAAAATAGTCCCCCAATTTTGAAATGGGTAAAACGTGGTCTCATTGTAATGGGTAACCAACCCAGGTGGAAAGAATGTGAAAAAATGGTCTCATTATGATGGGTGACCAACCCAGGTGGAAAAAAGAAGAAGATGGAGAATGATCTCATTCTAATGGGTGACCTACCCAGAAAAAATGGTGGTCTCATTATGATGGGTGACCTACCCAAGTGGAAAGAATATGAAAGAGCGGTCTCGTTGTGATGACTGACCTACCCAAATAGAAAAAAAATGTGAAAAAGCGGTCTCGTTGTGATGGACGACCTACCCAAAATGAAAAAAAAATGTGAAGTGTGGTCTCATTGTAATGGGTGACCTACCCAGATGAAAAAAATATGATGAAGTGGTCTCGTTGTGATGGGCGACCTACCCAAATAGAAAGAATGTGAAGTGCGGTCCTCATTGTAATGGGTGACCTACCCAAAAATGGAAAAATATGAAGTGTGGTCTCATTGTAATGGGTGACCTACCCAGATAGAAAAAATATGATGAAGTGGTCTCGTTGTGATGGCGACCTACCCAAATAGAAAGAATGTGAAGTAAAGAATTTGTGAGTGGTCTAATTGTTCCAGGCGACCTGCCCGATGATAAAAATGCGAGGAAACTCGCAAGTGGTCTAATTGTTCTAGGCGACCTGCCCGATGATAAAATGCGATGAAAATCGCAAGTGGTCTAATTGTTCCAGGCGACCTGCCCGATAAATGAAAAAAATGCGAGGAAGCTCGCAAGTGGTCTAATTGTTCCAGGCGACCTGCCCGATGATAAAATGCGAGGAAACTCACAAGTGGTCTAATTGTTCCAGGCGACCTGCCCGATGATAAAATACGATGAAAATCGCAAGTGGTCTAATTGTTCCAGGCGACCTGCCCGATAAATGAAAAAAAATGCGAGGAAACTCGCAAGTGGTCTAATTGTTCCAGGCGACCTGCCCGATAAAAAAAAAAAATGCGAGGAAACTCGCAAGTGGTCTAATTGTTCCAGGCGACCTGCCCGATGATAAAATGCGAGGGAACTCGCAAGTGGACAAATTGTTCCAGGCGACCTTCCCGATGATAAAATGCGAGGGGAACTCGCAAGTGGTCAAATTGTTCCAGGCGACCTGCCCGATGCTAAAATGCGAGCAAACTCGCAAGTGGTCAAATTGTTCCAGGCGACCTGCCCGATGATAAAATACGATGAAAATCGCAAGTGGTCTAATTGTTCCAGGCGACCTGCCCGATAAATGAAAAAATATCATTTTTCTAGCCAATCTAAGCCTCTTTGGTTTAAAATTTCATCTTTTTTGAAATGCGATTAGTTTATTTTTCTCTCTAACTTGCAATCAGATATTAAATATTAAATTAAAAAATAAACACAAAGAGAGAGAGAGAAATTCACCTTGACAAGTCTCCCACGGTCCTTCCTCTTCAAAAACCTAAAAACACAAAGAGCAAATAAAAAAAAAAAACAGTAATGTAAATTTAAAAATAAAAAAATAACTAAAATCCTGGATAGAAACTCAAATTATATTTTTATTGCAAAAATATTAAATTATTTTTAGATGTTTTTTATGGTTTTGATGTGATAATATAAAAACATTAAAAACAATATTTTAATATATTTTCAATTAAAAAAAACTTTTAAAAAATACCCTGTAATGCATTGCTAAATACACACATAGATAATAAGAAATGAAAAGCAAATTACTAACAGGAGTTTTCGCTAATTAATCTATGGTTTATGCATAATTTTGAATTTTTCTAACATTGCGGAGTCATATCTCAATAAATATCTCCTCATTTAGAAAAATAGTGGCATTTTTATAGAAGGGGAGAGACGTTATAAACTTATAATTTGCATAATTTAAATAAAATCATAAGCTTCTTATTGATGATGCTAGGAATTCACTAAGTAGTTTGTAAGTTTTAGATAGTCTCTCTCTATGTAAAAAGTGTTTTTTAAAGATAAATATTATCAAGAGATTAATTAATAATACTTTTAAAAAAAAATTACGTGTGAGTCTTGTAAATAAAGGAATGCGAAGAAAAATGTTTAAATATGGGATATCATATTGCTATTAATTTCGAGTCAAAGCTTATTTGTGAATCTTGAAACACTACCAGAAAATCGCTAAATACCAATGGACATACCGACGGAATTTTTTCTGTCAGTATTTTTCGGCCGAAATCACCGACGGACATTATTCGTCGGTAATTCGGTCGGTAATTACCGACGAAGATAGTCCGTCGGTAATTACCGACCGAATTACCGACCGAAAATTCATAATTAATGAAAAAAGGGCGGGCAGTAGCGCGGAGGTTTTGGCGGGTGATTTTTCCGACGGAATCACCGACGGAATTAAAAACTGGGGCCCGTACGCGTGATGGGACCTATTCACCGTCAAAACATACCGACGGATTTGAAATGCCAGATCCGTACCAGTGACGTGACGGGTGCACCGTTAAAAATACCGACGGAATCACCGAGGGATTTGAATAGCAGGTCCGTGCGGTGACGTGTCGATTGCCCGTCAGAATTACCGACGGATTCACCGACGGAATAACCGTCGGTAAGTCCGTCGGCAAAAGTGAATATATGGCCACTCTGCCGACACTCTCTCCCCCATTTCTCCTTCTTCTTCCTAATCCTAACCCTCCCCATCTGCAAAATAACCAGCCCCCCTCCCCAAAACAAAATTTCTCATCTCAGCACAACAAGTTGTATTTGTTTTGTGGTCACAGCATCCGTGTTCTGATTTACCGACGGATTTTATCATTTTTTGTAAGTAATTCTATCTTTTAAAATTTTAACATTTAAATGTAATTTTATTGTTTTTTTAGTATATGTATTATTTTTTTTTAGTAGATGTACATGTTTTATTGTTATTTCTCAAACAAACTTGTAGTATATGAATGTATAATTTTATACTTGTTATGGTTTGTTTTAGATTTTGTAAGATTGTATTTGTTTGAAAATTGTTAAAACTTAATTTGTAGAATTACCGAATTACATGTGTTTTGAAATAATTAAGAGCTTGTTTAATTAATGGGTCCTTTTTATAGAGGTTCGATAGAAGTCATGGATGATCGTTCATGGATGTATCTAGATTCACCCCAAGGATTGCGGAGGATGGATTATTGTAACGGGGTTCAGGGTTTTATTAATTTCGCAACATCTATTCCTAAAAATTTTACTGGAGGCGGTATTAGGTGTCCATGCAGGAAGTGTCAAAATAAAAAGTATCTGCATCCAGATGTTGTAATGATGCATCTTCTACACAAAGGGTTTGTGGAGGATTACGAGTGTTGGTATGCACATGGAGAGGTATTTGTTAGTAATAGGAGAATGGGAGAAACGGTGGTTGGGTCAACTTCTAGTGCTAGCAACGTGCATGAAGCGGCAAATGACAACATTAATCCTTACAGAAACATGGTTATGGATGCAATGAGAATGAATCAAGATAATGTCAATCAATGTCCAATCGTAGAAGAAGAACCTAATGCAGAGGCAGCTAGGTTTTTTGATTTGTTGAAAGATTCTGACGAACCATTATGGGATGGCTGCACAAACCACAGTAAATTATCGGCTGTGGCACAGGTGTTCACCATCAAGTCAGATCACGGGTTGAGTGAGGCCGGGTATGACAAAATTATTGATTGGGCAAGAAGCATTTTACCAGAAGGGAACAGGCTCAAAGAGAACTTCTATGCTGCGAAGTCCATGATGAAACCCCTCGGTTTAGGATACCAGAAAATTGACATGTGCCCTAACTTCTGCATGTTATACTACCTTGAAAATGTGATGACCGAGTGCATGACATGCGGGCATTCCCGTTACAAACCCAGAACTGGCAGGGGGAAGACTCTAGTGGCATATAAAAAACTTAGATATTTCCCGATCACACCTAGACTGCAGAGGTTATTTATGTCACCAAGGACTGCTGAGCACATGACATGGCACCAAACACACGATGTCGTTGATGGTGTGATGGTGCATCCTTCTGACGGCGAAGCGTGGAAACGCTTTAACAGTGTTCATCCTGACTTTTCTGCTGAATCAAGGAATGTTCGACTTGGGTTGTGTACAGACGGGTTCAACCCATTTGGGTCATTTGCTGCTCCCTATTCTTGTTGGCCGGTCATTCTCACAGTTTATAACTTGCCACCGGGAATGTGTATGAGGCCGGAGTTCATGTTTCTATCTACTGTCATACCCGGTCCAAGCAGCCCGGGGCGGAATATAGATGTTTGTCTTCGACCGTTGATAGATGAGCTGGCGCAGTTGTGGTCCTCCGGATCTCTGACTTATGATATATCGAGGAAACAAAATTTCCTTATGAGGGCGGCTTTGATGTGGACTATCAGTGATTTTCCAGCTTATGGAATGCTTTCTGGTTGGAGCACGCATGGGAAACTCGCATGTCCATACTGCATGGAAAACAACAAGGCATTCACGCTAGCAAACGGAGGTAAAGCTTCTTTTTTTGACTGTCACCGTCGCTTCTTGCCACTTAATCACAGGTTCAGAAAGAACAGAAAAGATTTCTTTGTTGGTAGAGTTGAAAAAGATGTTGCATCCCCGCGTCTTTCTGGTGAAGAATTGCATCATGTTGTATCAGAGTACGGTGACATTGTGTTTGGCCTTCAATCAGGTAAGCAAAAGTTTCCTGGTTTTGGTTTGACCCATAATTGGGTAAAGCGAAGTATCTTTTGGGAGCTTCCGTATTGGAAGACTAATCTTCTCCGCCATAACCTTGACGTCATGCACATCGAAAAGAACGTGTTTGAGAATATTTTCAACACCGTCATGGATGTGAAGGGGAAGACAAAGGACAACATGAAGGCTAGATTGGATATAGCTTTATACTGTAACCGTAAAAATATGGAGTTGGTTTATGACGAGTCACGGGTTGCAAAACCAAGGGCAAGCTTCGTGTTAGAGAAAAACGCACAACTGCTAGTCTACAAATGGCTTAAGAGTCTGCGTTTCCCGGATGGACATGCATCGAACATATCAAGGCTTGTTAACATAGAGGACTGCAGATTGTATGGAATGAAGAGCCATGACTGCCACGTGTTTATGCAAACACTCATCCCATTAGCTTTTCGTGATTTGTTGCCAAAGGGAATATGGGATGCACTAACGGAGATCAGTCATTTCTTCAGAGATATATGCTCCAGCAAGATGAATGTTGAGCACATTGAGATGCTTCAAACGAATATCATCGAGACACTATGCAAACTTGAGATGATATTCCCTCCTTCATTTTTTGACTCAATGGAGCATCTCCCTATACATCTACCGTTCGAGGCAAAAGCTGGAGGACCGGTCCAGTATAGATGGATGTACCCATTCGAACGGTGAGATATTACAGTTGCAATGGAATTCATATCTTAAAGTATTTTCTATGTTTTTCTTATTTGAAAATACTTGAATTGTACTTCAATGCAGGTACTTGTTTAATCTAAAAAAAAAGGTTAAGAACAAGGCGCATGTTGAGGCTTCGATATCTGAGGCCTATATTGTTGAAGAGATATCAACATTTATCTCGTACTATTTCGAACCTCATCTGAGAACAAGAATCAATCGCGTTCCACGGCATGACGATGGCGGTGAAGTGCCTTCCAGTGGGAACTTGTCAATATTCTCCAATACTGGACGACCCACACCTAAAAATGCCGTAAGAGGAAGATATTTGTCGGAAATAGAATTCAAACAAGCACACAACTATGTTCTATTTAACTGTGATGAGCTGAGACCATTTATTCAGTAAGTCTATATATGTGTAATAGTAATTAAACTTTGTCAGTAATATACTGTTAATTATATATTGTAATATCATACACTCATTATCACTTGCAGGCAACATCGACAATATTTGCTCTCCAATAACTCGCAGCTGACCGAATCCCAGATCTTTCAATTACAAGATGAACAATTTGCCACATGGTTCAGAACACATGTAAGCACTATCACAAACTCATTCTAACGTATGCATGTCATTACGAGATTCTCGTTCATTTACCGTGTATTGATGTACATTTAATTACATATATTTACAAGGTTTATCAAATGGGAAGGAGTGCGCCCAAGTCATTGTCTTCACTAAGCCTCGGCCCTGAAAGAAAAGTTAAGTGCTACAACGGGTATTTTGTCAATGGATATGTTTTCCATACTGAAGAATACGGGCAAGGAAGAAAGACATACAACTGCGGTGTTTGTGTTAAGGGATCCACAAGTAGCCAGTTAGAAGTTGACTACTATGGTAGATTAGAAGAGGTCGTCGAACTGCAATATCATAGCGAGCAGAATAAAGTGTTTTTATTCAAATGCTATTGGTATGACACGACGGACAGAGGAATCAGAGTTGATCCGCACCATGGTCTGGTCGAAATCAACTCAAAAGCTAGACTCCGCAACATAAACGATGTCTTTGTTTTCGCAAAGCAATGTCAACAAGTTTATTACACATACACCCCTTCATTTAGAAAGGATCGTTCAAGAGTTGATTGGTTGTCCGTTTTAAAAACGAAACCACGGGGTCGTGTCGAGGTTGTTCAGGATGAGAACGAAGACACAAGTGTGCGAGATGAAGTCTTTCAAGTTCGTGAGTTGGTTGAACCATATCGAGTTGCTCCTTCGATTGAATTGGAAGAAAATTCAAATTTTCGAGTTCTCGATGATAGTCTTGTTGATATTGACGGAGAGGAGTTGAATGTTGTTCTCAGCTCTAGCGGACAAGCAAATGTCGATGAAGAAGATGATATCCATATTGAAGATTGCGATGAAGATGATGACAATTCAATTGATGAGGAAGAAGAAGAAAATTCCGACTAATTATGAAAATGAAGCCCTATGTAAAAACATTTGTCTCATGTAATTTAGATTATTGATGATGTATTTTGTAAAACAAAATATTTACTGTTTAAGCAATGTGGTTATTGTTTTATGTGATGGACAGTTTATCAGTTAAGTTTTGCAGGAAGGTAAACAGGCAATACAAAGACAACCTTTCCTGCATAATGCAAACTTACCGACGTCCATACCGACGGATCACCATCCGTCGGTATCTCACAGAGAGTTTATTTACAACAAAATGCCACAATCACCGACGGCCATACCGACGGATCACCATCCGTCGGTATCTCACAGAGAGTTCGAAAATATTTACAACAAAATGCCACAATCACCGACGGCCATACCGACGGACCATCCGTCGGCATCTCACAGTAAGCTCGAAAAATAACACACCATCGACGGTATTACCGACGGCGTAGGTCCGTCGGTAATTTGTCGGTTACCCATTTACCGACAGAATTACCGACGGACCGCGCGTTTCCAAAGTGCGTTAATTAATGCGCCTCTGAACTTGTCAGATTACCGACGGAATCACCGACGGACTGCGAAAATTTTGGAGGGCTTTTAAAAATTCGGGGCGAAATTCGAAAAATACCGACAAAATTTTGACCTTTTACCGACGGATTTGTAACCTGTTACCGACGGATGTTAATTCCGTCGGGGATTCCGTCGGTAAAATTGTAAACTGTTTGTGGAGACGCACGTGCGGAGGCATGACCGCCAAAAGGGGACGCAACAGTTCGTTGACAACCGTGCTCAACAGTTTGTGGTGTGTTTGTTTAACCATTTTATTTTGTAAGTTATTATTATGTTTATTGAATTGAATATGATTTTTTTTTTCAGGAGACCTATAATAATCGGTTGAGGGAGAGATACAGGGATGATCCTTCGACCCATCCGGAATTCGATCCGGATTTGTGGATGGAGGCTGGATCGTCAGGTGGACCCGATAAAAATCGGGTTTACGGGCTCTCCAACACTACCGCTGCCAAGTTGCGGTCGACCGGGTACTGCTTCAACTGGTGGGAGCTCCCAATCTGTATCGAGCTCCCAATCTAAGGAGTTTGTGGCCTTGCAGCAAAAGTGCGACCACCTATCAGAGGCGTACACACAACTCAAAGAAGAGCAAAGATTGGCGACGAACAACACGGATTGGTGGACGAACAACGCAGAGCAGAGTCTGAACAACAAAGAGCGGCCTAATGAAGAGCTTCGTCAAATGGTCATGAACATGACACAAGGCGGAACATGTGCGCTTAATCCTTTTTGGCCGCCTAACCCCAACCCTCCCTCCTCCTCCTCCCTCCTCCTCACCTTATATTAATTGTTTTTTTTTAAACACATTCATTTTGTAATGAATATTATTTAACTTTGAGTTTTTGTTGCTTAATATAAATTTTATTTGCATAATTGGTTTGTATTACTATTAATTTATATTATTTTTTCTAAATAATTAAAAAAAAAAATTACACAGGGATTTACCGACGGAATAAATCCGTCGGCATTGGACAGTGTCTGAGGTATGCCATCCCATCACCGACATACTCACCGACGGAAATAATCCGTCGGTATCCAAATACCGACGAATTTACAGACGGATTTATTCGGTCGGTATGAAATATCACCGACACTTTTGCCGACGGAGTTAGTCCGTCGGTATATTCCAAGCGGGAAACTTTTTTTTTTTGGCGCGCACAGGCCGTCGGTAAAACCGTCGGTAAATGTGTTTTTTTTATTACCGACGGATATAGCGACGGAATGTGGGATCACCGACAAAAGGTATTCCGACGGGAGTATTCCGTCGGTAATATAGTCGGTAAATAATTTACCGACGAACGTTCTGTCACACACCAACGGAATATTTCCGTCGGTAAAACTGTGAAATCTTGTAGTGAAAGAAAACGAAAAGGGAGCAAAGTTGCATGAAATTGAAATAGCTGTAAAAGATAGTTGCATAAATATTGGATACTAATATTCTAGAAATCAACAAAGAAAAAAAATGAAGTCAAAGGAATTTAGGCAGTGTGTAATACTGTGATCGGAAAGTATTTTTAAAATTTATTTTAAATTAATATATTTTTGATATTTTCAAATTATTTTGATGTGTTTATATCAAAAATAATTTTTTATAAATATTATTTTAATATATTTGATAATAAAAAATATTTTGAAAAACAATAATTACCATACTTTAAAATGCTTAAACTTAGCATTAAATGAAAGAGAAACCCAAAAATCCTATGGAAGGCTTATCCCACGTGAATCTGATTATATAAAAGATTGTTTTTGCTTATTACTATTTTTTTTTAAGAAAAACAAGTTGGTAAAATAACACCACTTAAAAAAAATTTAGAGAAATAATAATGCATGTGATGATTGAAAAACACAAAGTTTCAAAAAATATTCAAATAAGCTAGCACAAATTATAATGAAGAGAGAAGAAATGGAAGAGAAAAAAACATAGAGACACCAAGACGCTAATTACAACTACTATTATAGAAAAAATCCCAATTATATAAATCAAATAACACAAAGAAACTTATAAATGGTGAATAAAATGAGTTATACTTGCAGCAAAAAAACAAATGAGCCACTCCACCACATTTGACATGATAAATGTTGCACACTTAATTTACTGATAATGATTTTTTTGGTATTTTTAGATTTGTCTTTCTAAGATTTTTTTTAAAGATATTAGTTGCGTGTTATTGGAACTTTAGTGAGACTCTGTAGATTTTTTTCCTTTTTTTTTTTTTTCTATTATCATAATTTATATAGTTCAATTCATAATTTATTTAAAATATTATGAAGAACAAATTTGTCGTGATTTCATGATATTATTTTTCCAATTCCTTTTGAAGCCATTTTCTTTTGTTACTTAAAAAAAAACATTATACAAAGCAAAAAAATAAAGTGATTTTTTTTATCATTATAATTTTTGTGAAAGCAACTTTATAGCACAAAAAGGAATTGAGAGGACAAGTTTGAGAAAGATCTAAGATTCTCTTTTTTCATGCATAAAAGGAAATATCTTATTGCTCAAATAACCTTTTGATGTTTAAAATTCACTGTGCCTCTGGATAAAATAACTTTTTTTTTCTTTTTGAAGTAATTATAAATATTTTTAGTACAACCAGCATGTTCGAACTACAAATGATATGTTTCTATATATATTGTCTTAACAGTGTATTAATTTAATAACAGTATAATAAATCCTTCTATAAATGAAGGAAACATATACTTAATTAAAACACCAAGTCAGGAACCTTAATAACGAGATCTAAGTGCTATTATATTAAATCACTGAGAATTATCACAAGCACGATCGGCTGTATCAAAATCTCGATGTTATATGAGAATATTCATAGCAATAAAAAATCCAGAATGGCTTCTAGAAATGTATAGAAAAATTGCAGCAGCGAGCGGGTAATTTAACAGAGAAGTAAAATATTTATGGGTACGCAAATATTACAATTTTATTGCCACTACCCATGTCTGCTCTTGGATTAATATTATGATTGCCTCTCAATTTGTATCTTTCTGATACGTCTTCTTTTGTCCCACGTCGTCTCGTACAAAACGAAAACTGAAGACGTGGGAGAAGACTTGATTGCCGTTTTAGTCAAAGTTCGATGAAAACCCCCCTCAATTCGTATCTTTCTGAGACGTCTCGTTTTTTCGTCTTGTGAGACGTTCTTTGACCCCCATAGCCCTTCTTTTGCTTGCAGCACCAAGCTTCCAAGAAAGCCCACCATATATATATATATTGGAGAGGCCTGGGCACCATCTCATAACCAAATTGAGCTCCCTTCCCACCACCCCACCAACTGAAGAGACTATATTAGCTCTGTAGAGAGGGGAAAAAACGGAAATGGCTGACAGCAATAGCCCAAATCTTGCTTTTGAAAAAGAAAGGTTAGTTTTTTTTCCATTCTCAGTTTAATTTCCTTTTCCGTTTATTGATCTTCACTAACAAAACTAGCCTTCCGTTGTCTGTAAAGCTCTGTTGGCCCCAAGGCCTAAACAGAGGACACACTATTAACTACACTAAGCTTCTAAAAGTAAACTATATCGAATATTAACTGGTAAAAAACCCTACTTTTACTGACCTCATGCACCGTAGAAAAATATAGTGTTGAATTTTAGTGTCTAAAACAATTTTATTTTGTTGTGATGACAGCGTCGTTATTGTGCAACATGGGATCTTTGCCCTTCTCCTCAAGACGTTAAACGATTATATCCAAGTGAAGTACCAATCGATTCAAGCGTCTCCCTGGGACACACACCATCTTATCATGTTCCTTTTCCTCCTGGCTCTATTTACATATGCCACGGCATTGGTGGTTGAGGTTATGCTCCGAGCTTCTGAATCAATCTATCACACACATGTTGGCAACATCCGCCTCTTTGCTGGTGGCTTTGCTGCAATTTTGCTGTTAGCAATTCTTTATCCAATCTTGGGCTGCATCATTTCCTTGATGTGGGTCTGTTTATTTGTGAAAATAGCATTCGAATCATTCCAGGAGTTGTACAGCATTTTATGCCAAACAGTTGTTGGGGTACTCCACATGTTGAGCAGGCTCATCGGAAGTGTGAGGTGCCTTGAAGAAGAGGAACCACACCAGCCGCCTGCGTAGGTCCTTTAAAAATCATGGGTTGTGTAGAAATATATGTTTTTGTAACACATGTCATTGTATTTTGGAGATATGTATGTCTTTTACTTGATTAGTGGGTCAGTAAATAATAGTTTTTACAAGAGATCGGTGTTAAAGAATCTACTTGTTCATGTTATCTGGAAATAGAAATATGAGAATTACTGCCCCTGGGTCAAAAGAGAACATGCTTCTCAATGCCTTAGCCATCACAAAGTAGATCACACAAGCAAATCAATAGCGCACACAAACAAAATTACCTTCTTCTGCTCAGCTATGGAGTATGTCTCTTCGAAAGCCTGGAAAGAATCATGCCGCCGTATCTCATCCTTCTCCGTATACCCTAGATGGCAATCCGTTGCAACAAGTATTCGAAGCGTATTTGCAACATCATCCCTGGGAAACCCATTTCAATATAATCACAAAGACAAAAATTCTAAAATAAATGTAAAAAATTCCCAGCTACCAAGACTTGCTAACAGTACAGTATAATGAGATTGGAAAAAAAAAATCAATTTTTTAGCCAATCTAAGCCTCTTTGGTTTAAAATTTCATCTTTTTTTAAATGCGATTAATTTATTTTTCTTTCTAATATTAAAATAAAAAATAAGCAGAGAGAGAGAGAGAGAGATTCACCTTGACAAGTCTCCCATGGTCCTTCCTCTTCAAAAACCTAAAAACACAGAGCAAATAAAAACAACAGTAATGTAAATTAAAATATTAAAAAAGTACCAAGAATCCTAGATAGAAACTCAAAATCACTTAAATTTATCAAAAGAAAGTTCCACAAATCAGGACTTCTGATGATACAATAGCAAGTAAATACAAACACGAATGAAAGAGCTAAAAAACAAGGAAGCACACGCTGTTCGGTTGCCGAGAAAAGTAAAAACATTACAGAGAGACATTTTTTTACCGTTTGATTTTGTGATTGAAAGGAGTAGAAAGGGTTTTGCGGTGGCGGTGAATTTCAAAGCAGAAAGGAAGACACTCGGAAAAGGGCAGAAAATAGTTCCACACTTCTCTCTCTCTCTCTCTCTCTCTTATTTTTGTTTTATTTTGTTTTGTTTTTTTTTACTGGTTGCAATTTAATTTAATTTTTTAGATAATTGTTTAGATTTTTTTAATAAGAAAAATATTTAAATATTATTAACATGTTTTTTAATAAAAAAATATTTAATTATAAATTTAAAATATAAGGTGTATTTAATATATTTTTAAATATTAATATAAAATCATATTTGAAGAATTTTTTATTTTAAATATTAATATGATAAGATATTAAATCAACTTGAATTAATTGATCAAATTCATAATCTTGATCATAAAATTGTGATAATCCTATTAAAAATTAAGATAAATTATGAAGATAAATTCTTAATTAACTTAATATTAAAAGATAAAATTAAAAATAAATATATCAAATTTAAAAAATGACAAAAAAAACTACTTGAGTCAACCTGTGTTAACTTGTTAAATCCTCAATCTGGTTTATGAGATCAAGATAAACTCATATAAAGTAAATTGAAAAAATTTACAAAGTTTAATTTTCAATCAATTCAATATTAAAAAATAAAATTAAAAAATTAATTAAAAAAAACAAGTACTATTTAAACACACTTGATCTTCAATTCTGACACACCTGGTATTGTTGAAAAAACTCTCGGTAAGATGATTATATGACATATTGGAAGACCACCATAAAATGACTAAGTGAGCCTTACGTGCCTCTCAAAAGAAATGGAGTAGCCTACGCCCTAGCATTTGCATTGCACGTGTCAAAAGGAAAAAATAAAAAATAAAATCATCTTGTTTGGGTCAATAGCTTAAATAGGGTGCTTTCACCTTCTTTGAGCTGAGGCTCAAAGAGATGCCTTCAATTTATTTGGCCTAACATCTTAAAAGAGGTGTTTTCAGTTTGTTTGGACTACTGCCTAATTGAACTGTTTTAAATCCCTTTAGTCCATAATACAAACATAATGCTTTTTAGTTCATTTGGACTGGCTAGACTCTTTCTTCTTCTTCTTGTTGTTGTTGTTTTAATTTGAGAAATTATTCAGGCCTCGACCTAGTATCATGAAAAATTCTCAGCTCCTACACATATTTGAACATATTTTTTCAAGTTTTAAGGAGTTAGAACGCGACGTCGCACTGCCCACACACATAATATTTTTTTAATGATTAACTGATATATTCTTTGATATATTTTCTATAAGTGCATATTTTTATATTAGGTTTACGCCAACTTTTCTAGCCATAGTCGTAGTGCAAACATGCTCCATACTCTATAAAAATCAGGCACCTCCTTTTTAAGCTAATGAATATATTTTGCCAATGACACGATCAAAAGATTGATGTCTTCTTCCAAGTGTAGGAGTATCGAAGTAATAAATAACCCGGCAAGACCGGGGTTGAACCACATATATGTTAACTATATAAATTATAAATAATAATAATAATAATAATAATAATAATAATAATAATAATAATAATGATGATGATGATGATGATGACGATGATGACGATGATGATGATGATGATGACGACGACGACGACGACTTTGAGATGTAAGATTAATGTGAAGATTAAACAATGATAAAAATAGTTGTCAATGTTAGAGGATCAATTAATGGTATTTCAAATAAGTATAATATAAACTCTTTATATTACTCAACTGGAAACCACACACAAAGGAGGTTCCAATCAGATGATTTGTCATTAATAGCTTATTATAAATTATTAGCACGGTCATATTAATTATCTTATTTAAGTAACACCAAACTTTTAAATATTATCAGGAATTCATGATGCTAACTTATGTTAATAACAAATCAAGTTCCTTTCATAGCACGTTTGTAGGTTATACCATACGGTTGACATGAAAGTGCTAAGCATTTGTTATACCAAGTGTTATACAACATAAATCTAGATTAACCATTTAACAAGCTGCAACCTGATTGGTCAAAAAAGATCTCCTGATCTAATTCAGGAAACTGACGATGCCAAGCATCTTACTTTGACTGAGAGTTTGCCATAAGAATAACGAGCCCTAGGACCCAATAAAGGTGTAGGTCAATTCTTCAACATGTCATGAGTTACAGAATATAGCCGGGATGGTCGGATATTGCATGAAACCAAATCAGAATCAAAGCCTAAGTTGGAACAAAAAATTACGACAACAGCAGAATCAGTTTTTTTAGTGCAACTTTTGAGGAATTTATCCAACCTTAGAGACCAGATAACAAAGGAATGAATTTAGCATTTTAAAGACTCCTAATTAGCCTAAGAATCCTAACAATTTCGGTAGCAAAGGGGGAGGATAAGGAGAGCAGATGTCAGCTGGAACATGGTTCGAAAAACATTTCCTTCTCCTTTGTTTTTGTCAATCTCCCAGCAACCTTAAACTAAACTCTTACCTTCAATTTAAAGGGGATATACAACATCTCCACTAGCACGTATGACTAAAAAAAAAGAGTAATAATAAAGATTTAGCCATAAATATTTGTCATTAATATACATTTGGAGACATGAAGATTTCATCATCAAGATTTTCATGGATACACATTTGGAGATTTCAATGGAGATTTTTGTTGAAGATATTAAAGATGAAGAAAAGTTACTGCATTTATTAAAAGTACAAAAGATAGAGATACAATTCCTGGAGCTAATTTGGAGATTATTTGATCTCAAATAGATCATTAAATATGTAGAATTCCTTTCTTTCATGCTTAGGTTTTCTTTCTTTTTTCATGGATTGGTGAAGATAACTTATAATGATTAATTTTTATATCTCATTTTTCAAGGCATGTCATTCCTTGGTGTCATACTCGTGGTCACAGTAAAAAAGGCAAAATGTATTTAGGTTCCTGGTGTTCGCACTATATTTTATAGGATGGGTTATAAGAAACTTAAAAAATATCAAGTGATCATGAGTATGTCATTTGGTGCTCTTTTTAGATGCACTAGTAAGAGATTGATGATGTTCAAGAGACACTACTAATTAGATATGTGGATGACCCTGTGTAGTCATGTTGGCTTATTCCTCCTTAATCTAATTTTATTATTTATTTTATATTAAGTAGAGTCTTATTAGAGAGTGCATACATGGGTTTTTATAATGAATAGTTAGTGAAACCTTTTCACTTTGACATAATAAACTTAGCTAAACATAATGAAGAAGATAAACATAAATAAACAATATAAGAATATAAGTATAGTAAAGGAAATGAAAAGTATAAACAAGAGATTAAATAAAATATAACATTGAATAAAACTCGAACATTACAAAGTACAAATAAATAGAGCAAGAGCAAGATCTCTAAACAACCAAGATGCCTAAATGCATGAAAAATGCCTCTTTTTATAGGCCAAAATTTAAAACTATTGATTTGATGACTAATTGTTGAGTGGATGGCTATATCTTGACTTGGTGACAATCCTTATCTTATTGTCTGAACAAAACATCATTGCTAACATTAGAATTTGAACAGATTTTGTCATGAAAGTTCTAGGAAATGGTCTCAGCTTTCTAAAAAATAAAGAATCGGTGCATTTGGACTTTTAAAACTTGAGATATGGGCTGAATACTGAACAATGTTTGGGCTGCAGGATAGATTCGGACTTCTCCGTTGTTGCTATAATTTGAGCTTGAAAACGGCTTTTTTTAATCTTGCACTCCCATAAAAGTTTTAGGCCTATGTTTTAGCTTTCCATCTATATAGAGCAGACCTAAATCCAAGTTTTACAGCTCTAGTTATGATCCAATAACCGAATGGTGTTCCAGTTTAGACTGAACCAGCATCTCTTTTCTAAACTTAGCCCTCTCTATTTCTTCTCAATTTCAGTAGTTAAACTCATCAATCAATCCCTTGATTTTATATGATAGGCTTGCATTTAAGATGAACATTTATCATAAATTAAAGGTATCTTATATTATTAGATATGTTATTATAAAACATGCTCTAGCTAAGGAGTTATTGATACTTCATGTGCAAAATGATGATATAAAACCTTGATAAAAATGCACTTTTAAGTACTAATAAGCTAACGTATCACTGACATTCACCAAACACTTCACAATTACCTTGCCAGACATTACTTCCTATTGCGGGCACCAATATTTTTTTTTTTTCCTGTTGTTTTGATCTGAGAAATTATTCAGGCCTCGACCTAGTATCATGAAAAATTCTCAGCTCCTACACATATTTGAACGTATTTTTTCGTTTTATGGAGTTAGAATGCGACGTCGTACTGCCCACACATAAATATTTTTTTAATGATTAATTGATATATTCTTTGATATATTTTCTATAAGTGCATATTTTTATATTAGGTTTGCGCCAACGTTTCTAGCCATAGTTGTAGTGCAAACATGCTCTATACTCTATAAAAATCAGGCACCTCCTTTCTAAGCCAATGAATATATTTTGCTAACGTATCACTGTCATTCACCAAACACTTCATAATTACCATGCCAGACATTACTTCTAATTGTGGGCACCAATATTTTCTTCAATTAATTTTCATGCAACTCCCGAGGTGAGCTAACGTGACCAAGATCTATAAATACCTTAGGTCACCAAGTAAACAGAGATGTTCACACTAGTTACAATTTCCTTAAACTGAACATTTCACTTTCATTCTTACATTTACTAACTTAAGCATTGAAGAACCCTTTGGTCTATGAGGAACTTGTTTTTCAGGTATAATCAAGCCCAAACACCAAGACCATATTCAAGTCCACATGTCCTTGCCCAAGATTGTAGCCCGTGAAAAGTTCAATTTTTATTTGAATTTTTTTTATGACCTCATCACCGACATCATTTATGAGAAATTAAATAAAAAATTGGTTTATCACCTTCATCTCTCACCAAAAAACTCTTTTCATAGATGACAAAACTTCAAAAAAAAAAAAAAGAGTAATTGACCTCCTTACTATAAGGACTTTAACTCCTTAGATCTCCTATAACTCACTCATTAAGATTTTATGACCATACGAAAACAACTTCACACTATTCCATTCCACCAATAAGAAATTCAACACTTAGGTCCATTACATGTACCAGATATATGAAGGCCACTCGAGTTTCATACAGGAACTGGATAAAATAACATCCAAAATATGCATGACATTCTCATACTCTAAAAAAGCCGCTCTCGCCATGAAAAGCACTCCTCATTGGATCCTAGCCTTAGGAGTGACTATCTTCATCAATCCTCCTCTAACTCTTACTCGAATACTCCCCGATAAAAAAAGAACTAGACACAAGAAAAGATTAGCTCCTAAGAATGAACACTAATCCCATCAAGTATGATATTCTCCACTTTATCACAAAGTGTTATACACTAATCTTTTCAAAGAATGTGTCACTACGAAGGTTAACTTAGATAACTATAATGGCCTTACAAATCATAAAGAGCACATAAAAAATATCAAAAGCATTCTAGAGCTAGTTATAATAAAGAGTGATGCCATGTGAAAGCTTTTCCCTATAATTTTTTGTGGATCCGCCAAAGTGTGATATAATAGCCTAAAACTTGATTGTATCATTGGCCTTCATGTACTTTATGTTAAGCTCACCTCTCTTTGTAGCAATAGCATTCTATAAAAAAAAATGACAAAGCTTTTCACCATCACCTAATAAGAAGATGAGAAAACCAGAACATATCTCTAGAGATTTAATGAAAACATGTTTAACGTAAAGAATTTGCTTGAATTAATTGGCACTAAGGTACTGTTCAATGGTGTTTCTGTACTTCAAAATGAATTTATCTCATTCTTAATCCTTCATGAAAGTTATAGTCCTATACATGTAGATGAATTTTGGTTTTGAATCGGTTGATTTCGATATCAGAAGCTCAAGATATCCCCGTTTGAATATCTCAATGTGAAAGTAGAGAATTCTGTCGCCAGCAGGATTCTGACCTGAATTTTGCACTAAAGGCTCTACTTCCATTATGATTTTGCTGGTTGTTATTCTTAGGTTATACTCTCAGTCATATCAGGATGCTCGACATTTATCAGTTTTTGAATCAGATCAAGAGATCATTTTTACCAACCAGATTGCGGCCTAATTATGTTATGTAAACAATTTTATCTCACCTTGAATCCTTTATAAAAGTTGTAGTCCTACATGTGTAGATGAATTTGGGTTTTTGAATCGCTTGATTTCGATATCAAAAGCTCAAGATATTCACGTTTGAATATCTATTGAGGAAGCAAAAATTCTGCCGCAAGAAGGATTTTGCCCCCAAAGTGAGCAGGACTGAATTGAAAAAAAAACTAAAATAAAGGAGTTAATTGCAGATGAAATTTGGAAGAAACTTAGCTGGGTTTTGGAAGAAATAGAAAAAACAGGGTAGGATTAGAAAATGACAAAAATTCTAACACGATGGGTTACATTTCTGCTTCATTTCTAAACGACACCATCTCTGTTTTTTTGCATTAATTCTCTTTTTAGCTAGACAATGCCGTATGAGAGCAACCCCATTTTGAATTAATGAGCATGGTACTGTATGCCCGTCTGCAACCTTTTCCCTCCTCTACAATTGTTCCCTACCATTTTCTTTTTTTGGCATTTCTCTTGTCCCTGCATTACACAAAACAGTCCCCCTTTTCATGCTAGGATGGCAGCTGTGAGAGGGAACGACTTTGTACCTCCAATGCTAGCTGGGGAAGAGGACGCAAAGGGAGCCTCGCCATGATCTAATGGTTGGAATTGATTCCCTAACAAAGACGGCTAGGATGAGAGGGGGTTGAGTCTGGTCCTCAAGTTTCTTGCTTGGCTATATAAGCAAGCTGTTAAGTAAACAAAAGGGAGGAGAAAGAAAGAAAGAAAAGGGAGGCGGAGAAGAGTAAAAAACAGAAAGCTAGCATAAGGCTGAGGTTAGAGAAGCCGAAAATCAATTAGAACGAGAGGAGATCACTTTCAGCTCATCCTACCTTGCCGAAAAGGACTTCACAAAACTCTAAAAGGGTTTTGAAAAAAGCTCCTAACGGTAGAAAGACGAAGTCTTTCTTTGGTTACCAGAGGCGAGAAGGCAGAAGCTTTGTCCATCAGTTTGCACGTCATCTTTTACATTCAAAACAAGCAATATTGGCAGGTGACATGACCAAAAGATTGACGTCTTCTCCCAAATACAGGAGTGTCGAAGCAATAAATAATCTGGCAAGACCGGGGTTGAACCACAAGGAGATGAACTATATAAATTACAATTAATATATATATTTAATAAAACAAAGAGTTCATGAGAATTTTATAGGATATTGATGTAGGGATTAAACAATGATAAAACAATTATCAAGGTTAGAAGATCCACTAATAGTATTAGAAATAAGTATAGTATAAACTCCTTTTATTAATTAATTGGAAATCACACACAAAGGAGGTTCCAATCGGATGATTTATCCTTAATAATTCATTATAAATTTTTAACATGATCATATTAATTATCTTATTTAAGTAACACCATACTTTTAAATATTATCAGGAATTCATGATGCTAACTTATGTTAACAACAAATCAAGTTTCTTTCATAGCACATGTGTGGGTTGTACCATACGGATGGCTATGAAAGTGTCAAGTATTTGTTGTACCAAGTGTTATACAACACAAATTTAGATTAACCATTTAACAAGCAAGGTATTAAGAATTAGTAAGGTAAAAAGATAAGACATGTTAATAACAAACTTTTTTGGATATAAACATTGAAGTCTATGTTGAGTTTATATTATACCTATTCTAACACCATTAATGAAACCTTTTCACCTTGACATAAAAAACTTAGCTAAACATAATGAAAAAGAGAAACATAAATAAACAACATAAGAACATAAGTATAGTAAAGGAAATGAAAAGCATAAACAAGAGACTAAGAAAAATATAACATGAAATAAAACACTTAAACATTACAAAAATATAAAGAAAGAAATAAAGAGCATGATCTTGATTTGAACAACCAAGATGCCTAAATGCATGGAAAATGCCTAATTTTATAGGCCAAAATTTGGAACTATTGATTTGATGACTAATTGTTGAGTGGGTGGCCAACTTTTGACTTGGTAAAAATTCTATCTTCTTGTCTGAACAAAACGTCATTGCTAACATCAGAATTGGAACCATATGTACGCATGAAAGTTCTAGGAAATTATCTTATCTTTCCAAGAAAAAAACATTGAGGACATTTGTACTTCTAGAACTTGAGATATGGGCTGAACACTGAACAATGAACAATGTCTAGGCTGCATAACAGATTTGGACTTCTTCATTGTTGCTATAATTTGAAATTGAAAATGAACTTTTTAAATCTTGGAATCCCATGAAAGTTGTAGGCCTATGTCTTACCTTTCCATCTATATAAAGAAGACCTAAATCCGAGATCTACAGCTCTAGATATGACCCAGTTACCGAAAAGTGTTCCAGTTTGGACTGCACCAACATCTATTTTTTAAGTTTGGCCCTCTCTTTGTCCTTTCAATTTCAGTATTTAAACTCATTAATCGATCCTTTCATTTATGTGATAGGCCTGCATTTAAGATGAACATTTACCATAAATTAAAGGTATCTTATATTATTAGATATGTTATTATAAAACATGCTTTAGTTAGGGAGTTATTGATACTTTAAGTGCAAAATGATGATATAAAACCTTGATAAAAATGCACTTTTAAGTACTAATCAGCAGGTATGAATCTTAGCCTCTTTCTGCCTTGTCATATGTATAGTTGATGTCTGATGTTTTTTCTTTTCAAAACTTGTTTCTGCTCTTATTTTAGACATTCAAGTTCTGTTTTGGCAATATAATTTGGAGTTTGCATGCATTTTCTTCCATAGCTGTGAGTAAATAGGCGTTTATGTTAAGAATTGTTGGTTACTTTCTTTCCCTTTTGTTCTTGAGGAATTGGGAGCCTTAAGGGTCCTCATTATCCTTCATTTCCTTTTTTTTTCCTGGGTATTTCTATGTTTTATAATTCTCTAAGGAAGGGTTTTTGCTCCTAAAGGTTATTTGTCTAGAGGAGAAAGTGAAACAGAAGGGAAGTCCCTTTACGTTTGAAGTAATCTTTTGGGCAGGTTCAGAGGCTCATGTTTTTCTTTTCTGCTCTATGAAGATGAAATAATTGGCTATGTTGTTTTGGGTTTAATCTGTGATATAGGTGGTATGAAATCATGCTCTTCAAGTTGTTTCCTTTTGCATGAAACTGGTATGACGATTTTCCTATATTGGTAAAAGAGGATAGGTCATGAGTCACGAACACTGCATTAGGATTTTGAGTTCAAACTTTGGTTTCAGAACTTTGGCTCCCTTGTGCATATAGACGTTTTTCTTTTCCAATTATAGAATTTTAAGTTGAGTTGGCTTTGAATAGTTTTTTATGCATTGTTTTAATTAAGCTTCTTGTAAATCTTATAATATATATGATGGCTTGCTACCTTTATTGTGACATTTGCGTTTAATTGTGATGCTTGTGTTTTGACCAAATATAAAAATGTTTTTGTGTGTTGCATACGACCAATACCCCAACATATTTTTAATTTCTCTATATAAAAAAAATCAATATTCAAAGTTTTAAAAAATGTGTTTTAGCATGGATTTCTTAAATAAATAAAAATTATTTTCTTGCATCTTGGATTTTACAACATATTTGTAAACTCCAAAGGGTGTTGGCTAATATTCCAAAAATATAAAAATTTTATTTTTGAGAATTCATCTTTATTCACTATTAATGTTTGGATAAAAAAAATCTCAAAGGGTTAATATCCAAAATATTATTAGGAATAATTTGTTATTATTCACTATTAATGTTTGGATAAAAAAAATCCCCAAAGGAGTTAATATCCAAAATATTATTTGGAATAATTTGCTATTATTCATTAGTAATGTTTGGATAAAAAAAATCCTAAAGGGATTAATATCCAAAATATTATTAGAAATAATTTGTTATTATTCACTGTAAATGTTTGGATAGAAAACCTCCAAAGGGGTTAATATTCAAAAATATTATTGGGAATAATTTGTTATTTGTTCACTATTAATATTTGGATAAAGAAACCTCAAATGGTAAATATCAAAAATATTTTTCTATGAATAACAAGTCGTTATCCCTTAATAATATAAGGGCAAATAAACCTATGAAAGGTAAATGTTCAAAATATTGTTAATAGGAATATAACTTGTTTATTTTTAACATAAGGGCAGATTTATGCCTAAAATTTTATTTAGAACAATTTAATTGCACATCCTTGGAAGAAGCCTCAATTATAATTGGGGACATTTTAAATTTTGATTCCACAATTTATGAGTCACTAAAATATGAAATACTAAGGCAAAAATGAGCATTTAAAGAACCTTGAATTTCCTTAGATTTCTAACTTAGTTTCTTTTCTCTTTCTTGCGATTTACGAGTCGCGAACACTTGAAATGCTAAGGGAAAAGTGAGCTCTTAAGCACATTGAATCTCCCTAGATTTCTATCTTAGCTGTCTCTAAATTCATAAATTCTGAATTTATTTCAAATCAAGCATAGACTTCAAGAGATCTGCACCATTTCTCTTTGGCACTCTATAGATATACCTAAAGGTATGATCCATATTGGCCAAGGGTACTTTCCTTTAAACTTTGAACGTAAGTTCGTACATCATAGCAGACTTATCCTAGGAAATTGATGGGATTAAAGAACATCTACACTATAGCAATTATAGACAAACTAAACACCAAGCAGCTTACCTTAGGTAGGGCATACTAGGGGTGCTAAAACCTTCCATTTACACAACCATTAACTTGCCTTAGAATCTATGAAAAAACCAGTTAGGTTTCCTAGTGACCATAATACTAGTTGATAACTTCTTTTTTCACAAAACAAAGACCCCAACATCAATCCCCGCTCCAGGAAGGGTCGCCTCGAAGTCAAGCTCTCTTAAGGGTACGACAATCTCTATAAAATATTAATGCATGTCTTTAATATCTTCTAAAGGATCAGGGATCTTTCTTTAGGTCCTTGTGACCACTTTTTTTAAGGTCTTTATGACCACATTTCTCTAGGTACATGTTACCACTTGTCTTAAAAAGGATCAAAGATCATTCTTCAGTTTTTAAGGCTACTCATAAAATATTTTCATCTATATACACAAACCATATTACTTTCAAATTTATTTTTTTATCAGTACACTACTTGTATTTATAAGCAACATTATTGAATTCTCCTATCTCACACAAAAAAGTTAAACAAAATTCAAGAAGAAAACTCTCATGTTGGGAACTTTACAAAACATAAAAAAGCCAACAGCCAAATGTCGGTAACACTCTTATAACCACAACATGTAACATCATTTATACAAAAAAAAAATGTTTTCTTTTCCGAACTTATGCTAGTTAAGTATCAAACATTTATGTTTTAAAACCTTAGAGAGGTGAGGATTAATTATGGTGCATGTAAAGAAAACCACTTTGTTTGGGTTATGGCCCAAACAAAGTGAAATAAAAGCCACTCCAATCGGTCCATGGCCCAAACAGGGTGAAATAAACAATCACCCCGTTAAGGCTCTATCCTAAATAGTGTGAAATAAAAATTAAAATATTTTAATGGCTGGCATAGTAAGGAGAGAGGAAATATAAGATAAGAAGAAAAAAGAGAAGGAAATAATAGGTTATCAGGGACACACCTGATCTTTGATTTTGATACCTAGTATCATTAGAAAAATCTTGATGAGACAATTATAATGGTACCTTGGAAAACCACTTAAAGGTGGTGTGGGTCTTACAAGTTGCCTCAGGATAGAGAAGAAGTCCATTCCTTAGCACGTGCATTGCATGTACTACATGAAAACACACACACACACACACATATGCACGTCATTTAAGCCAACAACCTAAATGGCCCTGGTTGGGCTTTTTCCCAAATGGACTACTTATAGTCCCTTTAGACTACATTCTAAACAAAATGCATTTTAGTTTGCTTAGACTAGCCAAACCTATTTTTTTCTCTTTGTTTTGAAAAAAAATATTATTTATGCTTTAACCTAACACAAAATTCCTAACTCTTATACAAATCCTGATGTATTTTTCAAGTTCTAAGGATTCAAAACACAAGTCCATACTACTCATACATAAGATATATATTTTTTTGATTAATTGACATAATTTTTGATGTATTCTCTGTAAATGCATATTTTTATATAGGGTTGGTGCCACTTTTTTTAGCCAATGATCGTAGTGCAAACATGTTCAATGCTTTATAAAACTTATGTCTTTTTTATTAGCCAATGATTATTTTTTTTAATATGTCATTGACATTCATTAAACACTTTGCCAATACTATGCCAAACATTACTTCTAATAGTGGACACTAAAGTCTCACCAATCAATTTTCATGCAACTCTATATGTGAGCTGATGTGTCTAAAGTCTATAAGTATCTTGGATCATGATGTAAACAAAGAGACTCACATAGGTTATAATTTCTTTAGACTTAACATTTCATTCTTATTTTTACATCGTTCTCATTTCTCTCCTGCATTTATCGACTTAAGCATCAAAGAGTTCCTTGTTAAACAAAAGATTTATTTTTCAAGTATAATCAGGTCTAAACACCAAACCCATATTCAAGCTCATGTGTCTTGGTCTAGGATTGCAACCTGCAAAAAACTAATTTTTATGTGCAGTTTTTTGACGACCTCATCAAACTTATTAGTCATAGCCTCAAACATGCTAACAAAAGGTTTGATGGCCTAAGGCTTATTTAGGGCCTAAATACAAAGTTTGTGTTAGTTAGACTAGCAAGTGAAAATATTATATTCATCAATCTACATTTGTTAGTTTGACTAGTAAGTTAGAATATTATATTCCTCAGTTTACAAATCACAATATATAAACTAGTAATCAATTAGGGCTGTCATGATTTGAGGTTTGTTGATTTTTAAATAAGGGTTGGTTTCATTTCATTATTTAGAATACATTAAAAAATAGGCCATTTTAGCAACTACATCTTTTCACAAGTTATGGTTTTGTATTTTTTTAATCATAATTAAAATTTAAATGTATTTTTTTTTAAAATAGATCATGTTATAAGTGTTAAGGAAATAAATAATGTAAATATTTTTTTTAATCAATAGAAAAATAAATTAAGGAATCAAGTAATTCCAAACAATTAAAAAACTATTGCAATCATCCAGTTAAAGAAGATGATCAACCATTATATATATATATATATATATATATATTATTTCTTTATATGTCTTGTTATATGACTATATAAACTTTTTATAAGTTAAAATGTAACTCACATAAATAATAAAATTATCAAATAATATCATTCTCTTTTATTTTAAATTTCTATAATAAGAAAAAATAAAACACATTTAATGGTTGAGGTAAATTTAAAACTTAGAGGTGAGGGGAAGGATTTTTAATTACATGCCATAAATTACAAAACTATTAAATCTATATCACCAATAATTTTTAAACACATGTTTTATTCTTTATTTTATTGTGGTTGAACACTTGATTGATCTTTTAGTCAAAGTCCAATGAATGTTGATCAATCATTTCCTATAATTTATTTTATTTTTTTCCTTATAAATCTTGTTATATGACTATATAAACCCTATATAAGTTGAAATTCAAATTACATATATAATTAAATTATCAAATAATATCATTCTCTTTTGTTTTATATTTCTACAATAAGAAAAAAAAACACATGTATTGGTTGATGTAAATTGAAAACTTAGAGGAGAGAGTAAAGTTTTTTAATTACACGCCATAAATTACAAAATTGTTAAATCCATATCACCAAAAAATTCTTTGTTTACAATGATATAGCACTTAATTGATTAGGGATGGCAATAGTTACTCACTAGTTGGATTTCTTTATATACATACTTTACCTATTACCCATAAAGTAAAAAAATTCGATATCCATCAAGGTTCGGGTATTCATATGAATATTCATTGTTGGACTGTTATTTTTTAAATTTTAACACGCTATAGGTGCGAGGGGAAAAGCAATTAAGTGATTACAATTTTAAATTCTATATTTTGATATATACTTCATTATAAACAATATCCTCATTATTAAAAAGTTCAAGATCCCATAACATTATAGTTTCATCATCACAATCATCATCAATCTCATTGAAATTTATAAAATTTATAATAAAAATATAATCAAAGAATAAATATTACATGTTATACAATACTTTGTTTAAAACAAATCAATAAGTAAAGCATCGGTCATTCATTATCATCATTGAAAGTATCTTTAATAGTCACTATTGATAGATCAAGGCGAAAACATCTACTTCTTTAGTTGTTAAGGTTGATGGATCATCTTCTACAACCTAATTATCAGTATCACAAAATGCCTCAAAATTGATTGGATCATAATTTCACCATTTTTCAATAATTCCTACATAGTCAAAGTAAAGATTAAAACAATATAAAGAAGCACATAAAGCTTACTTTCATTAACCACTTATGGCAAGTAATAACCATGAAGGGCAAGAAAGTATGGTCCTTTATAACTAGGACTCATAACTGTTACAACGTTTATGACATGCTAATAATTAATAAAGTTAACAATATCAAATGATATACTTGCATCAATCATCCATTTTGCTATAGGAAGATAACACCATTCAATTGTTTCTTAATTTATTCTGCCATCAACTTTAGAGAGACTTTTGAGCATCATAGGTTGTTCATGACCTAAAATATACATCTACTGTTGCATTTTCTTTATGTTTTCCAGAACTCGTGGTTGATTGTTTTTCTTTTCTGACATTTTTTGATGGTAACATCTTCTTTTTATAGGTAGCATCAACATTAGCATTGTTTTCATCATTTTCTAATTGTCTAATCATCATTTCTTTATTCTTCATCTGTTATGCACTATATATATATATTGAAATTTGCTTGCATTTCTTTAACTCTTTTTTTCTTCTCAACATTCCTCTGAAGTTTAAAAAACATTTGATGATGAACATCGAGAGGACATTTGACGCATTGTTCCACTTCTCTTTTGGTTCCAGCTAAATACTTTTTGGATCAATTAATGGCACCACTCGCAAAAACTTAACTATAATATAAACGTACTAATTATATATTTTTACATCCCATACCTAGTTTAAGAGCTTTTCTATAATAACCCCTTGCCACATCTATTTTTCCTCTTATACCACTTGATATGAAAATTAAAGGATGAGATGATTATGTTATTGAAGGATCAATATTTGAAGTACTATTATGCTAAGAAGACATTTTACATAATTGCAATAGGATAAATGAGAAGACATTAATATATAATGCACAACCCATTCCACATATCACAATTTCCAAACTTTATGATCTATAAAATCAAATTTCCTAAATATCACATTATATTAGCATTATCCTTTTGGATAATTACCTTTTTTTTTCCTTTTAAATTCTAATTATAGCTTATATCATCAATTCTAATCATGGCTTGCGCAATTAAGTATACTATTATATGACAACTTACAAAGAAAAGTTTATCCAAATGTTAGACAACTATATGTTTATCCAAATCCCACTACATTTATATGAAATTTCTCATCAAATTTTTAATAAAGAAAATTTTATCTAAGCATATACTATTTTTATTTTAGGGTATGTGTTTGGAATCTAAAAGATCTTAAAAAGAGGAGTCAAATGGGTGTTAGTACCTTTTTTATTCCAAAGTTAGGCATTGAGGTTTCCATCATATACTTGTGCTAGTTGGAATTCTACGTGGAAGTGGGTGAAGAAGTTTCTACTAAACAAATGATGATAAGACAAATCTAAAGTAATATAATTGATATGGATAATGTACATGGTCAATGACTAATGAAGATTGTTTTTTGTTTTTACTTTTGTCCTTATCACATGATCTCCAAAGGGGTTTTGTTAGTTTCTGAAGAATTAAAAAACTAAAAAACTTGTTGCCTAGCTTACCAATTAAAGATGATTTTAGCCAAAACACGAATTCCAATTCTAATAGCAATTTGGTCCTAATATAAAGGCAAAATAATTTCATAAAAGGTTACAATCATGTGTTTTTTTGTTTTTTTTTGAAGTAGCCAATCGTAGCTTATTTTTTAAACAATTGGGAATTCAGAAATAACATTAACCATGGAAATATTTTACTAGTTTTTGATACAAACATCAGGTGAGTTGTGTACCTAAACTGAAGGACACAAAGAAAACTTATAAACTCTAGCTACCCAATCACTGAGTTTGCCTCTATAGCAATACATTGAGTTTTCCATAACTCATCTCAAATAGAGAAGGCATGTTATCGATGCATGATTGAAATCAATAATGGCACACAATAAAACAACATGAGTTGTAGATATTTTTTCATGGAAAGAGAATACCAATGCATTTATAAGTTGTTTCAAGAACATAATGAGGCTAGCATAATAGAAAAGTTTTGTTGCAACCTAATTTCTGATAAATTTTTGAAAACAAAAACTCAAAAATATGTTTTTGATATATTTGCATCGTTTGCGGCGTCTTTTCCAAATAATTTAAAA
This sequence comes from Populus tremula, assembly GCA_964019445.1. Taxonomy (NCBI): domain Eukaryota; kingdom Viridiplantae; phylum Streptophyta; class Magnoliopsida; order Malpighiales; family Salicaceae; genus Populus; species Populus tremula. Next base: position 44,518,339 of record CAXHTJ010000001.1, read on the forward strand.
TAAAAAAAGAGAGAGAAAGAAGAAAAAATACATTGAATTTTTTAGTGATCTAATTGCAATTGCTGAAGGGAGAGAACCAATTTAAAAATTGAAAACCCTCTCACTAAGCAACCCATCTTTTTTAATCAAATGATCTACAATCAATTCTCTTAATTCAAGGGTTTATTTTTCTTTGCTTTGTCTCCAAGTTAGCAAATGAATAGTTGTGATTTATTCTTAAAATCCAATGGTTGCTCTTGGTTTCCTTTGCCTTCAAGCCAAAGAAGATTTTTATCTATAAATAAATAGGTTACACACACACTTATGAGAGGGAGAAAATTTAAGAGAAACCAAAAAAATAAAAAATAAATACTCACACATACTCTCCCTCTACCCACACAACAAAAAAAACCCCTAGACCCCATCTTTACACTAGGACCCACCAACATAAAAAAGCAAAAGAAAACCAGCAACATTTGGCAACCTCTCCTAATTGTCTCCCTTCATTATCCATAGCCATCTCTTATCACACTAGTCTTCCTTTCTTGGCAAAAAAAAAAAACCCCCATCATAGAGGTCTCCCTCTTTTTCTCTTTACCAGCAACCCCTTCCCCTTACATGCCACCTATTTTTCACCTTAGCTCACTAGCAACCCTTTTCCTTGGTTGAACCACCATTCAACCGTCACCCACCATTCCCAGACCCATAAAAAAATCCAATCTGTGTGTTTTTCTCTCCGTGACAACCTCTGTTCTCACTCCTTATCACTGCCAATGACAACAACAACTTCCTCACCGCCTCTAACCACTACAACTTCACTATCATTTCCTCTTCCTCATCGCTAGTTACCCTATATTTTCCACCCACCCTCTACCTCTCTGGGCCACGACTGAAAACCCCACCATGAACCAATCACTACCTCTCGGTCATCAGATCTAAAAAAAGAAAATTAAAATCAAATGTTTACGTGGTTTTTCTTTGTTTTGCAGGTAAAGATCAAGCTCACCGCCGGCCAAGGAAGAAAGAAAGAAAAAAAGTATCAAAGTTTTGAAAGGCCAGATCTCTCTCCGCCGATGAGAGTGTGTATTTATATTTTCTTATATGTTTTAGAATGTTTAAAACTAAAAAGACAAAAAAAAAATATTTTTAATTATAAACGGTCAAGTCTCTCAAAAACATAAACAGAATCATATAGTCTAGTATTTACATATGAAGAATTCAAAATACGTATTTTGCATGCATTTTAGGATTTAACAAACAATTTACTAAACCCATGAGAATTTAACCAATATTTTAATAGATCCTTATTTTTTTAATTCATTAGAATTAATGGTTAAAAATCCTGGTATAGAATGCTGGACCTACAAGTGAGGCTGATATTTGAAATATCGGGAGTTGACCAGAAAATTCTCAGAGTTATTCTAAATATTCATCAATTTTAATTTGGAGTATTTTTCATCATAATACATAAATTATGAAGAACCTTTTTCTAAGAATTTATTTGGGCACGAGTCCAAAATAAATTCATAAACACAAGATTTATTCATACAAGTAAATTTTAATCCTAAACAACAGATAAACCACCAATCAGAAAACCACCAAACCTTTAAACCACATCAAATCACACAAAGTAGCTTAATCTTAGGCAGGGTACTCTAGGGGTGCTGATAGCTTCCCTGATCACAACTATTCCCTTACCCTCGAATTTCTGATAAGACCAATACACCCGGGTTTCCTAATGACCCTAAACTAAACAACTAGGTGGTGACTCTAAATCACCCCCTGACGCCGCGTGTCCACGTGCGACAAGTTTATCCAAACATTGACCATTTTTTCCTTATCATTATACACTAAAAAAAATATATGTTTCACTTGAGAAATTTATAATCATTGAAGATGATAGCCAAACCTCAGCTGCAATGATCCACCGTTAGACTTTTTCTTAATAGTATGGAGAACTAGACATGTGAGCTTGTTCTTACTACTCAAATATATGCAAATAGACAAAAACAATGTCACAATTCACCATAGTAATCTTTGTAAAAACTTCTTGTTGTAAATATAAGAGCAAGTTAACATGCAAGATAATAAGATTTGGCAATAGCGGGAAAAAATAAATTACAATGAACTTTTAAAGTAGTAGTTTAAAAAATAAATGAAGAACAAAGGAGCGAGAGTGGGGGATTGGACTGAGTTTTTCAGTTTTTCCTCATAGATGTAAATGTGCGAGAACAAAAGGAAGAAGAAATGAAGAAATAGGGGAAGAAAAAAGGGAGGTCGGGATTTGTATCTCTAAAAAAAATGACATTGTTTTCTTAATGGAAAAAAATATATGCTGGGTCACCTGAGTTTCGGGTTGATCGGCAAGTCACTCAAGTTTCGCCTTGCCAATTGCAACTCTAGTTTTCACCTATGTAAAACTAGCCAACGCTTTAAGTCAACTGGGTTCCGGATCAACCTGCTGAGTGAGGCCATGTTTTACAACTATGATACACACACACACACCAATTTATTGATTGTGCTCTTGTTGTGGCTTGAACAAAAAAAAGCTTTTGGAATGTAAAAAATAATAATTTCTAGACCTTCAATTTTTTTTTTCTAGCATTGTCATTAAACTCAATACAACAATTCAAACTTTAAGAATCTCAACCCAACTTTTTACTTAGCTTGAGTCTTAAATTAAATCGTGTAGAAATTGTTTTGACGTAACCTTGTCAGCCAGTCAAGTTCCATAAAAAAACCAAAGACAAAAAAGATTAGTTTCACCCTAGCCATAAAGGAGGCCAAAGAGCAATGTCAAAAGGATGTGGGGGTGGTGTCAAAACTCAAAAGATGGATTTAGTGGAATAAATCAATGATTTAGAGTTAGATATGTTTCCTTTTATATTTTGATTTTTTTTAGTCATAATCAGATCTAATAGAACTAATATGGTTTGATTCGGTTTAATCGGCTAAATTTTTTTGAAATCAAAATCAAACTAAATCGATTGATTTGTCTGATTTTTTAATCGATTTAATTAATTTTTTCTATCAATTTAATTTTTTCAGTTTAATCACTCGACTATATTTTTTATTTGAAGAGCCCTAATCAAACCTTGTGCATTTTGGATGTTTAATGGTAATAAATTTTGAGGATAGGATCGTGTAAGAAACTACCGTGGCTTTTAGGCTCAATTACCTACGTCTATGGCGGAAGGGAACCAAGGTCTGCTAACACTGGTTTCAAGCTTCAACTAGGAGTGCAGTATTTTAGTCTTCCTCCTGATGGCATTTGTGATCTCTTGCATCAAGAGGCCCTTGGATTGCTATACCCAGATTTTGTATTTCTTCAAGTTACTTTTCTTTTGTGTTCAAACCGCCTTATTTACCAAGAAAAAGAAAATACTGTCCGGTCAATCAAATATTTCACTTTCCAAGCCTGTTATACTTTTTGGGCTTTCTGTGCAGCCCTTTTCTGATTAGCGTTGTGGGATGGTGGTGGGCTCGAGGCATCTTCTCTTTATTAATGATGTGGGGTAAATTATAGTATTCATTTTTGAATTATAACTTCTTACTTTGAATCATAGCATCAATGAAGGCTTTTTTTTTTTTTTTTTAATAACATATGATAAAAATAAACTTCTTACATTTGACATATTAGTAGTTTAAATTGAGTGATAAACTAGATAAAGGGATTATATTTGACTGCTTTTGCCAAGCAGAAAGGATAAAAATAATGTATAGGACCTAATACAAGTATTTTTCTTGTGTACACGTGCTTGAAAAAATCATTAGTAGCTAGACTTGGTAATCGAATTTTCCCATGAACTCAATTGAAATTCCCTAAGCAATCGGATATTGTAGTCCTGTAGACGCTGGAAGCATCCGTTAGCTCTCTCTCTCTCTCTCTCTATCTATCCATGCATACGTACCAACAAAACAAATAGCTGAAAGACAAGAAAACCAAGAACCTTAGCTTATTCATTTAGTGCTGTGTTTGATAAAATATTGCAATATCTATATTCATTACTTTCGTCATGCTTGAGTGTGAAAGAGCTCACCAATTAGTCGCTGTCCTCTAACGAAAGCATACGCCAACTAATCATAACCATATATTCAACCAATTTTTTTCTTAATAATAATCAGAGCCATATATATATATATATATATATATATGTACTAATAATTGGATTTATGGTTCCTTGAGTGATTTTCAAGTTTGGTCTACTTTTTGAGTGGACTTTCGTAAGGATTTTGACAATGGAGTCCTGTTATTTCATGTCTGTTTTGACATGTTATAAATCATATAAAAGCACGCCGGTTGAAATGTCATATTAATATATGCTGATGAGGGGTCACACATCTAAATGATTTATTTGGATTTGAGTTCATTAGTGTTATAACAGACATGTTTATAACTCCTTCAAAGGTCCAAGTCAGAGGCTAGTTTTTTTCCCACTCTCTTTACCTAGCCACACGTTGATTTTCAATTATTCGTGGAGTAGTAGCCTTTTTGGATTTTGCTGAGTTTCCATCTTCTCCGTGCTTTTTCATGTCTCGAATTCAACTAGGTTGTTTGCTTGTCCTCGTACCATCATTTCAATGATCAATTGCATCTTGAATTCTTTGAAACTAATGTGCAATTATGAATATCGGGGCTAATAATTGTTTAATTTTCTAAAGAATTAAGAGCTGCTAGCTAGCTAGCTAGCTGTGCCCCCGTTTTCTAAGTTGCTACAGGAATTCAGATTTAAAATGCGACCAGAAAAAAGCTTGCAGAATTACTCGTTGTTGTTGGAACCTTGTGGCTTACAGAGACCAGTCGAGTTAAGCACATGAGAGCTTGTGTATAACGTTAGGAGCTAGTAGGCTATCCGCTTGTTCATGTTCTTGGCTGATATGGGAATTAAACCATAGGATATATCCATCTTATATGGTTAGCCCGTCACCCATTATAGGGAATTTGAAATGATGGAAGGTGTTCATGTATACATAGTAACTCATCGCCCATGACAACGAGTTGATAAGATGGATTTCGTTGACATTTTTTGGGCATCCAATGCTTTGTAGTGAGAAAAAACTTACGTGGCGGAAAAATAAATAAACAAGTTTCTTCTTTTGAAAAGGGAAAATGGCAGCTTTAAAACATGGAGATTTGGGAGGAGTAGTAGACCGAGGAAGCTTCGTATGCCAAACTGTGTATATACATGCAAAATACAGTGTATTTGCAGTCAAATACGAAGGCTCACTTGACAAAATTAAGGAATTTCAAGCCTTATAAATGTACGTGGGGTCCTGTAAGGTTTGCATATGCTGTTGAAACAAGTCATCAATTTCCTGTTATTTGTATGTACCCACGTATATGGACCTAGAAAAGCAAGGAATGTTGGCGTGATATATGTGTTGTGGGGCCACTCTTGTCTTTTTCTTTCTTTCTTTGTTTTTTTTTTTTCCTATCAAATATTCTATGTCATATAATGGGGCCAGCAGAATATTTTCTTTATTTTAGAGGAGGCAAGTGAAAATCCAATGCGCCAAATCCATTGAATTGATTGCAAAAATAAGATCCAATCCGGTATTTTTCACTAAGAACTGAAATAATCCAAAACTTTTAGGTTGAGTTGGGTGAGCTTGTAAGTAACTCATGATTTTAAAACATGAGTGGTTGGTGGTAGGAAAAAGAGAAAAAAAGAAAAAAAACGTTAAGTGAAGGGAATAAAATAGACGAAGAAAGATAAATTTACCTCTTTTTTTATTGAAACAAAGGAAAATTAAAGGAATAGAAATGGAGAATTTTTACCTTTTAAGGAAATGAGAAGAAGAGGAATTAGAAATAACATTTTAAGTAGTGAAACTAGTCGAGGCTCCACAATTGGAGAATTGAAAAAAATTAATGGAAGTGTCAACGAAAACTATTCTGCCTGTCTTTATTTATTGATAGAATTTGTGATGGAAAATCTTAGTCAATAATTTTCATCAAAAAATATTTACTGATTAAATTTGATAAAAAAAAATCAAAGGAGAGTAAAATTATAAAATAAATTCAATCTAAAATATGATTTCAAATAAAAACTTGTCAAAGATAAAAAATTAGCAATCAAAGAATAATGATTAAATTTGATAGGAAAAAAAACCAAAAAAGGGTGAAATCATAAAACAAAATCAATTTAAAAAATGATTCCAAACAAAAAATAGCATTAAAAAGAATGAGGATCAAATTTAAAAGATGAAAAAAATTAAAAAAGATGAAATTAAAAAGACATACCAATTTTATAAATTATTGAAGATAAAAAAACCATAATAAAAGTCAAAGGGACCAAATCTAAAGAATCAATAAATTAAAGGTTTGCTTTCGAATTCTTAAGAGGCTAGCATGAAAATCTAGGTTGGGAGAGAGAGAAGAAAGGAGAAAATGGTCACTACTGTCAAACCATTATGAATCTTGGAATACGCGCCACCTCATCGGGTCGATGACGTCGAGAACTTTCAAACGCCACCCCGTAAGATGACACTTGATTATTAAACGACCCTTTTCTGCATCGCCTAAATGGCACTAAAATCGTCCACAAGTTGGCACGTGCTCAACATGCGCTAACAAGTTTTTTTAATTATATTTAATATATCTAATTTACTATAATGCCCATGAATACCCTTGGAATTTACAATAAAAACAATATAAAATGAAATAAAAAAAAACCATTGAATGAAAGTTTTGTTGGTTGTCTTCAAAAGTATCAAATTAATTACACTATTCTAAAAATCTAAAAATAGAAAATGTCCTTGAGAAATAAGCATTAGATTATTTTATTATATGGTTAAATTAGTAATTTAACTATGAAAAACAAATAACCAATCTAACCTGTATAATTTGTAAAAAAAAAAAAAAATTGTATCATGGCAGAAAGATTATCTTACTTTTAATGCTTAGTTCAAAGTTTAAATGATTAAGGGACAATTTAGTTATTACACTTTATCATTAATATGTTTTTGTTTTGTGTGTTGAGGGGTATAATAACTTTCCTTCCACATTTAATTTTTTTAAAAATAAATTTGATTAATTTATATGAATTCGATGTTTATGAGTATATTAATGATTGTTTTTTAAAGTGTTTTTTACTTGGAAATACTTTAAACTGATACATATATATATATATATATATATATATATTTTAAAGATTTAAAAAAACTAAAAAAAATTAATTTAAAGTAAAAACAATTAAATTTTAATAAAAAAAACATATTAAAACTTAATACCAAACAACTCCTTTACATATAAAAGTACATACGGGTTTTGGGGGCAATGAATTGAGAGGACAAATCACCCTTTCATATCCAGACAAACCTCTGCATCTTTTCAATATCCGATCCTGTGCCGGTTGATGATTTTCAAGCAACTTGAAACTTCATTCCAAAGGAAGCACTCGGACTAGACAATACTACCATCTTTTTTTGGTTGATAATTGGAAAAAAAAAAAATGACTGTGGAAGGAATTAAAATTATCAAATTAGGGTCTGTTTGATATGTTTTTAATTTGCAAATTAATTGATTTTTTTTTTAACTTTGATAATCATAAGACTGTGTTTTAACTTAAATAAAAAAAACTTGATGCAATATTTGGGTAAAAATCTTGATTTAATCAAAGGATAAAACTTGTAATTTTAAACTAATTAATAGATTCTTGAAAGCTAAAAGCACGTAATTGAAATAAAAGTATTTCATGCAAAGAATTATTGGGAGAGATGGAGGGAGTGCTGTGATCTCACATCAAAGGAGAATATATACAAATGCAGAAGAAGCCAAACACATTCGCCCTCTCACGACGGATGGAAACTCGAATCAAAATCTTTACTGTAAATCTTTTGCTCGAGGTGTCAATCTACAGACTAGAAGTCCTTTTCTCAAAGAAATAAATCAATAACTAATGCTGGGAAAATTAGAGAAATTTAATGGTACGATTAGTACGTTTTGTCGACTTGCTAATATGTCAACTTAACTCCATATATATATGGTCCATTTTATAATTTAATTGTGGGGAAGAACTTAATTGCAAGAAATATAGTTTTTTTAAAACATTTTTAAATAATTACTGATAAAATTAAATACAGTATTTTTCTAAGAGAATTACTGATAGAATGAAATAAGTAATTTTTTTTTGCTCATTTTTTTCATCAGTAAATCTATCGGTAATAATATTTTGTTATTACATACAGATTTATAGATAAATAAAAAATTACCGATAAAATTTTTATCAATAAAATATTTTTATTGATGATTTTATTAATAAATTAATTATTAATAAAA